>CAUYUJ010015936.1:230000-304733 GCA_963575745.1 Prorocentrum cordatum | reverse complement strand
AAGGGCTGTGCAGGGTGGTGGCGGACGCATGCGGGCGGTGCCGCTGGGACCTTTGGTGGAGCTCCCTATAGGGCTACGAAGCGCTGTTCTGGGTGGGTGAAGCGCAGGGAACAAGGGATGTGCTGGGTGGTTGCGGACGCAAGCGGGCAGTGCCACTGGGACCTTTGGTGGGCCCCCCGATGGGGCCACGAAACGTGCGAAGGGCGTGCCATAATGGGGTGTGGAACCGCATGCCAGCGCAGCCACTGGGGCCTTCGGTGGAGCTCCCTATGGGGCCACGAAACGTGTGAGGGGTGTGCCAGGATGGGGGGTGGAACCGCATGCGAGCGCAGCCACTGCGGCGTTCGGTGGAGCCCCCTTATGGGGCCACGAGACGTGTGAAGGGCGTGCCGAAAAAAAGGGGTGGAACCGCATGCGAGCGCAGCCACTGGGGCCTTCGGTGGAGCTCTCTATGGGGCCACGAGCCGTGTGAGGGGTGCGCCGAAATGGAGGGGGGGAACCACATGCGAGCGCAGCCACTGGGGCGTTCGATGGAGCTCCCCATGGAGCCACCCACGAAGCGTGTGAAGGGGTGTACCGAAATGGGGGTGGAACCGCATGCGGGCGCAATCACTGGGGCCTTCGGTGGAGCTCCCCATGGGGCCACGACGCGTGTGAGGGGTGTGCCCTAGGTTAAAAAAGTTTAAAGAAGGAACTATTTAAAGATGGGGGGTGGAACCCGCATGCGGGCGCAGCCACAGGGGGCCTTCGGTGGAGCCTCCCTATGGGGCCACGAAACGTGTGAGGGGTGTGCCAGATGGGGGGTGGAAACCGCATGCGAAAGCAGCAGCCACTGGGGCCTTCGGTGGAGCTCCCTATGGGGCCACGAAAAAAAAAAAACAAAACGTGGTGAGGGGTGCGCTAGAATGGGGGGTGGAACCGCACGCGAGCGCAGCCACTGGGGCCTTCGGTGGAGCTCCCTATGGGGCCACGAAACGTGTGAGGGGTGTGCCAGAATGGGGGGTGGAACCGCATGCGGGCGCAGCCTCTGGGGCCTTCGGTGGAGCTCCCTATGGGGCCTCGAAGCGTGTGAGGGGTGTGCCAGAATGGGGGGTGGAGCGCCATGCGGGCGCAGCCACTGGGGCCTTCGGTGGAGCTCCCTATGGGGCCTCGAAACGTGTGAGGGGTGTGCCAGAATTGGGGGGTGGAACCGCATGCGGGCGCAATCACTGGGGCCTTCGGTGGAGCTCCCTATGGGGCCACGAAACGTGTGAGGGGTGTGCCAGAATGGGTGGTGGAACCGCATGCGGGCGTAGCCGCTGGGGCCTTCGGTGGAGCTCCCTATGGGGCCACGAAACGTGTGAGGGTGTGCCAGAATGGGAGGTGGAACCGCATGCGGGCGCAGCCACTGGGGCCTTCGGTGGAGCTCCCTACGGGGCCACGAAACGTGTGAGGGGTGTGCCAAAATGGGGGGTGGAACCGCATGCGGGCGCAGCCACTGGGGCCTTCGGTGGAGCTCCCTACGGGGCCGCGAAACGTGCGAGGGGTGTGCCAGAATGGGCGTGGGAGCGGGAGGAGGGGGGAGGAGGGAGGGAGGAAGGAGGCGGGAACGCGGGGCACCGTCTTTTCAAAACGAGGACCCAACACCACAGGATGGTTGGAAGGAGGAATTATCCTGGCGAAGGACCCAACCATATGCAGTTGTGAGTATCGCAATTGTGAGTATCTTCTTCGGTGGCGCTCCCCATGGGGCCACGAACCGCATGAGGGGTGTGCCGAAATGTGGCGGGGTACACAACGCAAAGGAATACGATAGATCTGATTACGAGAGAAAGAACGCGGGTGAGTCAGAGCGCGAGGGAATCTGAGTATGAATGGGTCTGCGCGCGAGTGAATATATTTGCATGAATGCGATCATGGAACCGCCTAGTGTAAGTGTCGAGCATGCCTGTCCGAACACACGTGACACTGGGCGTGGCCGCCGCAGGCAGCTTCCGCGGGAACCCCGACGGCAGCGTCCGCACGTCGCGACGCCCATGTCGGCACGCCTCTTGCGAGGATCGCGCCCGCTTTCGGCTCTTCTTTTCCTTCCTCTTTGCCCGCGCACTCCAAAATCCAAGGCTGCGGGCGCAGCGCAGCGCGGAGTCCCCGCGACGCGCGCTGGTCGCCCCGGGCGGGGTCCCAGCGACGCGCGCGGGTCGTCCGCTGCGCGAAGCAGAGAGAGCTGACTAGCTAACTGGCTGGCTGATAGCGGGCAAGTCTCTGACCGCTGGGCAGAGCGACGACGGGCGAACGAGGCGCCGGGCCCCCCGCAGCACGGAGTTCCCGCGACGCGCGCTGGTCGCCCCGAGAGGGTCCCAGCGACGCGCGCGGGTCGTCCGCGGCGCGAGGCCAAACAATTAGTCGGGCAGTCGAGAGAAGGCGCGGCTCGGGGGAGACGCTCCTCAGGTCAGGCCTCGCGGATGAACTCGGTGAAGCCGAGCTCCCTGGCGAGGGCCGTCGCTTACCTCCTGCACCGCTTCGTGCGCGCCGCAAACTGCTCCAGCTGCTTCCGCAAGCCCTGCGGCGGCCCTGCCAGGAAGAACTCGATGCGCGGCGCCCGCATGAGCAGGAGGTCCTCGTGGCGCGTGGCGCGCGAGAGCAGCACGTAGAGCTCCAGCCACCAGTCGTCGTCCTCCTTCTTGCCGTTCCCTACCTCGTGGCGGCCGCAATCCAGGATCACGCCTGGGCGACGTCGACCGAGGGAGCAGCGCGCCGGGCAGCCGACGGCCCAGGGCGAGAGTCCACAGGACCGAGAGATGGTCTGGCCGCGGACTGCTCGCGCCCCGGAGGTCTGGCCGCCCCCGGAGCGCCGTTCCCCCGCCCCGTCGCCTTCGCGCATGGTGCGCCCCTGGCACGCCACCGTGGTGATGACCCTGCCGTGCGAGAAATGCGGGGGGTGTGCCGAAATGGGTGGGGGTGACGCATGCGGGCGGCGGCACTGAGGCCTTCGGTGGAGCTCCCTATGGAGCCACGAAACGTGTGAGGGGTGTGCCGAAATGGGTGTGGGGGACGCATGCGGCCGCGGGCACTGGGGCCTTCGGTGGAGCTCCCTATGGAGCCACGAAACGTGTGAGGGGTGTGCCGAAATGGGTGTGGGTGACGCATGCGGCCGCGGGCACTGGGGCCTTCGGTGGAGCTCCCTATGGAGCCACGAAACGTGTGAGGGGTGTGCCGAAATGGGTGTGGGTGACGCATGCGGCCGCGGGCACTGGGGCCTTCGGTGGAGCTCCCTATGGAGCCACGAAACGTGTGAGGGGTGTGCCGAAATTGGTGTGGGTGACGCATGCGGCCGCGGGCACTGGGGCCTTCGGTGGAGCTCCCTATGGAGCCACGAAACGTGTGAGGGGTGTGCCGAAATGGGTGTGGGTGACGCATGCGGCCGCGGCCACTGGGGCCTTCGGTGGAGCTCCCTATGGAGCCACGAAACGTGTGAGGGGTGTGCCGAATTGGGTGTGATGATGATGATGATGATGATGATGGGAGGGGGGAGGAGGCAGCGGGAGGAAGGAAGGAAGGAAGGAAGGAAGGAGAACGCGGGGCACCGTCTCTTCAAAACGAGGACCCAACACCACAGGATGGTTGGAAAAAAACAACGATTTTGGCTTGTCGGGGCTCTCTTGGGAGGCCTCTTGGGATGCCTTCGGGGCCTCATGGAGCTCTCTTGGAACGTCTTCGGGCCTTCCTGGCCATTCCTGAGGCTATCTATGCGCGTCTTGGAGCGCTCGCGGGCCGTCTTGGGCGGTCTCGAACTGTTCCTGGCGGTCCCAGGGGCCCTCCGGGACGCTTCGGACGCTCCCGGGGGCGCCCTGCACCCCCCATGGAGATTACAGGCACCGCCCCGGGCCGCCCCCGGGCCCAACTCCTATAAATATATATATATATATACTCGAAACCATAGAAGTTCTGATCGTGCAAAATATAAGACCTGCTTCGGAAAGCGGCACGGCGCTGCCCTCTGTCACACCATTTTACTGATCATGCTTTGCATTGTTGGCGAGTCGCGTAGGGAACACGGCCAGCACAAATGGTTCACGACAAGCGTGACCGATGCCTTCCACAGCGCGGCAACTTGGCGCACCTGGTGCTCGAATCGGAAAGCCGCCGACGGCCGCCCAGTTCATCCGGTTGTACGACCATGGGCGCAAAGATGCCGAGCGTGCTGAGGGGCTGAGCACGCTCTGGAGGCAGACCAGCCGTCGTCCAAAGACGGGCAATGCTGAGACGCTGCTCAGCGCTCTGAGGAGTAATCGGGTTCCCAGCCTGATGTCTGGCCGTCACCTCATGTACTGCTACTACCACCACCACTATTACCACCGCCACCTTGAAACCTACTATTCGACCATCGCTCCATTGCCACGACCATTCCCACCTAAACTACTTCGTTCGCTAGCACTTCCACTGCCACACAGACCCTATCACTACCTGCCTCCAGCTCTACCACTACTGTCATGACGACAGACGCTGCCTGACACCACGGACAAGACAAACGAAGAACGTACTGCCACGACCGCAGCCACGACGACGACCGCGACCCTGACCACCACGACCTCCGGCTAGGAAACAATATGCGAACCCGATCCATGCAAGTCAGGCTTTGAGGTGGGGGACAGAATTCGGATACATTCTGCGACGAGAACAGCAACCCCAACAGTGATGTCCGACACCACATCATTGATCGGACCCGCTGGGGTGGGGCTCTCAAGTGGTCACAGGTCGGGAACCGATGACGCGACAGTCGACACCGTCTCCCCAATCCCCCTCTCCCTGCTAGGAAGGCACCAACTATACACCAACACCGATCCTGGCCCAGGATCACCCTGGGCCCAGGATCGGTGTATACGCCCTCCTGCCTTGCGCAAGAAGGCGCATATACACCGATCCTGGGCCCAGGGTGATCCTGGGCAGGATCGGTGTTGGTGTATAGTTGGTGCCCTCCGACCTGCCTGGCATCCCCCACCTCCTTCTTGAGCTTGCGCAAGCCGTCCTTGCAACGCCCCCCGGCCCAGCCAAGGAGGGGAATCCAAGTGGGCCCCCACGCCAGAGGAGCTCAAGGGGGAGAAACGGGTACCCACATCGCCTCTCCCCAGACCTCTCGCACGACATGGAAGGCGGTGCCAGCGGAATCGAAGGCACCGACACATTTCCCTGTCCGCTAACGAACATATGCGCTAGAGGGCTACGGTAGGTTCGCGCGGCGTCGGCGCGCGCACATGTTTTTGACACCGCGTCGATCGACCAACCTTGAATACATCGTGACCCCGATCGTTCAAGGTTGAATTCAGTCGGGTCCAGTGGCGTTGCAGTGCCTACTGGTGCTTCCGCGTCGCAGAATTCAACCTTGAACGCCTTCCCGGCGTCGCCGGCGCGCCAACGCCGCATGAACCTTCCGTACGATGAAATCTCTGATAAGGAATCGTTTTTACAACCTGGCGCCCATGGCATCTCCGACCAAGAGGGCGCGAGGCTCCGCGAGCTTGGAGCTGACCACTGGCAGTTCGCGGAAACGGCCAAGCGCCTGGAAACTGCTGTCACCCGCGCGGCGTCCAGCCAGGCCACTCTGGCGCACCAGCGCCAGCAACTCGAGCACGGGACCCCCGCAGTCCAGCATGCTGGAACGGGCCCCGCGGCAAGCTGCGCAGAGGCGACCCCGCGATCCACATCACCGGCCTGATTGGAAAACCTCGTGCAGCAGCCGACCAGCAGCGTCACGTGGGCCAAGGAAGACGCCGCAGAGTCAGGCTGCACCATCTTTCCATGGCTCTCTCACCGCAGGCCAGGCACTGCGGCCTTCTGGAAGAAGATCCTACATTGCTCGACCTCCAGGCTGCTCTGGCGGAAGATGAGCTTCCGCAGCCCACCCCGAGACCGCCCAAGAGCGGCTCGGACAATGACGACTTGCCAAGAATGCATCGACGACCATGGTGCCCGATGGGTTCACGCCGCGACGGACAGGGCCTGCTCTAAGCAAGCTCACCCCCTCCTGGCCAGGGCGGGCTTTGACGTTCACTACGAGCCAGACCACCGGCTCAACCGATCTGACCGTGCGCGCAGCCTGGCACAGCCCGCGTCAGAGGCCGAAGCCCTCGCCGGGCTGCACCTCGTCCCCACGGCTGAACGACCGGCCCACGTCTTGGTTAACAGCCAAGCAGTCGTCGACGGGTCCGATAACCTCTTCCAGGCCAAACCACCGCGGCGTGTAAGGCTGCAAACGGATCTTCGGCAGAAAATGCATCCGATGCTCCGGGCGAAACCCGACCTGTTCAAAGTCCAAAGGGTGGAAGGTCATTTCGGCGAGCAAGGCATCAACGAAGGCCGCATCACACCTGTCGCAGAAGCTTTCAACTGGCATGCGGATGAACTTGCTACAGCAGGGGCGAGGCATCACAGTATCCTACAAAACGTGGTCGACGTTGCCAGATGGCGCCACAAGGTCGCTGCTGGTTTGCACACCGCGGCCGTCGCCATATCTGACCAGCGACACCGCACACCCCCTCTGGCCCACAGGAGAGCAGGGCACGCCAGGTCAGAGCTCTCCAAAGCAGAACCAACCCCTCTCACCTCTCAGCAACAGGCAGGGGGGGCACGACACGGGCGCACAAGGAGGACCACCTCCGACGGACAAACCACCAGGCCCTGACCACCTCGACGAACTCGGTGACCCCCGGTACCCAAACATGGACGAATTCGGAGCTGACGACCTCGATCCGCTCGGGCCCAGGGCTTCCCTCAACGACGACGATGACCACGACTTCCTGTCACCGAGACACCCCGTTGGCGATGTCCATGCTGCCGAAGAACGCCTTGATGAGACGGCAAACGCTCCGCCGCTCAATGCCCAGGAGCACCAGGGCATGATGACCACCCATCATTCCAAACTCAACACGCCCTTCCACTGGGCCCACCAGGGATCCGACGGGGACGGCCGCGAGGCCAAGGGCGACGGCCACAGATCCGACGAGGACGGCCGCGAGGCCAAGGGCGACGGCCACAACGCCAGCGGGGCCGCGCAACGCACGGACCGCAGGCAAGCCCTCACGCAGCACCTCACCGCGGCCAGCCGCAAGCAACAAGGGGGCCGCGAGTCAACTCCCACCGCCAGCATCCAAGCGCTCCACCAGAGAGCCAACCAGCTGGTGACTTGCCTCCACCAGATCCAGGAACAATCAGCACCGCTGATCGACAGGTTCCACCGTGCGCAGGAGGCCCGGAACGGCCTGCGGCAGGCCTTCCGACATGCTGCGGCCACGGAGGCTTCCCTCCACGGCAACCCCCAAGCCCTCTTTGACGCTCAAAGGGGCGGCCCACCTGTGCTGGCCCCCTTTCACGCAGGCCGCGTGAACAGCTAGCTACTGTTCTGGCGTTTTCTCCTGCTGGGCCGCTGCGGGGGATGCCCCAAGGCGGCGCCGCACCTCCGCGGGCGCCGAAGCGCGTATGCCACAGCGTGCTAAAAGCCGGTGCCCCTCTAGGTACGGGGGCGCAGACGGGCTCCTGAATGGTCTCATCACCGCCGCCCGCCCGGGGGGGAGGAGGAGGAGGAGGAGGAGGAGGAGGAGGAGGAGGAGGAGGAGGAGGAGGAGGAGGAGGAGGAGGAGGAGGAGGAGGAGGAGGAGGAGGAGGAGGGGGTGGAGGAGGAGGAGGAGGAGGAGGAGGAGGAGGAGGAGGAGGGGGAGGAGAAGGAGGAGGAGGAGGAGAAGGAGTCCCCATAGACCGCGCCAGAGGGGAGGTTATCCCTCCACCCATGTTACATATGCGGCGCCTCCCGCTATGCGAGACAGCTCCTCCAGGCACGTGCGGTCCCGGCCCTCCCTCTGGACCTCTCTCGGGGCGCGTTCCGACCCAGACGTTCGAGGAAAGTCCAGCCGCGGCGACGAGGGCCAATCAGACCGAGCAGCAGTATCGGTATCTCTTGCTCCTCTGAAAGGCGGGGGCAAGAATGAATGAGGGCAGCCGAGATGCCCGGGAGGCCCTCCCTCGCGAGGGTGGCGGGATGCCGTTGGGCTGCCCTCGGGCCGGGAGGAGAACGAAGAGAAGAGAGGAGGCAGGAGGGAGGCATGGAACGAGGGACAGGAGACAGGAAGCGCAGGAGGGGGAGGAGCGCCCGTGGCTCGCGGAGGAGTCCCATCCCCTCGTTCTCCTCCACCTCCTCCTCCTCCTCCTCCTCCTCCTCCTCCTCCTCCTCCTCCTCCTCCTCCTCCTCCTCCTCCTCCTCCTCCTCCTCCTCCTCCTCCTTACGGCTAAGGAAGATATAACCAACGCCTTCGGCTGCACTTCTTTCTCATCATTGAGGGCCACGGTGGCCACATCCATCAGCGAGGACGCGCGCTGCTACTTCCACCAGCGCCACGAGAACAGCACGTTCACGATTGTTGGCGCTGACGGCGAGCAGACGATGCACAACCTGTGTGGCGCCTTCATGGGCGACAGCCCCGCGGCCCTGTTCTTCGCGCGCACCTTCCGTCATCCTGTACAGTCGTGGCTGGACGCGTTGCGAGACGAGACCTGGTCAGGCGAGGCCCCCCCGCGACCGACAACCTATTCTGCATGGCGAGAGGCTGCGCTGGTTCCGCCGACACCACCGTCGATCCCCACTCGCACGGTCTGGCCGTCCGAGGCGATCTGCACAGCCTGGGTTCCCATTCTTCAACGCCCTGTGGACCTGTCGTGCAGGGTCTACGCCGACGACACCAGCAAGACGCACGTCGTCACCTCCGCGCTGAACGCGCGGCACACGCTGGAGACGGCCCACAGGCACCTGCACGCTGCGCTGGCCCCCGACGGCTATGCGCACAATCCTGAAAAAAGCAGCGTCACCCCTTCGTTCGTGGGATTCGGTTCTCAGAAGCATGCTGCTGCTGTGTTCGGGGGTACGGTGAAGTTGCCTGGACGAGTCCAGTTTGATAGTGTGGCGTTGGGTATTCAGACGGCTGTAAACGGGGGCGTCCAGGGCGAGCTTCAGAGGCGAATCTTGGCATGCAGGAGGGGGTACTACACCATGGGCCGCTTCTGGAGCCAGAATCGAGTTTGGAACTTCACGAAGATCGTCTTCGGGTCCGTGGTCCAGGGCGCCCTTCTGTCAGGACTCACTACTTTGATCCTCTCGGAGGCCCAGGAGTTGCGTCTCGATCGGGTCCTGGTCGGCTTCGCGCGTAAGCTGTTGGGAGGAGGAGCCTGCATCAAGACGGAGGTGGTGGATGAGGGAGGTGACCCTGTCGTCGATGATCGAGGTCGTCCCGTGCTTCGCTACCGTGCTCTGTCTGACGTCACTGTCCTGAAGCGCGTGGGGATCGCTCCGACTGGAGTGGAGCTGCGTGTGCGAAGGCTGAAGCAGTATCAGCAGTGGATGCGGTTCCCCGATCGTCACCCTCAGGAGTTAGGGGCTCTCTTCGGGCAGCTGCCGATTGATGAGCGTCCCACTTTGAGCGAGGAAGGTTTTCTGCTGCAGGAACAGAGGGGAGTCAACCCTTATGCTCGACGCTTCGCGTTCGACATCCTGAGCCTGGTCCAGAAGTCGGAGGCGTCTCTTCTGGAAGGGTGGTTGTTCACGGGCCCTGCTTCGGAACCAGCACTTCGGTTGAATGTTAAGGCCCTGTTCATGGACGGGGACCTCAAGGAGCAGTTCCTGACCTTAGACCCTGGGCTCCTACGGGCGGCTGAAAAAACTACGGCAATACCCCCACCTCCTGGGCTCTATGGTGCTCCTCCTGGTCTCGAGGCCCCTGAAGGTGATCGGGATGTTCCCCCTCCTCCTACGTCGTGCTGGACCTGTGATTTGAAGGACTCCCAGGGGCAGGTGTGCGGGCAGGTTTTTCAGACTCGTCGGGCCCTTCTCGCGCATCAACGCTTCTCCAAGAACGGCGGCCACGCGTGCAGGTCCCTCGTGCACACCATCATTGTGACGAATGAATGTATATTCTGCCGTCAATCGTTTCGTACACATCGCATTGCCCAAGAACACGCTGTGCAGGCAGTCCTTAAGGCCCGATGTCCTCCGAGGCCCTCTACGTTCCATCACACTGTCCTGGAGCCCCCTAGCCTGTACTGCCCCTTGTCCGAGATTAAGACGGCTTCGATCCTCGGTGGTCACGGTCCCTGGAGCAGCTTGGATTATATGTGCAACTGTACGGAGCCATTTCGGGACCGAGACGAGCTGATCAGGCATCTTCGTAGACACGCCCCTCGTATCCCCCTTGGCCCTGATGTTTCGACTGGGCGAGAAGGAGCTGACCGCTGCAGGGACTCGCTCCCGCTCCAAGCCAGGCTCGCAGAGAGGCCGCCCTGGCTCGGTGGCCTCTTCCCGCCCGCGTGGAGGAGCGCGCGCGCAGCGCAGCAGGCAGCCGCTTCCTGCGCGGCGGTCCGAGGCAGGCGGCGCCCGCGCAGCCAGGCCGGCGCCAGGAGGCGAGGACGATCTCAAAATGGACCTTGGCAAGAACTACGGGATCCCAATGGACACCCTCGACAAACTGCCACCCATGAACAACCAGCTCATGGCGAAGATCGTCCCTATCCTGATGAAGGCCGTCTTGGGGAACTCATTTACGATACGTCAGATGATGGCCGCCAGCTTCATCACGGCGACAATGGACGAAGACGCTCCCTTGATTCAGGCCGCCTTTCGTGCAGGTCGCGCGTATGCGACCGAAGCCGCTCGCCTGCGCGAGCTCCATCAGAAGTCACCTGCCGACAATCAGCTTCCAGAGACGGTGATGGGGCCAGCGTGCGTGCAGATCTTCCTGGTGGTAGCACAGCATCTGACGGACGCGAAGGAGCGAGTGGGGGCCAAGAACGCGCGGGAGTGGGTCGAGCAGAAGGACAAGCTGGATGCCGTGACGTCCATCTCGGATATGGCACTGCTGATCCGCGGCTTCCGCGTCTCCAGCTGCCACCAGGAGGGGATGGCCAAGATGGTGTACTCTTTCAACGACGTCGGCCTGACTCGCGTATTCCAGTCCTGCACGGAGCAACTCGGCGCACTCACGCGCCCAGGCCTTGCCCCCAGATCTCACAACGAGAGGGTTCTGCAGATGGCCATCGACGAGCTCGAGCTGTAGGCGTTAGAACGCGTGGCGTTAGGACGCTAAGTCCTGGAGATGGTCGCCCAGGCAAGTCGTCGTCGGTTTTGCCGCTGGCGGTTAGAGCGCAAGTCCCGCCTCGCGCGGGCTCAGTTGCCACTGTTTTCGCTCGGACGCAGCAAATCCTGGGGATGACCTCCCAGGTTCAGTCGCCACGTAGCTTGGTACAGGATGGAGTGGGCATCGTGTGTCAGGAAAGTGGCTCGCAAGTCAATTCTGACGAGAAGAGTGAGCCTGATAAAGTGGGTATCTTGGTCACATCTCTTCTCGCTGCGTGTGCTCGAGGGAGTGTACGGGGGAGTGCAGTGGATCGGTCGAGAGACGTGCTCGCTGGGAGTGCTGTGGATCAGCGAGCTGCTGAACTCGAGGGGGGTGCTGTGGATCAGCGACCAGACGTTCATGCTGGGAGTGCTGTGGATCAGCGACACGCTGACCTCGCTGGGAGTGCTGTGGATCAGCGACCTTCTCGTCTCGCTGGGAGTGCAGTGGATCAGGGACCTGTGCGACTCGCTGGGAGTGCAGTGGATCGTGGACGGGACGTGCTCGCTGCGAGTGCTGTGGATCGTGTGCCTCAAGGCGCGCATGGGGGGCCCGTGACCCCCGCGCCGTTCGAGGAGGCCAGCCGTGCTGCCGCTGCTGCTGACCCTTTTCCCCCTCCTCGTCCTCGTCCTTCTTCCGCTCCTCCTCCTCAGGGGCTGCCCAGCTTTAAGGAGCTGGTGGCCTATGCAAGCAGGTTTCGATGATGTGTTCTGGGGGACCCGCTCTGGCTGACATGCCCAGAGCTCCTCGGGGTTTCTTTTTCTTCTGGACTGGGTCCATAGGGACCTCTTGTGCTGGCCTGTGCACTCGGTGCGATGTCCTTGCCTCTAGGTTGAGCGAGGACGACTCGGGGCTCCCTATCGGGGGCGGGCCTTTCATCACTCGCTTGGATAGCGCACGATTGATCGTATATAGCAGATTGGTGCCTCGCATGCTCGCTATGTAGTCTCTCTGGCTGGAGACATTCGGTCCGATATCGTTTCGCCGCCGCCGCCGCCTCCTCCTCCTCCTCCCTCCTCTGGAAGAACACGTGGAGAGGACGTGGCGGCGACGGGGCGGCCCTCTCCAGGCTGCCAAATTCCTTGCATCGCTCAATCCTGCCCTTCGTGCTCCCTCCGCTGCCTTCCGTCCACGGCGTGGCGCCAGGCCTTCGCAGGCTCCGAGCTCGAAGCTGAGCCACGTGCTGGACTCCTGGCCGAACCGTGTACTGGTAGCGTGCAACGAATGACGAAGGGCCTAAAACGAGCCTCTATACAGTCATCGTGCGGCCCTACGGGGCGCCGAAAAAGGAACAAAGTGGCTGTTCTGACCACGGCGTGCCCCAGCTTCGAACAGGTAGATCGAAGGAACAACCCGAAAGCCAGTCCCCCCCTGAGCCCAGAAAGGCCCTGGCTTCAGCGACTTGACTGCAAGAGGAGCTGAAATACTGCTGAAGCCAAAGATACAGCAACTACATCTGCGAGCGATAGCTAAAACAAAGCAGCCAACACACACACACACACACACACACACACACACACGCACACACACACAGAGTCACGGAGTCGCAAGACGACCGCGCTCTGACAGAGGCGAACCCCTAAGACTCTCCGGAGAGTGCCAAGCGCGAACTGGATGACTACGGGCGAGGGTTACATTAGAACTTCCGGGGATCTCGCTGCTTGAGAAAGCCAACGGGGGCGGCTGACAAACGAGAGCTATACTGTCTACTGCAGAAAGAGAAGGAGATAGAGATAGAGGGGGACAAAATAACAATGACTCCGAAGGGCCGTGAGACACTGTGTCGTATGGCAGCGGCATACGGTATATGTACTGACTGAACAGCACCATGTAGGTCATGAGCGCAAAGCGGGAAGTTCCCCAAACAAAACTTGCACAAAGGGTTCTTCCTGGTCTGCAGTCTAGGTCTGGCATGCCGCCATAGCCCCCGAAACGATCGCCGAAGGCGCCAAACAGCACCATATCACCCCAAGACGACGCAAGAGAGCCCCAAAGAGCCTCCAGGCAGCTGGAAGGACCTCAAAAACGTCCGAAATTGTTCCAACAGAGAAAAAACGAGGAGGCCCCACGATGAACCCAGAGGCCAGATTCCCGGTGTTCCGCCAGCTTCCGCAGGCGATAAAAGAACACACACACACACACACACACACGCACACACCCACACACACACACAGACACACACACGCACGCACACACACACACACACACACACACACACACACACACACACACACACACACGCACACACACACACATTACACGAGCATGGCCGCCACCTCGCTCGACACTCCGTCGCACAGGCGTCTCCAAAGACTAGGGGCGGCGGTGATTCGCCTGAGGCGCAGTCGATGCATACGACAACACTTGAAAACCAGATAGGAATACTTTAGCCAGCGTGGACCCCACACAGTGTGTTCTAGCATACTACATGATGCAATGTATGTGGTGCGATCTACGCACTGCAATGTATATGGTATAGACTGTGCGGTAGCTCGATGTTAAGCAATAGATTGTGTAAACTACGTGGCGCAGTCTATGTGGTGCAAGTGACTTTACAAACGAGTTGACAAATTCCATGCTCTTGCAAACATCCTACCCATCCACCCGCACCTTGGTTTGCAAAACCCACGCGGCGGCGATTGCGATGAGTGGTTGGCGTTTGCTGGCGCATCTCTGCGGCCGCGTTGGCCCGCGCATGCTCGCGCGCAAAGCGGGCAGCTAGCTTGGCGCGACCGACGCGGCCGCAATGACGCTGACCACTAGGCGCACTTCAGTGCGAGTCGGTGACTTGGGCGGGCGCAGTATCATGGCGACGCCGACAACGGTAGATACGATTATGCGAGTGGCGATGATGGTGACGATGGTGGCGATAACAACGGCAAGGCCAATAACGGCGGCGATGCTGATCACGACCGCCGATAACGATAGCGATGTCCTCGCGTCGGCGAAGGAGTTCGACATGTGCGCGCGGCCGACGCGCGCGAGTGGCCCGCGGGTAGCATTAGACTCGGATCGTGCCCCCCCACACACGCGCGCAAGGGCGTTCGAATGAGTTTGACATGCGGCGCGAGAGGCCCGTTTGTCAGATGTTGATGAATGTGTTGAAAGCCCCATGGTTTTCTCAAGAATCTGCAAGAGCAAGAGCGCAAGCTTTTTTGAAAACGGAGGTTGCAGAACCTTGTGGGTTTTCAAATGTTTTCGGTACACTCGTTTTTGAAATCCGTGCGAAACATTTGGCTTTTGAAGGTTTCCGGCAAGCGCGGGCGACGACGCGCGCGTGCACGTCGTCCTATTTTTTGTGCAAGGGTCTCTTGCGACAGCGCGCGCGCAAGGGCGTTCGAGCGATTTCGACATGCGCGCGCGAGAGGCCCGATTCATAGTATTTCATGACCTTGCTTGAAAAATGCAAGTTCGTCTAGAACTCGCAAGAGCGGCGGCGCAGGCTTGTTGTTGAAAACCAGTGTTGCGAAACCGTGTGTTCTTATATGTGTTTAGGGCACTTGATTTTGACACCCTCACGAAACCTTAGGTTTCTCAAGGATTTCGGAATGCAGGGGAGTCTTGACAACTGATGAGTTCTGTTCTGATAAGCGGAGAGTGCGCGCATAGCACCTGTTGCATAGGATGGCGGGGGGGGGGGGGGGCGATACCGGCCTGCCTGCGAGAATATGAATTCATTTTTCAGATGGGCGATGGGCCTCCCTCTGCACCGAGCCTTCAGTCGGGCCTGTCCCCCTATACAGGGGGATTTTCGACGAAAAATAACACATATCAGAAAAATACCCAAAAAAGGTCAAAAAAATACACAAAAAATAATCCCCAGACTATGTTTGGACTATTTTGTGACTATGTTTGGGGTATTGTTCAGAATCGTGAGGAAATCGCAGTACGAAAAAGGGGAACGGTGAAGTCCGGGGGGGGGGTAGATCCTAACTCTTGTGGGAAAGGAGAGAACCTGCGAGGCTCGCACGAGCAACATCGCTACCAAAAGTGCGGCGGCGGGCGGCGACGGGGACCTGCTGACCCGGGCTCGACCCGGGTCAGTCAGGCCTGGCAGAATCCTGCAAGATCCTGCGCCCACACCCGGGTCGATGCGAAGGATCCTGCAAGATCCTGCATGATCCTGCAAGATCGGGCGCTCTGGCTGACCCCCCTTTGCCTGGACCCCCGTCTCAACACGCCAGAGGCCAGACGGGCGGCGGCGGCGAGCGGCGACGGGCGGCGGCGGGCGGGCGGGCCACAACCCAGCCGGACGGGCGGCGGCGACGGGGCGGCGACGGGGCGGCCACGAGCCGGCCGGGGCGGCACCTCGGCTGCACGCAAGAGGGACCCGTGGCCGGAGGGGCCTTTTGGTGCGGGCTCCTTGGGGTCCCCCCGGTCGCTGAGCGCCATGCGATGGTGGCTGTCTGCGTGCTGGGATTTGGCCACCTTGCGCCCCCTTCGTCCGCGCACTATGAGGTCACTCTCGCCCAGGGTCACTCTTGCGTGTGGCCAGGGCACACCGGCCCAGCTCCATGTGCGAAGTGCAGGCTGTCTTCGGGGAAAAATTGAGCTGGACATGTGTGAGCTTGGATTGGGCTCCCGAGGTCGGTCATTGAGTCCTGGCTGCGCCTATGGGGCTTTAACTTCGGAGGTATACTCATGTGCAGATATCGGGCACCCCTCATACGGCCCCAGCGCAAGAAGGAGACATCGCAACCAGGAATCCCAAGTCTTTCCGAGCATACTATGAACCCTAAGACGCAAGCACTGTTCGGGAAATCGGTGGGCACCAGCAATAAATCACCACCCATCGAGCACCAAGGCAAGGACGACAATCGCAACCACTGAGGTGACATAGGGCACGAGTCATAGCGCACCACCCGTAGGGAACCGAGGCAATGCCGCGAAAGCGCAACCTTTGGGGCATCACCGAGCATCAGTCATAGAGCCCAACCCCTAAAGCAAGAACGAGAAATCATAACCCTCAAGAAAGCATGGAGCACCAGTCATAGAGCGTCATCCATAAGGAACCCCAGCAGGAACGACAAATCGAGACCACTGGGGCATCATAAGGCCGTCAGCCTTAGAGAGCCACCCATAGGAAACCACTGCAAAAACGAGAAATCCAAACCCGCAAGGCATCAGCTGGCACCAGCAAGTCAGCGCGGCCCTTCAACCAACAAAAACAGGCAACAGCACGAAATTTCAATCCGTGCGGCATCCTAGAGCACCAACCATGGAGCACGACCCGTATCGCAGCAGGCCCGAAGAAGAAATCTCAAATGTGATATTCAAGTATGCCCGAACAGGGCAAGAAGCCCTTCGTGCAAGCACAGGTTGGGAAGTCACGGAGCTTCTGTCGTGTAGCTAAACCATATCACAACCAGAAGGCGCCAAAGCATGAACAAGAACTGGCAACGATTGAGGCACCATGAATTACAAACCATGAAGCCCAACCCATAGAGCACCAGGGCAAGAGTGAGAAACCGCCAACATCGAGGCACCAGCATCAGCCACAGAGCACAGCCCACAGGGCATCAAGGCAAGAACCAGAACTCGCAACTATTGAAGCATCACAGGCTGCCAGCCTTAGAGCAACACCCATTGGGCACCAGGGCAAGAACGAGGCATCAGGGGACACCAACCATCAATCACTAACGGTAGGGCACATGGGCAAGATAGGAGCTCCCACCCATTCAGGCATCATAGTGCATCAACGAAAAAGTGCCACCCAGAGAGCACCAGGGCAAGAACGAGAACGCGTGATCACTAGGGCATCACAGGGCACCAGCTATGGAGCACCGCCCATAGGGCACCAGGGCAAGAACGCGAACTCGCAGCCTTTAACTTGCTACTGGGCACCAGCCATAGAGAACCGCCCATCGAGCACCAAGGCAAAAACCAGAAATTGCAACAACCAGCGCACCATGGGGCGCCAGCCATAGACTACCGCCCATCGGACACCAAGGCAAGAACCAGAAACTGACAGAATGAAGGCACCATGAAGGCACCAGCCATGGAGCACCAAGAAACGAACGAGAAATCGCAACCGTTGAAGACATCATTGGGCGCCAGCCACAAAGCACCGCCCACAGGGTACCACGGCTAGACTGAGAAATCTAAACTACTAGGGCGCCAAAGGGCACCAACCATAGAGCACCACCCATAGGGCACCAAAGAAAAAGGCGAGTGATCGCCGGCACTCAAGCACGATAGGCATCCAGCCAGAGAGCACCGCCCATAGAACACCAGGGCAAGAATGAGAACTTGAGACCCTCACGTCCAAACCCGGGTAAGATTCTCTATGTGCAAGCACGGCTTGAGAAAAGAATGGCAAATGAAACTAAGCGTCCTTTAAGAGGGCGAGGGAAAGAGGGAGGACAAGACACGGCAGGAAAAAAGAGAAGGTGGGGACACAGGAGACGGAATGACGAAGATCATGCTGATCGCACTGGTCGAAGCAAACAGAGAGGATCGAAGGATTGATAGGGATGTGAAGGAGAAGCCTTGCAAACTGGCGGAGAATCATGCGGGGGAGCTGCCAGCCAGGTGGCTCCCTGGACCGTGATCTCTCGCGAGGATCTCCGAGCCCATCGGAAGGCCACCTGAGGCATTGAGAAATGCCCACGCTCCCCACCCATCCAAAGTGGACTCCATCCGCCCCCCCTTGTCACTTGCCTGCACAGTGCGGGCGCGGCCGCAAGAACCCCTCGCAAGAAACCCGACCCTGAAAATCCGCGCGCGAAGTGCACCGGAGCGGAAACCTGGAGCGCTCTGAACGCAGCAGCTCCTTCAGCGGCCGCGGAAAGTCGCCGCGCAGCGCGCGGAGCGAAGAAACCCAGGATGCCCTGACGAAAAGCATATGGTTTCTTGGTGCGCGCACCCACTGTATGTGCGGTCGCGAACTTTTGCTCGGCGTGTCGCCGCGGCGGCCCTTAGCGTGGCGCTCCGCTCCGCGGGGCGGGAGTCTGGGAAGGGCCTCTGGGACCAGCGGGCCCTGTGGGACATGTGGCATCCCTGCGACCTGTGTGAATCGTGGGGTCTGTGCAGAAGGCAAAAAATCCACCCCGATAATGACCACCCCGACACGCGAGGCCTTCAGTAAACGCGCCCAAAGAAGGATTCGAACAGGGCAGAGCTGTTCAGTAAACGCCCAGGGCCGTTTAGTAAACGCCAATTGTCCAGTCTGGGAGATGTTTCCTCCCTTGACTGTGGGTCTTGTTCGGCCAAGTGGGCCTTGTGAATGCTTTGTGGGAACTGTGGGGCCTGTGCGCCCCCAGCTCCCACTCGAGACTTCCTCGCGATTCACTCACAAACGAGGCTTCCGGTCGGGACTTCCTCCATATTCAGGCGTGGGGAGCCCAAAGATAGCGACAGTTACAAGTTGTCCGACGACCCGCTAGGATGGGAGCAGGGAAGCGGGGACCCCATAGGGATGGGGCTACCGCTCGAGACTTCCCTGCGAGTTAGTCACAGACGAAGCTCCCGCTCGAGACTTCCTCCATGTTCAAGCGTGGGGAGCCAGAAAGTTAAAGGTATTCCGATGACCCGCTCGGATCCAAGCACGGAAGTGGGGACCCAATAGGGAGGGGCTCGCGCTCGAGACGTCCTCGCGATTCACTCACAGACGAGGCTCCCGGCCAAGACTTCCTGCATATTCGAGCGTGAGGAGCCAGAAAGTGGCAACAACTAGAGGTTTTCTGCTGACCCGCTCGGATTCGAACATGGAGGTGGGCATCCCACAGGGAGCGGGCTCCCGCTCGAAATTTCCTCGCGACTCACTCACACACGAGGCTCCCGCTCGAGACTTCCTGGATGTGAGCGCGTGAGTATGTGAGTTAGTGCGGAGTGCGTGTGTGGACGTGGGAGCGTGTGAATGTGAGTGGGAGTGATGATGATGGTGGGTATGATGATAACGACGATGCTGATGATTAAGAACTATGATGGTGATTATGAGCTTGATGATGATGATGATGATGATGATGATGATGATGATGATGATGCGAATGCTGGCTGGTGTAAATGATTTGATGATGGTGGTGATGATGACGATAATAGTGATGGTGAAGATGATAATGAGGACGATGACGATGATGATGATAGTGATAATGATGATGACGATGACGATGATGGTAGTGACGATGTTGGTGACGACGATGGTGATGATGATGATCATCGACGACCGATGATCCTGATGTGATATGATGGTGATGGTGATGGCGATGGTGGTGATGCTCAGTGTGAAAGGAGAGAGGAGGAGAGAGGGGTGGAGGTGAGCAAGACCCAGCGGAGTGTACAGAGAACGCAAGAAGCTCACATAGGATATGGGGAACAATGCCAAACTAGCTGATCCAGATTAGACATTGGCGCTTCGCCGTCGACGACGTAGAGTGCGCAGCAGGAGTTGGACACGGCGTGCATCGGGAGCGGGAGACCAAAATGCAGTTCTCGCCCCAGCGCCGCGCGATGATTTTGTCAACGTCGCGCTTCCGCTGGGGCTCAGCGCATAGACTTCGCTCGACAATTCGTCGGCAGCGGGTCAGCGCACAAGCGAGCGAAATGTCGCTCGCGCCCAGGCGCAGCCAGATCTCGTTGGAAAGTGGCGGGCCCGCGAGGCGGGTAAGTTGAGCTCCCCCAGGCGTCGGAAACCGGGCCGCGTGCGAGCGGGCAAGATGCCGCTCTCGCCCGAGTGCCGCGCAACCATCGCCTGAAAGTGGGCTACTCCAGATTTCGTAATAAAAGGGAGGGGGTCTGGACCCTCCAAGACAAGCCATTTCAGACCTCCCCCGTGGGAGAACCCTCCAAAACATCGTCCCCAGACCCCCCCAGGCCCTCCAAGATAGCCTGGAAGAGACCCCCCCCGAAATGAGACCCCCCTCCCTTTATTACGAAATCTGGAGTAGCGTTCAGACGTGTCGCGTGGTTGACCTCCGCCAGTGCTGTCAGAAACCCGGGCGCACCCGAGAGGCTGCATGGCGCTCTCGCCGAAGCGCCGCGCAGAGAGTTCCGCTGCGCAGCCCAGGTTTCTCCCTCGCCAAGTCGTCAGCAGCGGTGCCGCCCGCGAGCGTCTTCTGATCGCTGTTTGGGAGCGCGGCGCGCCAGTCCCAAGAACCAAGTGTGTCGACAGTGATATTTGTGGTATGGTAGGGAGTGTGGAGGTGGGCGCGTCCCGCTGACTCGTTCGAGCTGGCTACACTGACTCCTGCTGCTATTCCAGCTTGCACTCAGGTTCCTCATCCTCGCCCCATCCGTCGTTGCATTGCATGCCCGCCCAACAGGTCGCACGATGTGCAAATATGCGAACAATCAGAAACACGAAACCCAAGTCAAGCGCTCGACGACAAAATGAGACAAGAAGGAGCACCTGACCATTCTAACGAGCGCTCCAAGAAGCCCACGAGTGTCACAGAGGAGCCACAGAAGGCCGAGGGATCCCCCTCCTCTTCCTCTTCCCTCTCCTCATCCTCCTCCCGCTCCCTGAATCCCGCCCTCCCCTCCCCTCTCCACATCCCTCCCCCTCCTCCCATTGTCCCTCCCTCCACCTCCCCCTCCCTCTCCTTCCATCCCATTCTCTTTGCCCTCTGTCGTTCCCTCTGGCCGAGAAGGACAGAACCACGGGGAAAGTGCAAATCAATCCGGAGTTGTAAACAGATGGCTGGAGCTGGCTTGACTCGCTTGTCCGATTCCGAAAACCTGGACCCAAAAATAGTTTCATCTCTTGAGGGCGCATGTTTGACTTCCGCCACCTTCCGCCGAGCTTCCGGCAGCTTCCGCCGGCGGAGGCGGCCTCGTTTCCCTCCGCCGACCTTCCGCCGCCCTTCCACCGCCCTCCGCAGAGGAAGAGATGGCAACTCCTTCGATCTGTGAGGGCAAGGCGCTTTTGGGAAGGCCTAACGTGGGCCCGCCACGTGGAGCTCGACCAGCTGAGCCCTTGGTTGTCTCAGGCCTGAGAGGGTGTCCAGAGAAAAAGAGAGAGAGAAAGAGAGGGAGAGAGAGAGAGAGAGAAAGAGAGCGAGAGAGAGACCGGTTCGCGAAGCTCGCGAGGGCAGCCCCGTCAGCCCCGTGGCCGACATGTATCTTCTGGTCTGTTGATGTGCAAATCGGGGGCGACGGCCCCCCTGGAAAGTACAGGAGGTTGCCAAGTAGGCACCGGCACCAAATACTGCCAGGCCCAACTTGGGCCCAAGACAGACCCCTTCACACACTCGGCACTGCCACATAACTTAATTGGCGCCAATCTAGATGCAGACGTGAGCTCCATCCTGCTCCGAGAAAGACCCGAACCGACAACGAACCACACTGCGAGGGAATGCATTCTGGCACGCGACACTTAGCGTATTGATACGGAGCTCAGCACGTACCCTGGAAACGTAGGTCTGACGCGATACGTTCGCCAAGACGTGGGCCAATACGTTGAGTCAACACGCAACGTATTGACGTATCAAAACGTGCGTATCAAAACGTGTTGCGTATCAAAACGTGCGTATCGAGACAGCTAAGCTGGCACCATGTGCGGCGACAGCAATGACACCACTGAGCGAGCCACCACCGCTCGGAGATGCCGGCGGGGTCCGCACCTCCCCTAGCAGCACGCCGGCGACCTCCGTCACGAGGCTATTGCATCGATCGCGCTCCTCCTCCTCTTCCTCCTCTTCCTCCACTCCTCCTCCGTCTCCTCCTCCTACTCTTCCTCTTCCTCCTCCTCCTCCTCCTCCTCCTCCTCCACTCCTCCTCCTCCTCGTCCTTCTCCTCCTCCTCCACGCCTCCTCCGCCTCCTCCACGCCTCCACTGTCCCCTTCGTGCGCGATGTCATGATATCTGCCGTCGTCATCGCTGTCCCAATTGATTAAACGTGAAACCCGTTCGGCGACATTCCACGACACGCTGAGTCTGAAGCAGAGAGCGAAGAGAGCAGCGTGAAGCAGCGGCGCCGAACAAGTGGCGATCCGCCGTGGCACTCTCTCACAGAAGAGCGGGCGGAGCAGGGAGCACGGCGAGCAGGGAGCAGGGAGCACGGCGGAGGCGGAGGAGGGCAGCGAGGCGGAGCAGCCACAGCGCAGGGCGATCCTCGTGCGTGTCGACGGGCTCCCGAGAGGAGCCCCACCATGGCGCCCAGGCGTGGCCGCGCGCCACGTGGACGCGCGAGCCCGGCCCCTAGGGCTCCCAACTTCGCGCTTCGCGCTGCGCGAAGCGCGAAGCGCGAATAATTTCGCGCTCTCGCGCCGCCCTCCCAAAGGGAGAATAGGAGGACGAGGAGGAGGGGGAGAAGGAACGAGGACCGCGAAGCGCGAAGCGCGAATAACTTCGCGCCCTCGAGGGAGCCCTTGGGCCCTGGGGCGCTCCGACCATGGCTGCAGACGCTGGGCCCTGCCCGCTCCGGCCCGCGCGCGGCCCCGGCGACGGGCAGGCGGTTTCGGGGGCCACGCGCGAACCCTGCCCCTGCCCCGCACGAGTTCTGGGGGGGGGGGAGGGGGGGGGGTTCACTTCGTTCGGGAGCTCCCGAGAGAAGGGAACCCCGCCCTCCCCCTCGGAGATCGCGTGGGGCAGGGGCGGGGTTCGCGTGTGGCCCCCCCCCCCTGCTCTGCAGGGGCCCCTCGCGAGCCTGGCAGCGAGCCGTGGCAGGGCTTCCTTGCGGCCTCTGGTCGACATTCGGCATCTCTTCGTCGGAGCCTCGCGCTCCCTGCGCGGGGCTACGAGGGGCACGCCATCTCAGCGCGCCACCGCCGCAGCACCGATGTGCATTTAGAACGGAGGATCTGAGGGTGGTCCAAGTTGGTGACTTTCCTCCTCCTCCTCCTCCTCCTCCTCCTCCTCCTCCCCCTCCTCCTTCTACCTCCCTCCTAATTCCTTGGCCTCGTCCTCGTTCCTCCTCCTCCTCCTCCTCCTCCTCCTCCACCTCCTCCTCCTCCTCCTCCTCCTCCTCTTTCCTCTCTGCGCCCCCGTACAAAACCTTACGGTGCACAAGCACCCGGCGATCACAACGCTGCAGGCGGACAGCTGCGCGCTGGCTGGTGCAGGACACAGGTCCGCGCCACTGACAAGGGCGCGGCCCAAGCTGAACCAGCAAGGTGCACGACCGACACCTGTCCCGCGGGCAGCACTACCAGAACCGCCGCTGCCCGGCGCCGTATAGCAGCAGCAGGAGCAAGCGGATGCTTTTGCCTTGAGCTGCATCGGATACGGAAACGAGTGCACATGGCCCTGCCTGCCAGGGCCCCTGGGAAATCACCCTTGCAACTGAACCTACCAGGGGAAATCACGATTTCCGGAACAGAACGTCACTGCGCCGGAAGTGGCTTGGAACAGCGACGGTATGGAGTTGCCACCACGTGGCAAAGGCATGGTGCCACAATTGGCCTGTAGGCACTTATAGTGAACAGGTCGACCTAGGCTTACAGGCGGAGCGCCGCTCTGCACCACAGTACCCTCACAAATACCTGTCCCGAAGCAAGGGACCCATACGCGCTCGAGCCAAAACGACTGTAACTCGTGGGTCGCGGGGCGCAGGTCCTCCATATCCCCAGCATCCAAATCTTCCCTCACCACCTTGGGCCCCTGAGGGGTTTGCAGCGCTTGCCCCAGCCCTTCAGGGAAAACGAATTTCGCGTCCAAGAGTGGATTTGCCGCTATGGAGCGTCGCTGTTTCTGCGGCGAACGCCCAGGGTGGCACATTCGGCCTCCCAGTCAGCCAGGGAGATCGGCCGCGCAAGCCCTGCAACCCATGCGCTTGCAATACAAATTCCGCCAGTGCACTTGAGTTGTGGATGCCACGACAATGGACACCCTGACAGTCCTATCATTGAATTTAAAATGTGTTCGAAATGTCGGAAAATGTTCAATACATGTTTTTAACATGTGTTCTACATGCTTGAAACATGTATACATGTTTTGGACATCTGGAAACTATTTGGCAACATGCTGCCTCTCCATTGGTCGTCCTCCACAACGCTTGAGAACAAGATCGGGGCGGGCAAAGACTGCCCCCTGGCACAATGTACCACGGCAGAGGGCGCGCGTGCGACAGGTGCCGCCTGAAGTCTACAAGCAGACCATATACTGCAGGTACCGCCACCCACGCATGCAGAGGAGCACAGCCAGAGTTTTGTGAAAGGGCGGGCAGCTCGATTGGGGGTTGATCATAATCCTAGCCATGCGTAACCCCCGCGTTCCCCGCGACTTGCCATGAGGACACCAGCCTTGCCTGTCTGATCCCGAAGGTCCAGGGGTGACGAGGGAAGGGGAGAAGGGAGAAAAGAGAAGGACAACATGGATGAGGAGGAAGGATACGCAGAAGGCGAAGGAGGAAAGGCGAGGCAAAGGGGAGGACAAATATAATGATCAGGAAAGTAATCGATGATGATGATGATGATGCTGATGATGATGATGATGATGACGATGATGATGATGATGACGACGATGACGACGACGATGACGATGATGATGATGATGGTGGTGATGATGATGATGATGATTATGATGATGATGAGGAGGAGGAGGAGGAGGAAGAGGAGGGAGGAGGAGGAGGAGGAGGAGGAGGAGTGAATGAATGAAAGACGACTCTGGGCCCGCATCTCTCCCTGTCCCTGCTGTGCCGAGGCGGACTGAACAGCGTGCGGCAAGCTCGTATATGTAAAGCGTGTAAAACTCGTGGGTTTGCAAGTGAAACACACAGGCGTGTAATATGTACGAGAGCGCACCCGTCGGACGACTAAAAAAGTCACGAAGTTCAGAAGGGGCCCAGCGGGCCCCGACAGGCCTGTAGGCTGGGCCCCAGGGTCACGCGCACCGGCGCGTAAGGCACGAACAGACCCCAGGGAGCAAGGACAGCTAAGGCGTCAGCCATATTCGCAACGAGTATGGGCCAACAGGGGGGGCGGACCTCGCGGTAGCGTGAAACTGGTGAGAGGCGACTACGATCCGTCATCAGATGATCACATCACGCGGCCACCGTCCGATACGTAGCGCAGCGCCTTGGGGAGGAGGCCGAAATGGAAGATGAGCCTGCCCCACGCTGCGGATATGAAACGAATGCTCACGATGGCATTCTCACCTGCTATCTTTTGCGTCTACCGCGTTCTGTAGTATCTCCTCCATTGCGCCTGGTGGCGCCGCGCCCAGAGCCCTGCGCCCGCCGATTTCCTCTAGTGCCTTCTGCAGCAACCCGCGGACCATCAAGGGCGAAGGCAGCGGCTGCTCGTCTGATTCGGGCGGTACGCTCGGCTGCGAGACGTCCCTCATCATCAGGTGGAGCTTCCTCTTGTTCTGGTCGTAGCACTTCGTGACCCGAAACAGGCGCACCATGTCGTACAGGTCGTGAGGCTGCAGCTCGCACCACACTCTGCCGTGCCAATCTTTGAGCATCGCGTGAGTCCTCTGCCCCAGCGCGAGCCCACGCTCGAGCAACTTGGTCACGAACCCATTGAATATATGAAGGTGAGGAGGACCGAGCTGGTGGCCTTTGCCTCGGGCTCGGACTTCGTGTGAATACGTCGCCCCTGCCTCCTGTGCGGCCTCGATCTCTGGTAGGTCGGCGGTCAGGAAGTACGTGTCCACCCCCGCTGCCCACAGCTCGCGCACCAACTGGGTCGTCATGAGCGTCTGCTTCACCATCACGTTGATGAAGTTGGCCTGCTTCTTGGTGAATCCCATGTCCTTGATCTGCCCGAGGTGCCGATTGCGCTGCTGCTTGCTGTTGGGCCCGTTGGCCGCGGCCGCGTCGGAGGCGGAGCCTGGGTTGGGGGTGGAGCTCTTGCCGCCCTTGTCCTTCTGCGGGGGGCCGCCCTTGGCCTTGGCCTGCACGGGAGCGCCCTCTGCCTCTGCACCAGGCGGCCGCTTCTCCAGCATCCGCTTGGGCTTGGGGTTCGCCATCGCCAGCCCGTCGCTCAGGTAAGAAAGGCAGGTGCCGCTCGCAAATGTGATCCTGGAGCTGAGCCAAATCGAAATACGAAGACGTGGCGCACACTGGACAAACAAGCTTGGGGACGACCACGGGATGCAGTGCATGCGCGCTGTGAATAACACAAACTCCCCGACGAAAGGCCCGACAGAGATGAGCCTTCGCGGTCTTCTGAAAAGCAAAGGAAGTACGACACGCTGGACACTGGTTCGTGACGACACATCTGGCATAGCAGGAGAAGTTGCCATGAGAGCCGCCCTGGGTGTGGGTCTGGTGCGCGACGAGAGCAGCATGGGTGAAGAAGCGGGCGCCACAAACGTCTCCATCTTCTGTAGTGCATCTGCAAACGTGCACGCAGCCAGAGGGGCCCAAGAATTCCTCAATCCCATCCTGTGAGGCGGAGAGGCAGGGTCCAAAATCGATAGCGTCCAGCTCAGTCTTACCGCTCTGCCAGATCTTGCGCAAAGCAGAAACATCAGCCGCCAGAAACTGATGCGATATGTAGTCGTCATGGAAGAGCGCATGGATGTCCTCGCCCCAGACGGAGCGCCAGTCTTCATAATCAGTTAGAAGCTCGAGCCTGTAAACGTCAGTCACGAAACGAACGGCGAACGGGTTGGCGTGAACGGTGAGGCGGCCCTCGGACAAGGTGGGGGCATTCTCGAAGCCGAGGCGACCGAAGAGGAGGCTGATGACCTGGGAATGTTCTTCGGGCCATTTAACCATGGCCTGGTACCATCGAAGTCGCTGAACCAACAACTCGACCCCCGACGGAACAATATTCATCCATTTCCAGACATCCCGAGAGTCCTTAATGATGGGATGGTCTCCAGATCGGTCACACAAAGCCCCCGCAGCAATACGTCGGATTTTACCCAAGAGCGCGATGCCCAGCTGGGCCTCTTGGGAGCTCGTGAGGAGATACGGTGTAGGTCCAGACAAAAGCGCACCTTGCACCACGGATATGAATACTAGCCTCTTCACCTTAAACGGGGCCCCCGAGGTCCACAAATACTTGAAAGACATCCACCCCCTGTCGGCCGCTACTTTACTCAGTGCCAGCTGATGGGAAAAGGCGCCAGAGGGCAAAAACTGCGGTCCCAAGTACCTGGTGTGCGGGGCCACGCGGGCCCCACCGACCTCCGCCGCATAAAACTGGCGAGTGGCCTTGTATCCACAAAGGCGGGGGACCAAAACTTGTTTCGACGTGTTTTGCTTGTATCCATACGCAGCCAGGGCATTGCCGAGCTTAGTCTGGGCGTCGCGCGCTGCGGCGACGGCCTCGGAAAGTGCCCCCTCCTGGAGTAGCAAAAAGTACGCCAGATCGTCCACGTATTTGAAAAGGCCCGCATAGACCTCGCGCCCGAAAACGGGGCACGACGCGCACAGAGCAGGGTCCTGAAACTGGGCGAGCCACTCCTGGAGGGGGCGAGCAAAATCAACTCGAAATTCGTCGGGCGCACTGGGGTCCCCCATCAAGGCCCCGCTTTGGAGGTGGAGGGTGGTGGGTCGATCTACGCCCTCGAGGTGAAGAAGGTGCGTGGTGCGTCTGTCGCTGAGCAGGTCTACATCCCCTGCTGGCAAATACTCTAAAAGTCCTTGATTCATGCGCTTGCGCTCGCAACAACCGAAAGCGTTCTTCATGTCATCGAAAACAGCAATGTGCCACACGCGTGCGCTACGCAAGCGATCCGCCAAGATGTGCGTGCCCAAGATAGCATTCTCTCGCCTGCGCCGAGGGATGCATCCGTGGTCATACTCGGCAGGCGCAGCGTGTGGGACCGCCCGATACATGCCCCTGGCGATCGCTCTAAAGAAGGGGCAGAGGCCGTGCAGAAATCGAGCGCCGCCGTCAGGTTTGGGAGTCTGCCATCCGAGAGAAAACCCAGCACACGTAGGAAACCTCCCCACCGCCCGCCAACACGTGGCCAGACTTCCCAAACCTATCTTGATGGCCTCTACCTCAGGGGGCTCGGGCTTTCCGCCAACTCCGAAGGGAGAAATACGTGGCTTACTATAATACTTGGGCAGGAGAAGCATAAGCCAAATCTCGCCAGGAAGAGACCAGGCAGGAACGGAACGTCTACGCGAAGCCTTGCGAAGCACCCACGAAGCTCTTCGAAGGTCTCTGGCTCCCAACTCCCCCGCCGAATCCCGCTCACCCATCCCTTGAGGAGCCAAAGAAGCCCGCAGCAGCAAAAAAATGTCTAACTGGACTGGGACCGCAGAGAGACCGCCCTCCGAACCAGGAAGGCCCAGGGTGCCCGCGAGCTCATCCGCCGATGCAACGTGCCTGCGCACCGCCGCGTAGCTACGCCGTTTGGGTCCCAGTCCAGTGCCCGTCAATCTACGAGAGAAGTATTGCACGCTGGCGAGATCACGTTTGCGCCAGGCCTCATGTATGCCTTCAGTCCAAGTCCTGCGCAGCGATCGTGTCCACCGTCGGACCTCCCACCTGATGCGATTCGTGAGGTCGCGGATCTGAAAATCATAGTGGCAGTGAGGGAGGCCCATGGCGCGCAGCACAGCACGCCCACGGAGAAGGCGTCGTACCTGGAGACGGTGTTGCGCCAGCTCGGTGCCTGGAGTCCGCCTGGCCCTGCCGAAATGCTTCTTGGCGATCGGCGCCAGCGCGTCCATGAAAGAAGCGTAGCCCGCGTCGATCATGTTGTTCTCGAAGTACCCCAGGTACGAGGGCGCCGCGCGCTGCAGGGCCAGGTTGGCCTCTTCCAGGAACCCCTCACGCAGGCCAGGCGTCTGCAGCGCGGTCTCTATGGCATCGAAGTTCCAGGAGGCCGAAATCTGCGAAGACCGCAAGCTCGGGACGCCCAGGTCCGCCTCCAGGAGCACAGGGGAGTGGTCTCGCAGTATCCCTTTGGATGGGTAGAGCTGGAGCTGCCTGGCCGCCTTAGTCATGGTGATCAACTTTGACACTCGCGGCAGGGCTCCAGCAGGCAGGGCGAAGTGGTCGATCCAGGTAGACGACTTCTCGCCATTGTACGTAGGAGCAATCTTGTAGAAGGTGGTTGCGCAAGCGAAATGGTGTCGGTGCAGCACTTCTCGGAGCCCTCGAGCCGCGTAGCCCATGCGGGCCTGCACGTAGGGCCCGATGCAGCTGAAAGAGCCACTGGTCTCGTCCACCGCGAACGAGTCGTTCAGGTCCGTGAAGATGATTGGGGTAGAGCGCTCGGGGGTGGTGTCCAGCAGTCCGTTTAGCCACTCGAGGAGCACGTCGACCGTGCGCCGCCAGGTGGCCGTCCCCGAGCGCGGGCCAGGCGGCGGGAAGTAGAGCGCGATAGCCGTAACATCAAGAGAACCAGTGACCACCCGCACCATCCCAGCGCGGCCCAGCGCGGCAGCAGGCCCAGGCAGCACGCGGTGCACACGCAGCCCCAGGTCTCGGCGTCGTACTCCGATGGTGACGCCCGCAGCTCTGTTGGTGAAGGGCCCCCTGCCGTAGCCGAAGTGGTAGTAGTCGTGGTCTCCGATCTGCGCCTGCCGTCGCACCGCCTCCGTCGGCACCGCCCGCAGGCGGGTGCCCAGCAAGAAGTGGAAAGGGAAGCCACGCGCCAGGAGCGCGATCTCGTCCAGCCTCCGCGGCTGGATCAGGCTGCACACATTGAACCCAAAAAACTTGCAGCGCATGATTGTACCCTGGGGAGTTCGATAGGGCGGTGCAGGGCCCCTCCTGAACTAGATTGTGTCGCTGGGATGTTCAAGGCGGGGACCCCCTGCATGGGCCCACTGAATCGCGGCTCGACACAGAATGGGGCTGGAGGAGGAGGAGGAGGAGGAGGAGAAGGAGGACAGAAGGATGAGGAAGCGGAGGTGCCGGGAGAGCGGGGAGTGCGAGAGCGAGAGCACGGGCGGGGCGCCTTCATCTGCACGAGCCGTCTCCTCCGGGGGGGCCCTCACTGCCGCCCGCCACGAAAAAAATGTTGCCCCCGCCCCCTTTCGGGCTGGGCGAAAGGGGGGGACAGCAAAGGGAGGGTTTGAGAATCAGCTCACGGAGCTGATTTTCCCGGCGCCTCCCGGCGCCGGGAGGCGCCCCTGTATCGAGGCACGGGCCCGGCGGCGGGGCCGAAACCGGCTGCACGCGGCAGATTTCGTAACCCCCCCTTTCCCTATCCCCCCCTTTCGTTCGGCCCGAGCCTTTCTCATTCCTTCACCCGCTCTCCTCGTCTCTCGCCTCTCCCCGCCCGACACTCTCGGGCACACGCGAATGCGGGTTACAGATCCGTGGGCCTGGCGCGTGGGCGCTGGACCCACGGCTTGGGGAGCGTGCCCCCCGAAACGCAGCGCCAGCGCCGCCCGAGTCGGCGACGGAGCGCTTCAATGCTGCATGGGAGAGTGGCCCGGCGCTAATCCACGCGCCTTAGTCCTTCTGTGCGCTTCTCGACTCTTCTCGCTCTTCCTCCTCATCCTCCTCCTCCTTTTCCTCCTCCTCCTCCTCCTCCTCCTCCTCCTCCTCCCTTTCCTCCTCCCTGCTGCTCCTCTCGCTCCCCCTGCCCTCCTCCTCCCCCCCACAGCCTCTCACTCATCCTCTTCCTCCCCCTCCTCCTCCTCCTCCACCTCCTCCTCCCCCTCCTCCTCGGTCGTCGATTGGTCGGTCGAAGCGCAGGAAGGTCGAAGCGCGTGGTGGCGAGAGTAAGGCGAGATGGCCAAAGGGTGCAGAGCACAGAGCAAAGGCAGCAGCGGAGCCAACGAGGGCATGCCAACGCCTCGAGAGCCAGCAGGCGCAGGCCTACTCTGGAAGTGGACCGGTCGCAGGGTGCGACAGCTTAGCAAGCGGGCGGGAAGTGGCAAGCGAAGCGAAGCGAAGCGAAGCGAAGCGAAGCGAAGCGAAGCGAAGCGAAGCGATGCGATGCGATGCGATGCGAAGCGAAGCGAAGCGAAGCGAACGCCAGAGTCGTGCGCGCTCCACCGGGGAGCCCGCCCGTGCCCACTAGGGCATGGCGTGGAGGCCGTGGCCGCAAGAGTGTGATGCGTGGGCGGGCTCACGTGACGACCACCACTCCGATGGGAGGTGGCGGCAAGGGGGGACGGGACGGAGAATCAGGGGCGAGAAGACGAGCCCTTCCCATCCGCAGCCTCAGCAAGGCATGTTGCTCCCCAGAGAAGGGGGCGTCTGGCCCCGTGGGGGGGCCCCCCGGCCTTCGCCCCGTGCGGTGCTGCGTTTTGAGGACGGCGTGCCTTCTCCAGCGAGGGTCGGGCCCCGACCCCTCGCGTGTCTTTCCTCCCCCCCTGGAGCCCTGCGCACGCTTGAAGCTTTGGGCAGCCAACTGCAGCTGCGCAAGCGCTTCGCAACATCGGTGAACCAGAAGACGGAGAGAGAGAGGGAGAGAGGGAGAGAGAACAAAAAAAAGGGAGAGACGCTGACCATCGTAGTTGTCGGCATCTCTGGGTCGGATCTCCGCCCGTGCGCATGCAGCATGCAGTCCATGGCAATACCCGTCAGTAGATCAGGATCCCACGGTGCCGCCAATCTCCTGAACCCATCAGGGGATCTCACGTCCATCAGTCGCAGGCCCTAGTTCAACTCATTGCCGCCCGCGAAGCGCGGAACTTCGCAGCTCATGACTGTGCAGCCATGACGGGCGAGGCATTTTGCCCGACAGCCCAGCGGGGAGCGCGCAACCCGTGCCACGAGCTCCGCGGACCGATTGTGAGGGGTTTACCTCCAGGTGGTCCAGCCTTCGCACTTGCGACCCAACTTGCTAAGTGCGACTGGCCAGGGGAGGAGGACAGGGTACAGCATCGCCAGCGCCGATGCATGTGGCGGAAGCTCCCGCACGTCGCCTCCAGACGACCGGCTTGGGCGGAAACGCGTGCCCTGACCAGAATCGATTCCATATCAGTTGCCAGGCGGTGTGCCAGCTGAGCCTGCATGGCCTTATGCGCGGCCGCTTTCGCCGGCAGTGTACTTGCCGCAGTCTACAGCGTGTCGGGGCTGCACGATAAGCGTGCAAGGCCTCGGAGGTTTGATGTCGACGTTTTTCAAGCGGGGCTGGCCAGCGAAAGCAACCAAGGATGGGCCGCTTGGAAGGATGCAAGGCGTAACCCTGTATTGCCGCTCATCCTTCCTGTGCGGGTTGACTGCAGATGTGTCCACCGGCCCTGGTGTGTTCCCGTTTGTGGAGGCGATCAGCCAGGTTTAGGGGTGCCACATGCGAACACTACCCCTATCCCCCACGATTTCTGAGGGGGAGGGTGGGGTTAAATAGGTTCGGGAGCTACCGAGCGAAGTGAACCCCACCCTCCACCCCAGAAATCGTGGGGGGTAGGGGTACGGTTCGCATGTGGCCCCCTAAGGTTGAAGTTGTCGTGGTTCGGAGTTAGCCACATGACCCCGTTTTCGTCTCCTTCCACCCCTGCCTCGCCTCCCTCAAGGCTCGAGTGTGCAGCCCAGCCCTGGCCAACCCCCTGTGTCATCACCCTGCGTGCGTCGAGGGCGGTTTGGGGCCTTATGACGAGCTGCAGGGAGCAGCAGCCCTCTCGCCAGAGCGACAGAACGAGGTCCGCGGCCATTGCGACCGCCCTGGCGCGCCCACCCGGGCAGACTACGTTGCAGACCATGGCAGAGCCAAGCGCGCGAGAACCGATGCCGACACCGCTCGACAGGCTGCTGCGCGTGGCGCGCCCTTGCTGGAGGAAGACGATAGGGCGCTGGGCCCTGGACCCGACGATCCTTCCAGCACCGTGCCGCCCCAGCCTGCGAATTTGGAGTGGTGGGATTCGGTCGGGCACGACGCCTTGGAGCACTACGTCCCCACGATCATTAAGGTGCCAACGAATGAGAACGCAGCTTTAGCTCAGCTCCGCGGGCGCGTGGCCGAACAGCTCCTGGCCGCGAGGGGCTCTGGCGACGCCCCCGCCCAGGCCCAGGCGGAGAAAACTTTCACTTTCTTCGACCGACTGCTCCTTTTCAAGCCAGGGAAGATCCGAGGGGGTCAGAAAGCGCACAACTCCGGCGGCTTGACCCGGATCCTGACGAGACGCTTGCGGATGGCTGAACAATGGGACTGGGGAGGGCTTTGGCGCGAGTCCACTGCGACCACGAGCCCCGGGCCGAGAAGAGGAGGCAGCGCCCCTACGGCCAAGCAAGACGCGCGAGCGGTGGAGTCGCTTCTAGACGAACACCTCATCAGCAAGGCGTTGCAGCGAACCCTCCGCCCCAGCGCGCTGGCCTCCGGGCCTGGCGTCCAGGCTGGCCCCCAGAGCCTTTTCCCAGAGGGGCCAGAGCAGCACCCCTTACAGGCGCCGGCCGCGCCTGACGGCGACGCCCGCGCGACTTTGGCCACCGCCCTGGCCAAGAGCTTAGCGAAGAGCCCGCGCCGCCCTGGGCCAGGGCCAAACGGGAGTCGGTTTGAGCACTGGCGCGCGCTCCTGGCCGACAACCCCTCTTTGGAAGCAGTGGCCGGCGTGACCGTCGCTTTCCTGCTCGGCGAGCTCAGCCCAGAGGCCACGCGGGCTAACCTGGGGGCACGCTGCTGGCCCAGCGCAAGCGGAACGGGACCCTCCGGCCGATTGCCTGCGGCACCGTTCTCCGCCGGCTCGCTGCGAGAGCTGCGCGCGACGTCTACAGAGACGATATACAAGGCGCTGTCGGCCCGCACCAATATGCAGCGGGGCGCGCTGCGGGGTGCGAGCTCGTGCACAAGTGCCTCACGGCCCTCTCTGAGGCGTGCCCGCTTGGACTTGGAGTCGCTTTGGCGTTCGACTGCTCTAGCGCCTTCAACAGCATCCCCCGCGGCACGGTGCTGGACAGTTTGCGCCGGCGTGCCCCGCGGCTGTTCCAGTGCACCCACCATTGGCTCACAGGAACTACGCAGCACTACTGGTGGGACGATCCAGCCGACGAAGCCCACCGCATTCGGGCTAGCAGCGGCGTGGACCAGGGGTGTCCGCTCTCACCAGCGCTCTTTGCCATTGGTATCGCAGACGCACTTGACGAGGTCTACACGCGCCTCCAAGCTCTCTCGACTGCCTGCAAGGTTCTCAGCTTCCTCGACGACATCATGGTTTTCGTCCCGCCAGAGCACTCGGGCGCAGCCATACAGGTGGTCACGGACACGCTTACTCGGCACGACTTGGCAGTCAACCGGACGAAGACGCAGGCCTGGTCTGCTGGAGGGCGCGGCCACTTGCCCGCCACCGTCCAGGGGCGCTGGGTGGACCACCTCACCTGCCTGGGGAACGCGGCCCCGTGGCTTGAGCCGGAGCGGAGAGGGGAGGGAGAGGAGGAAGAAAGAGTGACAGTCCACGCAGGGCTGGACGGGGCCACAGCCATTGCGAAGGCCGCTTCTTTTGCGGCGCGCCTGCAAGAGCTGCGACAGGCTGGCCTCCGGGCTGAAAACGCCTTCACTCTTCTCCTGACCTTTGCGCGCGGATGCGTCACGCACCACCTCCGCGCCAACCTGCAGGGCGACAGGACAGAGCAACTAGACCGAATCCTTTTCGGCTGTCTCGAGCAACTCGCTGACGCACCCTTGGACGGCCAACGGCGCCTCCAAGCCACCCTACGGCTTGCCGACGGCGGATGTGCCTTCCCTTCGGCTACCATGACGGCGCCCGCCGCCTACGCCGCCAGCTGGGCTCTCCTGCTCCACGACGTCATGGCCTGCCTCGGGACCAACTCGCTGGAGGAATTCCGGGCCCGCTGCCCGCGGACGCAGCAGACGCTCGACCAGGCGGAGGCCGCGCTCCGGGCGGCCGACGTTCTCCAGGCGCCCTTCGACTGGATTGGGTGCGCAGCAGAGCCACAGCCAAAGCTACAGGGGCACTGGGCCAGGGCAGCCTCCGCGGCCAACAGGGCGAAGCTGCTGCAGGAGTACGACGAGGACCACCGCCTGCGCTTGAGGGAGAGCGGGGGCACTGGAGCGGGCAGCTGGCTCCTCCCGCGCGAGCCAAATGACCCACGCCAGCCAGACGCGCACTTCTGCGGCAACCTCAAACGCCGGCTCTGCGCCCCAGTCTGTCCGCCTGGGTCCCGCTGCCAACACCGTCGCCAGGACGGAAGCCTCTGCAACGAGCCCCTCGACCCGCACGGCTGGCACGCAGTCAAGTGCGAGGTGGGCGCGTCGCGCAACAATCGCCACAACAGTTGCCGCGACTGGCACTCTGCGAAGCACAAGGAGCTCACTGGCTTCGCGGCGCCCACGGAGCAGGCCGTCCCGGCCTGGGACCGCCGCCATCCCCGCACGGGCGAGCTCCAACAAGCAGGGCTCGACCTCTCCACCAGCGACCCAGCCAGCGGCCGCCAAATCTTTAGAGCATCACCTGCGTACACTCAACGTACGCTCCACGCAGGGGTGCCCGGGCCGAGAGGGATGGGCTGGCGGCCGCCCAGGCGGTGGAGCAGAAGCGGGAGCGCTACCCTCCGCAGCTACGGAGCCGGTTTAGACGACGCCGACCGCTCCGAGCTGCTGAGCGGCCTCTGGCGGCAGATCAGCAGGACCCTCCAAAGGGGGAATGCTGAGATGCTGCTGAGCGCCCTCGGGCGCTAAACCAGTACGGCGGTGACCAGCGCCACCACGACCACCGCCGCGGCGACCGCCGCCAGCGCCACGACCAGGACAAGGGCCAGACTACTGCCCTGAGGCCGCCACCAGCACGACCACCGCTGCCACGACCACCTCGACTACGACAAGGGCCTCACGACGACGACCGCCCCTGCCCCTCCCTCGGCCCCTGCCCCCGCCCCCGCGACGTCGACGTCCCCACGACTTCTGCGGCCACCTCATCCGCCCCCCGTTCCCCTTCGCCTCTGCCTCCTCTCCTTCTCCTTGTGCCTGGCCGCCCCTGCAACAGTGCCCCCCTCCTCCTCCTCCTCTCCCCTCCTTGCCTCTGCCTGGCCGGAATTCCAGCGGCCTGCAGGCCCACCGCTTCCTTCCGGCCTGCCCCCTAGGTCCCCTACGGGGGTGCCGGTCCCTCCCCGAGGGAGCCTAGGGGGCCGTGACGGAGGGAGGGAGGGAGGGAGGGGGAGGAGGAGGAGAAGGAGGAGGAGGAGGAGGAGGAGGAGGAGGAGGAGGAGAAGGAGGAGGAGGAGGAGGGAGGAGGAGGAGGAAGGGAGGAGGAGGATGAGGAGGAGCAGGAGGAGGAGGAGGAGGGAGGGAAGGAGGGGAGGAGGGGGGGGAGGAGGAGGAGGAGGAGGAGGAGGAGGAGGAGGAGGAGGGAGGAGGAGGAGGAAGGAGGAGGAGGAGGAGGAGGAGGAGGAGGAGGAGGAGGAGGAGGAGGAGGAGGAGAAGGAGGAGGAGGAGAACGGAGGGGGTCCTCCTCACTCTCACTATCATTCCTTAGGGGAGCGTGGTCAAGAAATTAATAAGCCTGAGGGAAGCGGGAGCGGCAGCCACGAGCCGAACGGCCCAACAAGGGCGAACCTTTAACACCCTACTCGGGAAAGTCCCCGGCCAGGGGCCATGTCTCCAGAGAAGGTTCGCGGACAGAAACCCGAGGAAAGAAAAACTACATCAACAGAAACTTGCAGAGGTCCGCGCGGAGCGCCGGTAGTTAATATTGATTTACATTGTTTGTCCTAGATCCGCATTCTCCTCCTCCTCCTCCTCCTCCTCCTCCTTTCCCCCTTCGTGACCAAGGTCAGGAGAATCCTCCAACCCTTCCTCCTCCTCCTCCTCCTCCTCCTCCTCCTCCTCCTCCTCCTCCTCCTCCTCCAATATTCCGGTGACGGGGCGGGGCCCCACCACGCAGGCCAGCACGCAGGAGCCCGAGGTGCTGTGTATCTTCTTCAGGGCGTCCTCTCTTGCTGGGGGGGGGGGGCGGGGGGGGGCACGGCCGCGAGAGCTGCTGGCAGCAGCGTGGGGGCCAGGCGGCGCGCTCGGCTGACAGCGAAGAAGGAAGGATATGGAAGGAGGGATGGAGGGAGTAACCAGGAGTGACCATAAGGGACCGTGCCCCTAGACTGGAGGTTGCCTGAAAACCTCGACCAAGCCCGCTGGGGCAAGTCCCGTTCCTTTTCCCGAGAGTCCACCGCAAACGCGTCAATACAGGCAGGCCGGATTCTCTTCCAGATTAACAAGGTCTCTACATCGATTCAATCCGTGGAATAAAAATCAAAACTACGAAACATCAGCTCCCATCCTCTCTCGGCGGCCTTGGAGGCGATTATGTCGGTCGCAGCGTTGCCGATACCAAGACACTGTATGATGTCGAAGGGGGTCCTGAGGCGATCGGGGTCCTGCTCCAGGTGGGAGGGGGTCCAAGGAAGATCGAGAGAGGCGACGCGGCTGGCAACGGTGGAACGGATGAACTGCCACAAATGTGGATTCTCCTCCTGGGGCGCAAAACAAGCACATCCGCCACTAGACCAGGCCAGGAAGAGAGGTAACTGTAGTTTGAAGGGGGGTGGAAGGCCCAACCAGCAGCTTCGCCTCAGGCGAAGCCAAGCTCCAGCTCTGTTGTACCGTAGTAACGATAGTCCCAGCAGGAGAGGATGTGCCATCTTTAAACAATAGGAAGGTCCTTTTGGTCTCGATAGCAATCGTGTGCCTCGCGATGAGGCGCAGTCATATCTGGGCGGCTGGCCGCTTGAGCCGACGCGGCCGCGGGCACACGCTCGTTTCCGCTTCCTGTGTCCCCCAGCTCACTTTAGAGTCGGGGGGACGGATAACGAAGCGTGAGTCAACCGCCCCTTTTACAGCAGATACAGCAACTACTATACAAAAGGAAAGAAAAAAGGCGGGGTCATAAGGAAAGTGGACCCGCACGCAAGTTGCCTTGCCTGTACGATTCTGTACTTACTGATACTCCTCCGGCGGCTACAAAATCCGCCGATCCGGCGTGTGAGTTCCTGAGAGCGTGGGCTTGAGCTTGCGCAAGCTTCGCTCTGGCAAGGGGGGGGGGCTGACGCGAGCTGACGCGGTCTGACGCGGGCCGATGTTTTTCCGGCCCCAGGCCCAGGACCCCGGACCCGGGCGCGTTGCTGTGAGGGGGGGCGCGCTCGTGGGAGGGAGGAGGGGGGGGGGGGGGGGCTGACGCGAGCTGACGCGAGCTGACGCGGGCTGACGCGGGCTGACGCGTTTCTGGCCCCGGGACCCGGGCGCGCTCCTGGGAGGGGGGGGGGCTGACGCGAACTGACGCGAGCTGACGCGGGCTGACGCGGGCTGACGCCTTTCCGGCCTCGGACCCGGGACCGGGGACCCGAGGGCCGGCCCCGGGACCCGGACCCGAGACCCGGGCGCGTTCCTGGGAGGGGGAGGGACGTGGGACCCGGGCGCGCTCCTGGGAAAAAGGGGGGGGGCTGACGCGAGCTGACGCGGACTGACGCGGGCTGACGCCTTTCCGGCCCCGGGACTCGGGACACGGGGCCCGGGCGCGCCCTGGGAGAGAGGAGGGAAGCCGGCCCCGGGACCTGGACCCGGGACCCGGGAGCGCTCCTGGGAGAGGGGGGGGGCGCGAGCTGACGCGAGCTGGCGCGGGCTGACACCTTTCCGGCTCCGGGACCCGGGGCCCGGGACCCGGGCGCGCTCCTGCTTTGATGAACGCGAAGACCATAGAAAGCTAGATCGTCCTATAAGTTTCTATAAGATTGTTTCAACATATAGCATGGAATAATGAAAATTAGTGAAAATAGTGAAACATATTGAAAAATTATGAAAAATACAGGAAAAAAATGAAACATAGTGAAAATAATAAAACAATGAAAAATACTGAAAAATATTGAAAATATGAAAAAATCGAAAATATGGAAAAATAGTGAAGCCGTTCGCAAAATCCCACCAGCCCTTTGGGCGTAGGTGGTTCTGGGAGTTTCCTCTTCCAACCTCCTTCACCTCCTCCCCTGTACTTGGACGGGGGGGGCCGCTGGTAATTAGAGCGTCCAAAACGGCCTCGGCGAGGAAACCAAAATCATCGGTTTTACCGAGGTTTTGGCCGATTCTGGAAGCTCCCGAGGGTGGGCGCTAATTGGGGGACCCCTTCCTTTGATCGATCATCTCCAAGATGGCCCCAAGAGCGCTCCCAAGGCTCCCACGAGCGCCCCAAGAGGGCGTCAAGAGGCGCCCAAGAGGCCCCAAGAGGCGACCAGGAGGCCCCAAGAGGCCTCCAAGAATCCCCCAAGAGGCCCCCAAGAGGCTCCCACGAGGCACCCAAGACGGTCCCGGGACCGCCAAGAGGCCCCCAAGACGCCCCAAAAGACCTCAAAGAATACCCCAAGAGACATCCCAAGATACTCCGCGAGGCATTCAAGAGGCCTTTGACTCTTCTGATCGCCCTTGTCCTCCTCCTCCTCCTCCTCCTCCTCCCCCTCATCATCACCATCATCATCATCATCATCATCATCATCAGCATCATCATCATCATCATCACCATCACCATCATCATCATCATCATCATCAGCATCATGATCATCATCATCATCATCATCATCATCATCATCATCACCACCATCACCATCGTCAAGACCACCACCATCATCGTCATCATCAGCATCATCTATATCAACATCAACATCATCATGCGCCTATTCCTCCTCCTCCTCCTCCTCCTCATTCCCCCCTCCCGACCCTCATCATCCCCCTCCTCTTCCGCCTCCGACTCCTCATCCCCCCCCCCCCTTGGGGTGCGACGGCCTCCCCCGCCCCTTGTTCCTCTGTATGCTGCCCCGCTTCCATGATCACCTCTACTCGCCTGGGCGTCGTTTCTGGATGGGCTGGTGGGGGTACTTTTTTATAACAGCCGCAGGCGGAAGCGCCAGCGGCGGCGGGTCACGGTCGGGCTGCGGCCGTAACAAATTAGCCGGGCGCGCGCGGGGGCCGCGGATCAGGCGGCGGCGCAAGCTGCAGCCCAGGGAGTCTGAAGGGAAACGGCCACCCAGGAAGCAGGGAGGACGCTGCCAAAATGGCGCGACGCACGCCCCCAGTCAAGGATCGTGTCGGTCCGACGATCACAAGGCGGCGGGGATCTGACTCCGTGCAAGAAGAGTGTCAGAGGGCCCAGGGTGTCTGCCGGGTATGAACGAGACCGTAGGCAAGAGAGCTGACGTCGTCCAGCAGGGAAAAGGAACTCTGACAGCGCCAGCGAACCGTCGCAGCTTCAGAGTACGCATCCACGCGGCTGAAAAGGCACGCCTGAAGTCATTGACAACCGGAGTCAACCCTCAAACCAACTGCGGAAGAATGCGTTCGCACGCGAAAGATCAACGACATGATGTGACGCAGTGCAAAGGTGCACCTGCCCCCGACCTTGGCGAGAGACACGACGGCCAACCGAAGGTGACAGGGCGTGCACCAGGAAGCAACTAAGTGACATAACAAAGAGCAGCTCTCCAGGAGACTCTGATGGACCAGAAAGAGGAGATAGCGCTCTGAGAAAGCTGCGCTGCCGCATGCCCACTGCAGCACAAGCAATCCGTAGTCACGAAGAAGCCCAGGAAGTGACCGCTCAACGAGGTTGAGCGTGGGAGCGACGATGGGGCGACGCCAGTGCGCACGGATCCTTGCGGCGAGCGGTGCACCACTAGCCACCGGGGTAGCACGCCTGGGTCCACCGCTGCCAGACAATGGTAAGTCGTGTACGGGAGCACGCCTGCGACTCAGAGTCCGAGTACGACCGCAGCGGACCAGGTGGGCATTCCAGCCGACGCAGCGGGGCGAACCACGTCACAAGACCGCCTGAGCAACGACGAGACCCACTGACGATGAGTCCAAGCCCAGGGTCGCTCCCAGGGAAGGCGGAGAAGCGCGGCTGAAGGCCGTAGTATCTTGGGGAAGCCCAGGGAGTGGTAGCACGGTTCTGAGGGTGACGAGGCGAAGCCATCTTTGCGTCGGTCACAGAAACGCGGGCCGGGGCGAGCCTGGCAAGGTGAAACCAGCTACAGCGGGGCCGGGGGCCACTATGCCTACACGCAACACGTACGGGCGTTGCAATGCAGACGGCATTGCTGGCACACACACTTGGGTCCAAAGGCAGGAAGTGCACGTGCCAGGGGGGGCGGCGGAAGGCCGCCAAACGAGTATGGTGTCTGAAGAGCAGCTGAAGGCCGCTGCACTTGAGTGAGAACCCAGGGATTGAAAGCGCGACTCAGGACTGAGACGAGGCGGAGCACTTGCGTCGGTCACGAAGCCGCACGGCCGGGGACGGGATCCGCCCGGGCCAGAAGTGAGAACAACTACAGCGGGGCCAAGGGCCAACTAAGGTCTGCACGCAGCACTCCCCCGCGCTGCAATGCAGATGGCATTGCTGGTCGACACACTTGGGCCCTAAGGCAGGACGTGCGTGTACCAGGGAGGGCGGCAGCAAGGCTGCCACACGGGTTGAGAAAGCATAGGGAGGCAGCTGAAGGCTGCGCGATGTGTGAAGCTCGGACGCTACACCTGTCCCTCTAGGGGATGGGATGGGTGGGAGGGGACCTCAGTCGCCCCATCGTTGCCTTTTTTCCCCACGATCGTCTGGCCTGCCGCCGCCACGCTTGCCTCCTGACTGCCACCGGTCGTCGTGCCAGCCAGCGCTCCAGTCACTCTGCCAGTTGTCCCAGGCGTCCCAGGAGTTCGTCGCCCGCTCGCGCCAGCTGCTCTGCTGGTGGTTGCCCTTGCCCGTGCCGTCGGGCCAGGTGTGGCGCAGGTATTCGGCCCGCACCGTTGCCCAATCGATGCGGAAGTTGAACCTCTTGTCCATCAAGTAGGCATTGTATCCGCAACCCTTACAGTCATCCAAAAACTTGCTGATGGTCGCGTCCGAGTGCAGCCTCGGGTCTGACTTGGGTTCCCTGGCCCCAGGGATCCGGATGCCTTGTGTGTAGGCCGTCCACAGAGCACAGAATACTCCACCCAACTCCATTTGGTGCCTGGTGATGCGCTTGGCGGGCAACTCTCCGCGGCGCTCCAAGTCCACGGAGCCCAACCAGGCCTTGTACATGGGGCCTCCATGGGCGTCGGTCAGCTGGTTGAGTGTGTGTCGCTCCGTTGATCGAGAGTAGGCAAGCCCATGGCCAGGTGCCTGTGGGTTACGTAGTGGGGGGGGGCGACGATCCTGCGCATTACCTCTGTCTCGGGCCACTTCGTCGTGATCTGGTCCCCTGGTCCCGCTGGCGTTCTGCTCGGTGTTGGCTGTGCCACCCCAGGCGGCTATCGGGTCGTGGTCGGAGCTGGGTCCCATGCTGTCTGCCGTTGGGCTTTGCTGAGGCGCCTTGTCGCCGGGGCCATCGTCGTCAACTTCCGCGGCCGAGCCCGTGCAGGATCCAGGAGGAGGAGACTCTTGGGAGCCTCCAAAGTCGGCTGTCTTCGCCATCCTCGTCTTTTGCAGCGTGGACAGGCACATTCGGGTTACCAAAACGCGTGTCGTCGTCTTTCGTACCCAAGGGGTTGTCTGCACCGGCCGCAGTAGAGGTGTTTGGTCTGTCCTCACTCATTGCCTGCACGTGCGACTCGGCAAGGGAGGTGATGGTTGCCGAGGCCAGGGCGTCGGCGCTGAGGCTGAGTAGGAAACTCGTCAGCGTGCCCATCTCGTGTCTGACGGGGTTGAAACCACTCGCCGGGGCGAGGGCCACGGCGTGCCTCTCCCAGGACCCCTTGTGCTTTTCGCCGTTGGTGAGGTGGGAGACGACCCGCGCGGCGGCCAGTCGTTTGCCTTCCCAGGGCTGGTTGGGCGGGGAACAATCCTTCGAGATGCATTCGCCGTACGCCGCCCTGAGAAACTCCGTCAACCGTCCGCCTGGCCAGGAGGCCTCTTCGGTTTTAGGCTCTGGGATGCTGTCATCGCGATGGCCGTGACAGAACTGTCGCCAAGTGTCGTCCAGTCCAGGGTGGAAGTCCCGGAGGTAGGTCACCAGGAGTCGCTGAACAACCACGTCTCCGCTGCCCGATCCGCTCCTGGGGTCATCTGGGCTGAGCGTGGGGTTGTTGACGTCCCTGCAGTCCAGTAGCGGCCCCCGCGGGACTGGCAGCTCTGGCAGGAGTTCCATGAGCTGTGCGAGAGCCCTGGGGGTTTGCTCGGCCGCGGGGGCCGCTCCACCCGAGGCGCTAGACCCAGGGAGGTTTGCCGCTCCAGCCTTGGTGAAGCGATCTGGGGCCTTGGCGTCAGCGCCCATCCATGGAAGGGATCTATCAATGTCCACTGGCACATCCGCTACTATCTGGCTGTTGAGCGTTGGGAGGACAGGGGCCTCGGCTGGGAACCGTGCCCTGTAATCTCTATCAAGAATGTGGTCCAGGGTTGCAGGCCCGATGTTCCATACGGGGACCAGGCAACGCCGGCAGCACCAAGTGGCGTTCCAGTTGCGCTCCCACCAGGCTATGGCTCGCCGCTCCATGGGAGGCAGCCCAGCTTGCTCGGGAACCCCTACCCCCCCCCCTTTGGCTTCCATATGAAGCAGCCCAGGGGAGGTGCTCCAGTGTTCCAGACAAGGAGCGGTGCCTCTGGGGGGCATGTGTCGCACCATGCGGAATAAACTTTGCTTTCCGCAGCTTTGAGGCCGAACCGCTCATCCCTGACCCGTAAGATGGGAATGGTGGTGTTGGCGCGCTCAGGGATCTGCATGCCCGTCGGCGTCATGATGGGGTCCGACAGCGATATCGTGTCTGCCTGTGGGCTGCATCCACCAAAGCCAAGTGGGAGGTGACCCATGGAGGCTTGCGGCACCGATCCTCTGCTGCTCGTGTTCCTTGACCTTGTCCGCTACTGTTGCACCGGTTGGTGCTGGGATGCCCTGGTCCTCCAGGTGTCGGATCCAGCAGATCTCGCAGTGCCACCCCATGTTTGCACCGTCGAGGTAGGCCTGGGGCCGGTTCTGCGCTACCATCAGGCGTGTGTCGTCGGATATCCACGTTCCTTCTGTGGAGCGTAGCTGGTCCTTACCGCAACTGTCGCACTTGAACCTGCCGTGTTTCAGCTCAGCTGTCAGCCTGTCGTCGGGAATGCGTGGAGGGTCCTGCTTGGTGCCTGGAGCAGGGGCGGACGGCAAGGAGGCGTTCAGATCGGTGTTGGATAGCGCGAATCCGCCGCCTATGTAGGCGAGCCCCGCACACCGATCGTCGTCACCCAGGGAGGCGTCTGGGCCCGCGAGCGCGACGTGAAGCGCGCACACCGAGCAGCGGTGCGTACCCAGGGGGGCCAAGGAGGCGGCTGGGACGATCTTCTCAAGGACGAGCATCGGCACCTTCAGCTGAAAGTCCTGTCGGTCCATTTCGCTCCAGGTCTGCGGGCAGCCAGCTGCCCGCGCGTCAGGGTGGTGGTGCGCCACCGCTACGAGCTTGGAGATGTGGGGCAGGATTGCCTCGATGCGGCCGTGGAGATCGGCCAGATCGTCCAGTGTGAGTCCCCAGGTGCTTGCGAAGTCGCGCCGGAACCCTCGGTGCGATTCTTGCCATGGGACACAGAAACCCAGGATGGCTTCGATCACATCCCCAGCCTGCTCTGCGTGAGGGAAAGGCCACAAGAACACGCACGCGGCTCGCGGAGCATTAACATCATGACGACCAAGAGCGACCGGGTCTTGCTCGACTCCATGGGGAGGCCATCTGTGTCTTTAACTCCCTTCTGGAACTGGACCCAATTTGGATCGACGGGGGCGCCGCTGAGGATCTCCTGCAGGCCAGCCATCCCAGGGTGCTTCCTGTGTCTGCAGCAACCCTTGGTTGCTGCACTCCACGCCTGGGGAACCTGCCGAAAAAGTCCCTGGGGGGTGCACTGGCGCCGACCGCAGAGCGTTACACGCCGCCCCCTGACGCGCGGCACCGGGGGGAGGGAGTCGTCGTGCACTGCGTGGTTTGCGTCCTCCCAGGGAGTGCCAAGGCCGAGTGACCACACGATGGCTGCCCAGAGCATGTTGTAGACCAGATTGGTCGCGTCTCGACCCAGGGACATGTCGAACAGGAAGCCCAGGTGCGGCCAAGCCTTGCGGTCGAGTCTGCCAGGTTGTTGCGGTGTTTCTGCCAGCGAGAACTCGTGCGGGTGTAGTCGTGCCACCAGATAGATGAGCACGTGGAAGGCAGGCGTCGAGAGGATCTCGTTGAGGCCGGCAGAGATGAGCTTGCCCAGGGAGTCCCAGTCGAAGTCCTCGGCCAGCGGGGTGTTGTAGCGATCGGCGAAGCCGTTCGCCTGGGCGTCGCGGGCTTTCCTCTTGGCCGCATCGAGCTCATTGCGCCCGTCCTCTCCCTTTGCATCGCAGCTCCAGGCGACGGGGGGCGGTGCCCATGTGGCGAGGTCGGGCAGTGGGTCAAAGCTCTCGTCTATGACCAGGGATCCCCTGTGGCCGGCAGGTCCGCCGCCCCCGAATCGGACCCAGAGGCGGGTCACGCGCCCGTATTCCGAGAGCACACGCAGCTGGGACCAGGTGGCATTGGCGAACATGCGCCCGTCTCCCAACATCAGGATGTTCCGCTTGGCCCTAGTGATACCACGTTCAGGCGCTTGGCGTCGTCGACAAAGCCCCAATTGTGCTTCCCGTTGCTCCTGGTGGTCAGTACGATTACGATGTCTGCCTCACCACCCTGGCTGGAGTCGATGGTGGTGAGCTTGAGGGCCCCACTTTTCATGTGCTTACCTGCAACCTGCCTGACTCCAGGGAAGGCAGAGCCGATGGCTGTGTGGGCGTTATGATCCTCCCGAAAGACGGTTTCCCATAGGTGATTGTCCACCACATGCTCTTGGGGGTCAGCTCTATGGCCAGGGATGTCTTGTCCGCCGCGAACAACACTGCCTTTTCCCTTGCCTGATTTCCCATTCTTGCCACCCTTTGAGTTCCGAAGGACACCGCAGAGGTGGCGGGGGCCTTGTGGCCAGCCGTCCGCGAGGATGGCCGTCTGGAGCTGGTAGCCAACGACGATTCTGACGGTGGTGCCTTTTTCGAGCTCGGGCAAGAGTGCCCGCACGATGTCCACGGCCTGCGCTGCCTCGGGGAGGTTGGCGTAGCCTGGCTGGAAGCCAGACGTTACTTCCCAGGAGGGTGTGTCGACCAGCAGGAAACGGTGCTTGTCTCCGTTTTGCGGAGGATCTAACTGCTTGAGGGTCGCGCGAAGGTCGGCCTCGTTGGAACCGGTGAGTTTGGCCAGTTCGGTCAGTCGCCCGGGTTCCCAGGGTGTGATGTCTCTCCATGGGATGCCTTCAACGATGGGCCTGTCCCTGAGCGGGTCCATGATGCCAGTCGTCATGCCCTTGCCGTAGTAGGCTGCGTTCGGAAAGGCGAGTAGCTGCGGATGCATGCGGTAGCAGATCGACAGGTGGACCACAGCCGTATCTTGGCCGCGGAGTGCGTGAAACATCCTGTCAAATATGCTGACACAGAGTCCCAGGTCGTTGGCAAGCTTGGAGAGAACCGAAGGGGGCAACTGATTCGGTCGCCCACCAGTGCCAGGGCTCCGCCGCTGTTGATCAAGTTCACCATGGACATGAGCGCATGAAGCTCCGTGGCCTGCCCAGCTTCATCGATTACCAGGAGGACAATGTGAGGACTGTCTTTCTGTCCGAGGGCTTCGGCCGCCTCGTGTGTGGACATGATCACCCTGGCATCTCGAGGCAGGTTGGCCTTGTAGGGCTTGAAGCCCGAGCTCTTGTCCCCATCCTGGAACGGGAACTCTCCGTGGGCGTTCTTGTAGTGGCCCTCTGGTGTCAGGTCCACGAGCCCCTCGTTGACGCGCTCCTTCCTTGCCAGGCGCACGAATTTCCCAGGGAGCCCCGTGTCGGTATCGAGACGACGCTGCTGATGCGCTTCGGACATTGCCAGGGCGGGCTGGTCTACCGCTGTGTTCGAACCGACTGCCAACGCGACTGCTTGTCCCGGACGTAAGCAGCATCCCCACATGTCCAGGCAGGCGACGGAAAAGGTGGTCTTGCCTGTCCCGGGGGGCCCGTGCACCAGTACGGCGTGGTGATGCAAGGTGGCCTGAAGGGCACTGATCGCGTCGTTGTTTGGCTTGTGCTTGTCCACCCTTCCGCGGAAGGTCGCCAGACTGGGCGCGGTGCGCACCCTCTGGAAGACCGACCCCGTCGAGTCCGAGATCTCATCGTCAGAGAAAGCCGTCAAACCCAGGGGAAGCAGCGGCACCTGCTGCAGAAGGCCACCTCGGACAGCCTGGGTGAGGTCAGCGTCGGGGACGTCGCTGTCCAAGGTGACGGCGGCCCCGGCCCTCAGGTTCGAGCCTACTGTGCTGGTGCGCCGCAGGTCGTTGGCCGCAAGTCGGTCGGCCCGGGGGGCGTGCAAGAAGGCTAGGAGGAAAGTCAGGGGAGACCGTGCGCGGGCGAACAGATCCGCAGCATTCTGCCGGAGGTAGTAGATCTGGTCGAGAGCCCAACACTGGCGCCATAACTGGATGTCGGAGGGGGCCTCGTCCACTCGGTACCAGGGAACATCCTCGGTTGGGGGACGTTTCGCCTTGGTTTCATCTTCGTGGAATGGCCCCCACTTTCCTCTGTCGTACAGCACAATGCATCTGTCGGAAGGGTACCTGGTGGCCGGGCTGAGGCCGAGCACTTTGGCGTCTCTTGGGTGAATGGCACCGCCCAGGGAGGGGAGCCACCAGATCGTGACGTCAGCAATTTTGTCAACTGTGGGGCCGGTGACAGAAATGTACAAATCTTTGCCTTCTTTGTCTCCCTCCTGGGTTCTGGACGCCACTTTGTACTTGGAGGGCCACTCCAGTAGGTAGAGTTCCTTACCCTCTGGGAAGTCCAGCGCATTGCGCAACTGGAAGGTGCCCAGGTCGTCCAAGTCCGAGTTGGCGTCGATCCTGGCGACGCGGACGTCGAGCGCGCAGTTGCCTTTCCTGGCCAGGTCTTCGCGCGTGGAGTCTTTTCTGTTGTCCACCGTCTCGACAGATGCTTGGCTTTCTACCCGGGCGATCCTCCGAAGTGTCTGCCCACGATCCTGGAGGGAGTAAGGCCACTGCGAGGGGAGCCGAACGGCCTCGGGCAGGTCCCCTAGCGCCGCCTTGGGGTGGACACGGGAGTGCGGACAGTCCAGGGGCAGAGAGTAGAGACTAAGTACGTCGGCGGCCGCTTGGAGCGCCAACGAATCGTCCAGCTGCTGCTCCGACGGGCCTGGTGGTGATGTATCTTCTTCCTTTGCCAGCATCGCTCTTCGCTGCTGGCTGGGCTGCTCCCAGGCGGGCGGAGGGTGGGGCGGCGGGGGCGGAGGCAAAGGTCCACTCGAGGCCGCTGCGGGCTGCCCAGGTGCGGCAGGCAGTGACCCGACTGATGATTTTGCTAGCGCATTGGCCCCTCCGCCAACGTCGGGCTGTCTAACGCCCGTCCGCCTAGCCTCTCGTGTCCATCTGGTGCGACCTCACGTGCTCTGGGTCGAATCTGGTGCCTCCAGGGCTGTTGTACGTCCGTTCGTCGTCCCAGAGAGGGTAGATGGTGGGCACGTGCAGCGCGTCTTCCGGAATCACGAGACCAGGGAGTGAGCGTACACCGTCGTGGGATACCAAGGGTTGGACGGGCCTCCAGCCTGGCCAGGCCCTTCGCTCGATATGCACACGGTGTACTGAGTCCCAGGTCGGTCCACTGCACATGCTCCACAGATTCCCCGGGGTGACAAAGGTGTTTGGGTCGGGCCACCCGTCGCTGAAGCGCTTTTGCGACATGTCGTAGTGCTTGTCGCTTAGGATGTGCTGAGTGTCATCCACGGGCTCCTGGCAGATCTCGCACCAGTAGCGCCGCCCGCCGTTGAAGAAAGCCCAGCGCATCCAGGGACAGTACCGAGCATGGAAAACGCGTGTGCCCAATCTGACTGGCGGGCCGTCCTCGCAGTGCGGCAGGCAAGAGGGCCAACGTCGGGTGGGACCTTGGTTGTTCCTGGGCCCCATAGTGCGTCGAGTAGTCCCAGGGAGCGTCCAGTAGTAACCCAGGGAGGCAGCTGAAGGCTGCGAGCTGTAGTGACCTTAGTGTGTCGGACCGGGAGCGATCAATGGAGGTGAGGAGGAGGGGGATTTTCAAGAGCGTCAACGAACTGGGCGACCTGGTCCAAGTCGCAGAGGTCGACTCCGGCAGCGGGGAAGAGAGGGAGAGAGGAGCGATGGGTGTTTTCCCACACGACCCAGGTGGCGACCGCACGATCACCGGCGTGTCTGAAGGCGCTGGCCCAAAAGACCCCTAGCGTCGCGAGGCGGTCGCCGCTTTGTTGAGCCGACGTCGCACCGCCTGCCATGTGAGGGCCCATCCCGAATCACTGGCTTGCCTGAGGGCAAAGTCCATTTGTTGTGCCAGGTGGAGCCGCCGATGGCGTCCAGTGCCGGCCCCGCATCGGATGGCGGCAAGGTTGTCACCAACCACTCTGGCGCCGCGGAGCGTGTCTTCAACATGCGGGAGCAGGGCGAGACCGGCTCTGCACCCAGAGGCCTCGGCCGTCTGTGCATCGTCGCAGCCTGGGAGGGCCACCACAGCGACCGCCACGACGCGCGGGTAGCCGCGGCGTGGGTCATGCCTCCAAAGAACAGCCGCCGCACCAGAGACCTTGTCCCCTTCTCCGACTCGGCGAGCCCCCCCGTCGAACGCAAGCTCGTAAGGCCATTGGGCAGAGTCGGCGGCGGGGAGCGGGGAGTCTCTGACTGTGATTTCTTCGCCAACGCCCATGTCCCTGCCGGCTCTGAGCACGAGGGTGTGTTGGTCACAGAGTCTGCAATACGCTTTGGTCCAGAGGGCACTGGGGTCCCTGTCTGTCCTGGGGCATGGGAACCAGCCCTGCCCAGGGGGCATCCAGCCCGCTCTGGGGTCACCGGCTTGGAGGACTGCTAGCCTGTCACCACTACGCGTGGCTCTCGTGGTGATAGGGAGGCGCCGGATTTCCCCTCCGGCGCGTGGTGCTTGTCTGCCAAGATGTGGTCCGGCGGCACCGCAGATGCGCCGTAAGTGCGGCCCTTGGGGGTTGCACAGCTGACAGAGGTCGAGCATAGGGGCCCAGACTGCGGTTTCATCTGCCGGGGCGACGGGAGGCTGCCCTTCGTGCAGGTCATCGCCAGCTTCGTCGTCGTCCTGAAGGTCGGAGTCGGGGACAGCGATACCCTGGACAATGAGTCTGGCGGCTTCGTCAGCACCAATGGGGGTGCAGTCCAAGTTCACACAGTACCTGAAGGAGATCTGGTGCAACAGTCGGCAGACTAGCCTCTGGTGTTGTCCCCTAGTGCACATTGCCGTGGCCAGGTCCCTGGGATGGTCCGGGGCTTTGGTTTTTTCCCAGGCAAGGGCAGCCGCGGGGCACCAGCACCACACGTGCTCGGTTGTGGCTTCTCCAAGGCCACAGAGTGGACAGGCTCCGTAGAGCCCTTGCCGCATGGAGACGCTAATGCTAGCATGGTGTCTTCTTCGCTCGGCAGCAAGTGCGCGCAGGTCTTCGGGGACGGCGTCGTCGTCTAGGAGAGGCCAGAGGGCGGCCTCACCGCTCCAGGACCTAAGGCAGGTGTCACACCAGGCCTGTCCGTCGTCTCGCTGGCCCGCGGTGAGCCACACTCTCTTGGCAGGTCCGCCGCAGCTGCACTGGTGGGGGATCCTGTCTGCCACGCTTCGCCGTCGCGCAGAGCCGGGTAGCCCGTTGGCCAGAAGCCGGAGGACGTGGTGTGCCTCGGTGAAAGGATGCACAGTGTCCCAGGAGAGACCATTCCGCGCCGTCTGTCTGCGCCCACCTGCGCTCGTCGCTGGTTGCGGTGAACCATTTGTCAACGATGTGTCCATGTAACTGCGACCAGGCCGCGACATAGACCACCCGACCGAAGCGAGCCCGCAATCGAGGAGGCTCCCTCACCGCTCGATTGAATAAGTCGGCTGCCCTGGAGTCGGTCAGAACCTTGGAGCCGGGTCTGAAGGGCCCTTGCCGCGGCGGAAATTCCCGTGCCCATTTCGCGAGTTTGTTCCATCTTCTTCTGGCCTTCTGTCGTGACTGGGGCGGGCCCCACAGGTCGTCAAGGACGTGGGCTCTGGCTGCAATCGCACGCGAGGTGGCGACAGGGCACTTGGGGCAGCCAGGGACCTGGAACCGGATGCCCAGGCCAGTGAGAATGTTGTCGGGAATCCAAGAGGCAGAGGCCAGGCCAAGAGCGACTCTAAGGTGGGCACGAAGAGTCCTTTCATGAACGGTGTCGGGGAGAGAGTAGTGCGAGGGGTAGGGGATGAGCCCAATCAGATAAGCATTCCAGGCAAGGGCGGTTTTGTTAGGCGACATGTTGGCCAGGTGCAGGGCCATGGCTCTCTCCCGGAGTTTGGGGAGCGGTTTGCCCCAAGTGCCCGCGACGAGAGCGCCGAGCTGTCCCCGGGCCATGGTGCCCCTGGGCGGTGAGGTCTCTCCTTCGGCAGGCCGAGATACGACGCAGGCGCCGAGGTAGGGCCACTGTGGCCGCACAGCGAACGAGCCGAAGGGTTTAGTCCATGGCACGTCTCCACCACTCGTGCTTGCTGGCTGGGACCAGGGCCGTTTTGAAGTTGCACCTGCAAGGGCAGCTCCATGGAATACACAACGCGGCGCTGTCCGGCCCTCCGACCCGTCTGATCATGTCCAGTATAAGTGCCTCCGGAAGGCCGGTGACCGTCGTCGTGGTGCCATTGTCAGTGAAGCCCACGGGGGCAGTTGCCAGGAGTTGCCTGACGTTGACCCTGCACGGTGCCTCGACTCCCTTGCACTTGTGGGCTTCAACCAGGAGTCCAGCCGCCCTTCCAAGCCACGGCAGCGCAATGCCAGTACGGAGTGTTTGAGCTGTGGCGCCTAGCAGCGCGGCCAGGTCGCCCACGCACGTCGGGTCGTCCGACCCCGTGATGTTTCCAAGGGCGCAGATGAGGGGGTCATAGCCCAGGCGCCAGAGGAGCGGGGAGGCGGCGCCCCCCATTCCGATGGAGCGGAGGAGCCTCCTTATCCCACCAGCCCTTTGGGCGTGAATGGTTTAGCGAGCTCTTTCTGTCCTCGGCCCCCCTTCTCCCCCTTCGGGGAGGGGTTTGCCCCCCCCCTACCCCCTCCCCCTGGGCCTGGAGAGGGGGGGCCGCGGGTCGCCAGGAAGGTCATTTTCGACTCCTGGGAGGGCTAAAAAACGACACCCCTCACAAGGATTCTGGCCCCGACGGGGGGGGGGGGGAACCATCTCCTCTTCTTGGAAGCCAAAATCATTGATTTTACTACGGTTTTGGCCCCATTTTGGCCTCCTGAGGGGGCCGCGCTCATCTTCCTTCATAGCAAAATCAATGGTTTTACGAAGGTTTTGGGCTCAGCTTGTTCTTCTCAGGGGGCAGCGCCCATTTGCGCTTCTGAGGGGGTCGCAAGAGGCCCCAATATGGCCCCAAGAGGCCCCCAGGAGGCCCCCAAGAGGCCTCCAAGAGGCCCCCAAGAGGCCCCCAAGAGGCCCCAAGAGGCCCCCAAGAGGCCCCCAAGAGGCCCCCAAGAGGCCCCCAAGAGGCCCCAAGAGGCCCCCGAGAGGCCCCCAAGAGGCCCCCAAGAGGCCCCCAAGAGGCCCCCAAGAGGCCCAAGAGGGCCCCAAGAGGCCCCACGAGGAACCCGAACGACTCACACCAGGACGAGGGGCCCGAACGACTCACACCACGAAGAGCCCGAACGACTCACACCACAAGGAGGGGCCCGAACGACTCACACCAGGACGAGGCGCCCGAACGACTCACACCACGAGGAGCCCGAACGACTCACACCACGACGCGGGCCCCGAACGACTCACACCACGAGGAGCCCGAACGAGTCACACCAGGAGGAGGGGCCCGAACGACTCACACCAGGATGAGGGGCCCGAACAACTCACACCACGAGAAGCCCGAACGACTCACACCAGGACGAAGAGCCCGAACGACTCACACCACGAAGAGCCCGAACGACTCACACCAGGAAGAAGGGCCCGAACGACTCACACCAGGACGAGAAACCCCGAACGACTCAAATCGCGAGGAGCGCATTCTCTCCGTCCTCCTCCGCCTCGTCCTTCCCCCCCCCCCCCCCCCCCCCCCCCCCACACCACAAGGAGGATGTGCAAGGGGGCGGGGGGGAGGAGGAACAGGGGAGATATGCGGGGCCAAGCGGACACACGCCTGAAAAAACACGACTTGTCGGCATGCTTCGCGAGAGTTGCTGCTGTGAGATGGGCTGGTTGGGATACGCGAAGCGTAAAGAATTCTGCTCTTGCACTTCCCTTTGCAGGTGCGCACGCTCCTGCTACTGGTCCACTGAGTGAAGAAGCCAGCTGGGGAGTTGCCGACGATCCGTCAGCTGCCCCATCCATTGCAGGGATATGCGCTCACATGCTTTGTTCTGGTCGCAGAAGAGAACGGCCGTGCTGGGGGCTGGGCCCAGGGATCTTGCGGCGCTCTGCATGTACTGGTCCACGGCCACTTGGTGCTCGCCCAGCAGGGCTGTCCACGATGGCCCGGGTTCGGTGTCGGGCACTGGGTCCAGGGCAAGGTGGTAAGTGGCAGATGTGATGTTGGGACCACACTGCCCCCCTCGCTTGGCCGCTTGATTAGGGCTGAGTCTGGGTTCGATCACGGGCCAAGCTGGTCAGCAATGGTCGCGCCGTGCAGTCTCCGAAGGCAGGTGGGGAGTTGCAAGGGTCGCATGTCGTTGGGCAATTCAGCGGCAGCCTTTTTGCCGATCCAGACCAACAAATCAATGGAAGGGCCTAGGACCAGGTCGATAAGATCTGGGTTCAGGTCCGCGGCGTACTAGGCCTGCGCGAGCAGGCAGGCGACGAAACGGGCCCTGGGGTGGCACAGTTCGCACGGTTCTCCATCCACCCCAGGAGCACTGCAGCTTGGGCCCAAGACGAGGGAGGCAATCCTGCCCCACTGCGGGTTGGGGGAGTCCGGGAACTGCCCGAGATCCTTGTGCCGGAAATATTCGTCAAGGATTCGGTCCGCGGCTGGGGGAAGGGGGGGGGCAGTTTGCCAGATATGGTTACGGCTCCGCCAACGGACGTCGTCAACTTCCTTCGTGCGTTCCTTCCACCTCCCATCAGTGTCACGCACCCCGAGAATGGCGTGCGTTTTGACGAAGATTTCTCGGCCCGCGCGGTAGTGCGAGGCGAGAGCGGGACGCTCGACGCCAGGGCCCCTTTGCACGGGGGTGATTCGAGCCGCCCGTCTCTGAGCGGTGTCGTTGCCCCACTTTCGCAACCAGGAGGCGGCCTGCTGGGGGGTCAGGTCGTTGCAGCCCCACTCGTACTCGGCAAGCCAGGCCGCGAGTGTCCCCGCAGAGCGCGTGCTGGACTCGAATCTTGCCGCAGCAGCGAGCAGGGTACCTGGAGAGCGATTGGTCTTGATCCTGCGCCACATCCTCCACCAGTCCTGCATGGCCGCCGACATAGCGCGGCGACCAAGAGTGAGCAGGGCAGGAACGAGGGGGACAGTGTGGTCGTCCACCAGGGGAGGGGCCAGAGGTGGAGCTGAAGGCTCCTGTTCTCTTTCTCCTTCACCGTCATCGTTGTCCCTGTGTCTTGCTGGGAAATGGCCAGGGGCCGCCGGGCGGACCCAATCGGCGGGTTGCAGGAGTCCGGTCAGGTCGACGTCGGGCAGTCCGAAGGTGCGCTCGAGGAAGGCGTAGAGGGCTCTTAGTTCAGCATGCGCCTCGCCCGGCAGGAGGCGCAAGTCACCGGCCCGTATGGTGTTGTCTCTGCGGGTTCTGGGGGCGCCCTGAGGTTCCAGGTGCATGATGGCGTGGTCAGATACTGACGGTTTCCATGCTTTCCTGACTCCATAGGCCCCAAGCTGTCGGTATGGGCAAGCGACGATGTCAATTTGCGACTCGCTGTCTGCGTCAAACCTAGTGGGGCCGTCGCAGTGGCAGACGCACGATCCTGTCTGGGCGAGCAGGTCGGCGAGGGCCGCAGCATCGTTGGTTTCGCCTTCTCTGGGGCTGTCAACCTGTATGTTCATGTCACCCCCCCCCCAGTACGTGGGGGTGTCATCCCATCTCTCGATGGCCTGACGAATGGCATCTATGGTTTCGGACTTCCTAGACGGAGGGAGGTACACCGACACAAGGCGGTAGGTGCTTTCCCCTCGTCTGATCGTGGCAGCAACGGCGCACCCAGGGACAATATCCTCAGACCGAACAAGCGCCGTGCCGTGCGGGATGAGGATGGCCACCCCGCTGGCGCGGCCCCCGGCCGGTACTATGTAGGCAGGCGATGCGACAAGCGTGCGAGCGTGGAACATGGTGGACCAGACGGCCGCTTCATGCTCGGTCCAGTGGGTCTCCTGAATGAGTCCAATTCTCCCGTTGGTGGTCATCTGCGTCAGAAAGGCGTGCTTGATCATGTTCTTGTGTGCTGTCGTACTTTTGAGGTATCTGACGTTCCAGCAGCCAAGTTTGAGCGTGCCGGGCTGCATGGCGTTAGCAATTGCGTCTACCAAGGTCCGCAAAGACCGATCCCCACACATGTCCGCCCATGTGGGGTTGTCCCAGGCGGTAGCGTGTAGGTAAGCCCAGAGGGACCGTGGCCGCCGGACGGTGTAGTTACAGTGCAGTGCCAAGGCACGACCCAGGGAAGAGCTGGCAACTTGCCATGCTCTAGTTCTCGCCCCCGGTACGAGGTTCGTGGTCGGGGGGGGCCCGAGGGCGCGGTAAAGCGACCCTGGGTCTCCAGGCGAGTCTAGGGGAACGGCAGCCCGGGCGGGACATGCTGCTGCTGCAGCATGGTTCGTACTATGTCGTCTGGGAAAGGGTTTTCTGCGAGGGGTGCCCAAGGGCAGTTTCTGTCAGCGAAGCTGCGCGCCTGTCTCCATGCGGTCCACGCGTGCCTCTCGGTCGGTGCAGCGTGCTGCTGTCCGGGCATGGGTTCGTCCCTGCTCCATGCCAGGATGGAGGACACGAATCTACGTTGGAGGCACCTTGGGTCGCAATGGATGCCAACGGCGTCGTAGAGCATTCTCCCCCTGATGGCTAAGGACCGGTAGTAGGACCCGAGGCCCACTGCTCGAGCCCGCTCTTCGGGGGATGGGACTCGGAGTCCTAGCTCTCTTCCGTGAGCAAGCAGCCATCCTGCCCAAGCCTTGACCTTCCCTTGGCTGGCTAGGCTCTCCCGTTCCCTGCCTTGACAGACGAGAGCCAGCCCCTCAGTGCAGCCCTGGAAGCATCGCTCGGCTCCCGTCTCCGCGAGGATGTTCTTGATGCCGTTCCTGGTGTCGGCGAGAGTGCGGAGGAGCCACCTGTAGCTGCTATCTTCGCTGTACAGGAGGCACAATGGGTGCGTCTGGTAGCTGCTCGGGACTATGGCTTCGGGGGCACTGGCCGGGGCTCTGGACTGGGTCCACGTGGGGATGCGTCCGTCTGGTCGGTATGTCCACCGTCTTTCCCAGGGGCTCGGGAGTCTGGGATACGTGACGGAATCTTCAGCGGGAGGACAATTACTGAGCCAGAGGCGGTCTCCTGGGCTAGCCGCTGAGGAGGCGGCATCGAGGCGCACCGCCCAGTCGAGCGGTATCTCTCCCAGGGCAGTACACATCGCCTGCTTGTGTGCCGCTTGCATCGTGTCTGGGCTCTCGCAGCGCACTAGGACGCGGACGTCCGGCCGTAGCCTGCGCGCGATGCCCCACAGGAGCGGCACGACGAAGAAGTGCACCGACCGGAAGCCGGCAAGTCCATCCAATCCTCCGTATTGGCTTGCTGGGGACAGGTTTGTGCATGGGAGTCAGGCAATGATGACCAGGAGGCTTCCAGGGTCAAGGGTTCTCAGGTGGCTGGACCAGGAATTCTGATCTTCCTCTCCCCTTAGCAGGTCCCAGACGTCTACTCCCAGCCTCTCGTGCGGAGGGCCTCCATCACAAAGTGTAGCGTTGTCGCGGTCCCAGCGCCTCTCCACTCGAGATGCGGCTTCTTCGTTGATTTCGACAAAGGCGGAGGACCTGAAGCGTGGAACCGTGGCGACTTTTGCCATGAGGTCACCAATCGCAAGTCTTGCCAGTCCCCATCCATCGAAGAGTGAGACGAGGTGTAAGCTTGGTCCTGTGGCCGCACACGGATTCGGTCTCGGGTCTACAACTCGAGCTCTTGCCTGCTGAGTGAAATCGAGTGTCCAGTCGTCGCCTTGTCCAGGGCCGGCGTTTGTATTGAGCCTGAGGTGTCCCGAGATATCCCAGGCGTCGTCGGTGGGGCAGAGGGAAACAATGCCGTCCTGCTGAGGAGTCCTGAGCGTGCCGATGATCTGCGTGTTATCCAGACCTGCAATTTGGTACGCAGCAAGCGTAGTGTCTGCGGGGGCGACTGGGGAGAGACCGGTCCGTTCGTCCCTGTGGCGCTCCCATACCTGTTGGAGTACGTCGGCAGGCTGGAGAGCTGCGGTGGCCTCGTCTGGTGTGAATCCCGCTGGTCGGGGCCGCGCTCTGCGCGTTTGGCCGTCCTCTGCACTTGCTGGCCTGGATGCTTGTCATGTGATGCCGCGGCCTGCGACGGCGGGAGGGGCGCCATCGCCCGCTCGATGGCTGCTGCGCTCCCAGAGATCGACCAGGGTCCTGGAGTCGGGTGTCCTGGTGCCTGGTCTGGTGGGTCTTTCCCTGCTGGTGTTGCCTGCTGGTCTGGCACGTGAAGTGCCTCGTGGGGTTGTCCTACGTGCGTCTTCCGCCGTTCCCCGGGGAGCTCGGCGGGAAAGGCTTCTGCGCGCCCTGGCGGCAGCGGTGCTGCGTGGCTGAGCACTAGCTCCAGGCAGTCGTGGTCCGGCCGCGCTTCTGGTTCGGCCTCGCCTGGCTGCAGCGGTCTCTGCTGTGCTTCCGCCAGTTTCGGCCGGTGCGCGCGCGTGTCTGGGCGTGCTGGCGCGACGGGCAGTGTTTCCGGTTCTGCGGAGGTTCCTTGCGGAGGCCTCTACCGTCTCTCTTAAGACCTGGTCTCTGTCGTCGGAGAATGGAGAGCTGGCGCCCGCGCGCAAAATGGTGCGAATCATGGCAGGTGTAAGGTCCTGGAAGGGGGCCTCGGGAGCCAGCGCGCTGTCCGAGCGCGCCGCTGGACTGCCAGCAAGCTGTCGTAGTTGGGCACAGGCCGCGTCTGCCGTTAGTGCCGCAACGCGTGTGTGTATTCTCCTACCCGTGGGGTTGCGCGTCCCAGGGGGTGGATGGGTGTTCCAATAGGCGCTGAAGGCGTGTGGAATTCGCATTGGTAGCCCAAGGTCTTCATGCAGGTCCCGCACAGTTTTGTCAAGTTGTGGTATTGCAGCGGCCCAAGCTATCGCGCTCAGCACTCGGTTCCATTCGTCTGCGGTGGGAGGACTACCTGTGCCGTCTGCGACTTGCAATTGAGCTTGCCTGAGCGTGCGCGCCATTGCTTCGTACTCCCGTCGCCAATCCGACTCCATGCACGGTGGGAGCTCAAGCCCGTTTCTCGGTGTGTCTACTCGACCAAGGGGGTCGCTACTGCAACTTTCCACAGTGCCGGGAGGCGGTCTTCTGCTCTGGGCTGGTGGCGGGTCCGTTGAGACCCGTGGAGGTGCGGTTGTCAGGGGTCCTTCTCCCCCCCTGCCCGCTGCCCTGGTGGCTTCTGGTGTGCACTGCCTGTCCCTGGCGCTGGTGTCGCGGTCCTCCCGTTTCCTGCTGTGGGCTGCTCCGGGCTGGCTCGCGCATCTGCTGGGGAGGTCTGAGCGCTCCTGGGGGGATCTGCGTTAATGGCGGTCTCGGGACTGCCTGCGGTGCCCGTCCCATTTTCTCCTGCTGGCGCGGCAAGGGTATCCGTTGGCGCGGGGTTGCCTGTACTCCCCGGGCTCCGTCTCGCTCGACTGCAGGGGCCCGGGTCTGCGCAGTTTCCCCGCAGGGTGTCGCGGGATTCGCAGGGGTCATCCGCGGGGGCCCTTGCCTGGTGTTGTCCTCGCAGCTTTCGCCAGTGTCCACCGCTCCGCCTCCTTCTGGCGTGCTGCCCAGGGATGGTGGTGCCGCACCCGTGCCTGGTGCTGGTCCCGCAGTCTGTGTTGTGACCCACCCGCATCCGTAGCAGAGCTGCCTTCAGACCCCGTACTAGGGCCTGCACCCGCCTGTTCTGTTGGCACTGTCGCCATCTCTGGGCCTGCCGGGGGCGCTGTCGAACCGAGGCTTGGGGTGGCTGATGGTCTTTGGCTTGCGTGCCTGCAGCGTCGGTCGCGGGGTTTACCCGGCTGCGGCTTCTGCGTTCGTTCGCACCTGGAGGGCCGACGGGCCTGCCCCCCGCGTCTGCGGAGTCGAAAGTGACTATGGTAAGTCAAATAGCATCCGATTCCCTGGACATCGGATGGCAAATGGCGTCCGGTAGAGGCTGTTCAGTAAGAGGAATGGACGGATAAGATGGGATAGCATCGATGTAATGATCTTTCCAGCACATAGCGAACACTCGCGGTGTCCGGGCAAATAGGGCGCGCGTGCCCTGAGCCAAAGGCAACGGCGCGCGAGCTATACTCCCGATTCTATAACATCTCCCAAAGAGCTACCCTTAAAGTCGGGAGGGGAGGAGACGGAGAGTATAGCCGCGCAGCCGTTAGGCTCTACAAAGGCTCTACAAAGGCCGCGCGCGCAACTGTTTGCAAGAAAACAGTGCGTGCAGACTGGCCTAGCACCAGACTGTAAGGCGAGTTTCCTCGCAAGGCATTTCACGCAAATACAAGGCAGCCCATTGAATGGTAAAGGGCTATCGGCCCGGCTAGAGGTAAGCCAAACGGGCCATACCTCACCGAGCAAACGGGTATTAAGGCAAAGAGCCTGAATCGCATTGAACAGGCTCGTTACCAAGCGTGAAATGTCAGGCTCGCTTCCGAGCACCTAGAAGGGCGCCTTTGTAGTAGGCGCCCATGCTGGCAAATTGGACCGCGGGGGCAACAAGGACAGACTAAAATTGATTAGACTTAGGCTTGTTTCTGTCCTCGGGACCCCGAAAGGGAACAAACTGCTTCACGTCATACTTAAATGACTGGTTGCCTGACATTACTTCCGAAAGCAGCTCCCGATCGATGCTCCCCTGTGTATGCCCATCTGCGGTCATATCTCTAGTATCACACCACTGCACATTATGCACTATACCTATGTCCATGAGCTGCCGTATCCAGCTGGTATGTCCAAGCAAGGTCCGTTCCGTCGGTATCTTAAGATCCTTGCTGGATAGCAATTTATGAACCGACTCAGCGTCTATGGTAAGGGATACTTTAATGGCTAGGCCCCCAACTTCACGCATATCTCGTAGTTGTCGTGGAGCCAGAGCCCCTGCCTTGAGCTCGTGGAGAGTGATGAGCGTAGGGTAACACTCATCAAGGTTGCGTGCAGCTGCGAGTGCCTCAGCGGCATAGCTGGACCTCACCTGCAGTCGGTGTGATTTGCATAGTCCGTCACAGAGGTGAACGACGGATTTGCCTTGAGGCGAGATTCCTCGCCGTAGTACGTTGGCCCCGCGTATGCCATAGCCCTTGGTCTCATCGTCCTCCTCCCCGGTGAGCTTCCGATACCCCGAATCACTGTGTATGTCAACTTCATTCGTCGGCTTCATCCGAGGGGAGGTGGTGCGTTCCGGGCAGCCGACCAGCTTCCGCGTCACAGCATCCAGCCGCCCGACTTGTAGGTTGGTGGGCTCTTGGATTTTCTGGAGAGAGACCACGTACACCATGAGCCAGACTTGAGTAAGAAGGGCATAGGCGAGGGCTCCTCGCAAGCTGACGAACATGTCGGTGATGAGTTTGGTGGCTTTGGCATCGGCCGCCGCTCCTGTAAGTTCTGGGTGTGTGATAGGGCGTAGTTGTTTGATACACTCGTCCTGATCCATGACCACATCCCCTTGGTCATTCTCAGTGCAGCGAACGGCGCAGTTCGTATATGAGTGTTTGTTAAGCTCGCATTTGCCAAACACCTTTTCGGCACGTTGTACATAGTCGTCAATATTTTTCTCTAGGCATGTCATATGAATGTCATCGACATGTTTTGCCGTTAACAAATCTTGGCTGAATTCAAACTCAGGATCATAACTTCTCGGTGTAAGGCCTATGGCTCGTGTGGTCGTACGAAGCTTGAGAGAGAACGCTCTTGGGGCGTCCTTTGTACCCGTTCCTGGCTTGAGGCACCTGAGGCAAAGTCGGCTTTCGTCATAGGATGAAAAGCCGGGCAGTGTACGAAGTACCTGGGCACTTCCCGGTGGAAGAGTGAAGCAAACCATGCGAGTTTCCTCGCCGGTGGCATGGGCAAGTTCCTCATAGGTCAACCCCTTGAGAAACGCTTTGTCGATATCCATGGATGCTAAGATCCACTCTGGATGGCATGCCACCTCACTTGCCAGGAGTCTCTGGAACTGCCTTCGAGCGGTTCCCTAGAAGGTTTCCACATCGAAAGCCTCAGTGTCCATAAATCAACGAAGGACAAGTCTGAGACGGATGGTTTTAACGTTCTCGGTACCTACCTTCACAAACTTCCACTTATATACATATCTGGACGTCATGATGTTGGAAGCTTTGGATAAATCATACATCTCAAAGCACCGGTTATCAAGCCAGATCTTGAGTTCAGTGTACAAAGCTTCACTAACCTCTTTCGGGTGTGCTGCTATGTCGGCTTTGGTGAGTAGGTCGTCTTCCTTGACTACCGCAGCACGTTTAGCAGCAGAGGTTACATATACTCTCATCGTTGCGACCATATCAGTGCCGAGCTGTGCAAGTTGAGTCTGATCCAACACCACCTTTGACATTTCTGATGTAAAACACAACTCAACATAGGGACCATATTCATCACTGTCAAGAGAGTAGCCCTCGTCAGGTGTGGTTGAGCATAGAGAGACTAGACAGGGCTCTTGTGGTCCAGGCTCGTCTCCGAGCGTTTCCGACAATGCGAGAACTTCTTCGTCCACAAATGCTGAAACCAAAACAGATTGGTCGGGCAGCATGGTTGTTGGGACGCAGTAGAGATAATCGTCGGTAGTCGTCGTGGGATGAAGGTCCATACGTAACTCGTCGTACCACTCTTTCAGCATCATGGCTTCGATATTATGTTCCTCGTTATCTTCGTAGATTGTCGACATACGGCCTTCACTTGGCGATGAAGCACCTGGGGTGTCTGGTGGAGGCCTGCTTCCAGGCGAATCGTGTTCTCCAGACGTGGTGCCCGAGTGCTGATACTTGGCCAGGTCGTCGTGAAATCCTAAGGAAGGAACATGTGAGGTCAAGCATTGGATGAGTCTGGAATGAGTGCTACCAGTGATTTGAGACATGTTCAGGCCAGTGCCCACACCCTCCTAATAGTGGAAGGCTGGGCTAACATCATTGTCGTAGTGGATCAGCGTAGACCCGGTGGCGTACTTTACTGCAGGTAGACATGACACACTTTTGGCCAATCTAACTGCTACTACGTGTTCTACTCGGCAATAGTTTCGCATGAGATACTGTAGTGCAAGATGTACGCGCGGGTGAAACTCGCTGTCGTCTGAAAGATTGAGGTTTCCCTTGTAGTCTGGGATGTAGCCAAAGACTTTGGCAGGTTTCCCTGCACCGAGGTGCGCCACATACATAAGGACTGTTTGCATGGCCAGATTATCCATGCCAAGTTCCCGTGCGAGGAGACATTCAATGTATAGCGCGTGACGAGCATCAGGATACATCGCAATTACCTCGCGAGATCCTGCCTTGACAACGATGTGTCCTCTTTCAGGCACGTTACGGATCACAGGGAATGGGCCGTTCCAACCTCCATGATCGTCCTTAGTGGCAGTGGGTCGATGGTAGTCGACCAGATCCCCTGCCGAGTAAAGGCGAGCACCATCTGGAGCCGTTTTAGCCCTGAGAGCACGATTTGTCTTGGCCACAGCCGTGGCTTGAGTCATTGCTTCTAGGCTAACTTCCCTCACAAGACGTTCTCGCTCATGGCCTGGTGTCTCGGGCCCCTTGGGAAAGTCAAGGGTGTCGAGGTCAGGAAGAAAGGGGGGCTGACGTCCAGCGTGTGCTTGGCATGGCGATACTCCGTTGTAAAACGCGAAGGCGTTGGCAACGATGGCTCGGGCCTCCAGGCGCGGGGGCCTCGCGCGTAGCCGCCGACGCCGCCGCCGCCTGCGCCCGCGCGGGATAAGCAGCTCGCCGCGGCAATCATGCCCATTCCACCGGCCTAATCCCACAATGTAGTCATAGGAATGCCCCTCGTGCGTCGCATCCCCGCCGGCTATGAACGCCCTCAACTGCGCGAGCGTCGGAAGGAGTGCGCATCGGGATCTCGCCCTGCCAAACCGCATGGATTATATGGGTGCGGCGATAGATCATGTTCCAAAAAAATCGAAACATGGCAACCTCAGGTCTGTTCCGGCGCTCCAGGTTGATTTTTGTCTGAGGGGGGGGGGCCCAGTTCACGCTGAATTATTTAGTTTACCTGCCGGAAGGTCGTGGGCAGACCACCCAGCAGCCCATCGCGGCCCGCGCCAAGCGCCAGGATCATGTTGGGAGCGCCCACCTGCCACGCGGCGCACCTGGAGCACGCCTCGGCAGCGCTTCATCAACACTTACACTGACAAGAGGGGCAGCAACACGAGTGAGCAGGCGAGATCTCGGTTGTCCTTCGTCGGACCATGCATCGGCGGTCTTCTTACGGCGGCGGGCAGCGACGCGCAAGCGTGCCTCAAAAACCTGCCGGGGGGGTCCACGGCCAGACACTCTCCTGGCGTTGTGGGCGGCGAAGAACGCATCGATGCACGCAGCGCGCCTCAGGCAGACAGGCGCAGAATCATAGTGGAGGAGGAGAGAAGAGCGGAACCAGTTGGGGCTCACAGGTCCTCCAGAGACACAGAATTCACCACCAAGCCGCTCATGCGCAATCGAGCGCAACTTCGGACAGCGGGCGTAGTGACTGAGCGAGTCAAGATCATCATCCCTATCCTTCCCAGTACATCCGAATAAGCATCCAGCGGGGGCGGAAGGAAAACGCGCAGACGTGCAGAACGCACCAGTTAGAACTCTCAGAGGGGCGACTCCGATGTACATTGAACTCGCCTTGCACACCTGCTTCACCATACTACGCATGCGATCAATCTGCTGGCGGGTAACAGACGCGTTGAAATAACGTGCGCGCCGCAGAAGTGTTTCCCGAACGCGTTCAGATTCCTCGAGAGCTCGAATACGTTTGCGCAACTTCCCTTGGGTCGTTTTCGGGTTCCACTGCAGGATGGTCGGTTTGAGGGAGGAGTACTTGTCCCAGAGCGCCCGCATGTGCCCAAGAAACGACGAGGAGTTCCAGCCACGGTGCCACCTATAGAAAATGTGCTCAGGGTCCTCGCGAGTCCTCTCGAGCTCCTCAAACACCTCAGGGAAATCAGGGCATTTCAACATAAAGAGAAGGGCAGCGGCTTGCGCGACAGCGCCGATCTCGACGAACTCGATGCCAAAGCCAATCGACTTCAGCTTCGTGGCAATGTTATAAGAAATTGCATTGCGAGGCCCAGAAGTCAACAGCATAACGCTTCCCCGAAACTTGCGATCCAGGGGTTGATCAGGAGGATAAAGTTGGAGACGAAACAATAACTTCGATAAACACATCGCCTGGAAGACGAGGGCAGACCTCGCAATGCCAAGACCCAACTGCCGAGTTTGGCGCACGCGCTTCAGGAACCCAGGGGGGACCGATTGCCAGACGCGCAGGTGGGCCTCGGGACCGATGGGGAAGCCAAGGTAGACAGCCCAGGACAGGACTTGAATTTCATCGAACGGCGCACCAAAACTCGCAAGTACCTCGCGAAGCCGCTGGTGCACAGTACTGCCACATTAAATCAGTTGGCACTTCTTGAAATTCAGCTGCAGATTCGTGATCTTAGCAAACGTCATCCGGCAGAGCAATATTGGGCTAAGATCGGGGAGAACATTCACAAGTCCGGAAAGGAAATCATCTGCGCACACCAGGTTCAGATCGATAAAACGCGAGCGTCGATGACGAAGCCATCTGAGGAGAGGGTCGGCGGCGAGGACGAATAGGTGCATCGATGCTGGACACCCTTGCTTTACTCCCGACTCCAGGGCAATCAGATCAAACCGGCTACCATTGAGGCAGAGGATCCCTTTGTTATCCTTATGCATCAACCGAAAAAAGCGTATCACATACGCCTCGACGCCCATGCACTGCAATACAAAGAATAGCCAGCACTGCGCAAGAGACGGGAACGCAGCCGCAAAGTCCGTCAAGACGAGAGAGGGATGAGGAGTGTCCCGTAGGTGCTGAGCAAGTCCCCAACCTTCGGCCCTGATAACATTAGAGACCATCGCCCTCCCTTTCACGCACCCTTGCCCACCACCGACCAGGTGCTTAGTGTTCGTGGCAACAGGCGTGATAAACGCATTCGCGAGAATCTTCACGTCAGTATTGCTCATGCTGAGGGGTCGAGTACAGGAGGGAGAGCGTTCCAGGTCAGCAGCGCCGTTATCCTTCGGGTCCGTGCCATTGGGAAGGGAAACCATTAAGCTCATGCGCATATCTTCTGGTAGCTCATGGACGCTATCTGTGAAGAGGAGGAGGTATCAGGAGCACAGCATGCGGGAGGCCTCATGATGTTTCCAGACAGAGTAGGGCAGCCCATCAGGACCTGGCATTGAGTTGCGCCTCTTAAGCAGCATCTAGTACCAATCATGATAGTCAAGTTTCCAAGGTACTGAATGAAGGGCTTGACCTCATCCAAGAGCTCCTGGTCCACGGAGGGGGCCTTGAAGACCTCAGACCAGTGATCCCGAAGAAGACGCGCAGCCTCAGGAAGGGTACTAGACGGGGACCCAGTGGAGTCCAGAACTGAGCCCAGAACAGCCCGGCGTCGGAATTTCCTCCAGAGAGATTGGCGTCGACGCAGGCGAGCAACTCTAGACCGTGGTTGCACCTCCTCAGCGTCGCACTGGGAGATTTCGATTTCCCCGGCATCGAGGATCTTCTTGTAGAGACAGAAAACATGTTGGCACAGGCCGTGCACGCGCGTGCAGTTGGCATCGTTGTCAAAATGCACGGCAAGCCTCGGATAACGCGCTAGCGCCTGGCGAATGTGACGAACATCATGTGAATAAGCTGCACGCAAGGCAGACATCGCCCAAAAGTGCTTCTCCTGAAGAGAAACAGCAGGGCGGGCGCGCAATGTCGCCAGCTTCAAAGAAGAACTCCTTCGCAAGACTCAATCGTGACCACTCGTCCCAGGTAGGCGGAATATGTCCAAGAAGGTCATCTCACGCCTTACCAAATTCAGGCAGCCCAGCAATCCACGGGGGAATGATGGGCTGGCTGGAGTCGGGAACGAAACGATCCAGAACAGCACGAACAGGTATATGATCACTGAGTTGAGCAGATTTCAGCGATCCAATCGTGGAAACATTAATCGTAATATATCTAAGCATGGCCTGGTGGAGGGAAGATTAAATCCGATCAATACGAGAGGTCTTGTCAACAGCGATACCTTTACGTCCACGACGTGTGTCTTCACCTTGAAACAGCTCGGTAAGGCCAGGAAAAAATCGCGAGAAGAGACGTGAGTGAGCAGAATCACCTGGGGCGAACCCTCCTCCATCCCCTCGAAACCTGCCCTCGTCCTCCATCACGAAATTCCAGTCGCCCATAAACAGAACATGTGCGGGTGGCCCATCACCACCAGGCTGGTGCTGCAACAAATCTGTCTGAAGCACTGGAAGCACACCACTGAAGAGAGAGAGGGGGTCGGAGGTACTCGGGAGGTGGATATTGAATATTGTAGATGACCATATTACCGTTCGGCCCTTGGAGAATCGTATTAAGGATTCGCCCAACAATGATCGGGAGGTGGTCAATCTGCAAGAACTGTGACACTAGACGCGCCGATAATGCCTTAACAAGTCCACCTTCCCTAGTAGAGTCGTCAACAAATGAGTAGCCAATTGCATGAGAGCCCAACTCTCGGGCGAACTCATCTATGTCCCCCTCGTGCCCATGTGTTTTTTGTACTGTGTTAGTGTCGTTCATCATGCAATAATTGATGTGTTGTTTGTATCGTGCCGAGGCCCGCCATGTCTTCGCTTTCACCGAACAGAACAGAGCAGCCGTGTTCCAGGTGCAGAGCTTCACCGCGGACGAGGGGAGGAAAGGGGCAGAGGAGGGGGGGGAAGACGGGGAGGGGGGGGAGAAAGCCTGCACTGGTGCGCTCATCACTGCCCGCCTCAGCGCCTAAAGGGGCGCCTCAAGGGAACATTCGCAGCAGCTATCACAGAGGCAGAGTGCTGCTCGATACCAAACTCAAGAAACGCATCTCGATCGATCTGAGTGTCAATCGAGCCGTCCTCCCCCACAACGATTTTGACGAGGGGGACGGGGTCGTGGGGCGAACGCAAGACGTAAGCAGAGCCACCTAAGCCCGTGCTTCCAACCTCAAGTCCCTTGGGTTCTGTTCCGGTGCTCCATGTTGCGCTGACAACATAATCAGTCGCCTAACCCTCCGCGGACTTCCCATTATTCCCCGGGCGGTCGGCCGGCGCCGCTGATGTAGTTGCGAGAAGCCCAGGGCGGTCGGCTGGCACCGCTGATGTGAACTTTGCATTGACCATACGAGCATACGCGGCTGAATTCACTTTTGGGGTGATTCCCATCCACGGATGTGGCCGTCGGACCAGCGAGCTGCCAATACATAGTCTGAGCAAGCCCGTGAAAGAGAGCGCACAAACGCGGCGGGGCGCCGCTGTCCCTGTATCGCGAGACGCATTGAAGGAGGGCGTGCTTTGCACGATGTCGTCCGCCACCCCTGGAAACGGGGGGGGAAGTTCCCCTATGACGGAAAGACGTGAACGAAGGCGGTGAGCACGGAGATGGCGAACCACGGTGCCGAAGGCGGTGAACACGATGTACGTGCCGAAAGCGGTGGAGTTGTGGACGTCGGCGACGTCGAATTGTGACGAGAATGAAACAAATCACGCGGACCATCGAGGATGTCGGCGCCGAAACTCCGCTACCTACTCGATAAATGTAGATAGGGAATGCGGCTGCTTGCGATAAGCGAAAGTGGATGCAATAACGCGGGCCTGAAACGCGAGCACGGCGGGCACGCGAGGATATCACCTCGCGGGCCCAAACGGCAACGGCAAGGATGATGGGCAGAGACTGCAAAAGTACCATTCCAGACAACCGAGGAGGAGGAAGAAGAGGAAGAGGAGGAAGGCAGGCAAGCACCTTAAGAGGAGTCCTCCGCTTCACCCCCAATCGGCCCCAGCGTCCGACAAGCCCCAGCCTCCGCCGCCGAAGACTCTCATCTCGTCCGTGGCGTGCGGATTCAGCGCCCCACCTCGCTCGCTCCCGACGTGTATATAGGTGCGGCCAGCCATGGGAAAAAGGACGCAGGACAAGGATGCAGGACCATTTGGCGACCCTGTGCCAGAAGAACAGGAAGCTGCGTAAACCTCACTCTCTTTTTGGCACTCGACCCTGGTGCACCCTCACACCTCCACTCCCGAAGGCTGCTGAAGGACAAGAGGGACAAGGCGACGACAATGAAGGAAGAGGAAGGATGAATGGATAGACTAGGAAGAACCCGCGTCGGTTTGAGGGAAAAGGAGTCCTGGTGGACACTGGTCCTGGACCCCGGGACTTCCCACCGGACCGCCTGTCGCCCGGAGACAGGTCTTGACGACCCAGGGGTCTGCGCAAGGTCCTGGGAGACCGAGAACGCCGACACAACTCCAAGACCCGCTTCCTCCAGAACGCATTTTTCCGATGAACCTTCGCCCATCCGTCACTGAAGCAGAGGTGGGCGCCAGCGTCCTCGACGTCGCAAAATGCGCGCTCGAAGGCCTCGGAGACACACGTTCCATCCTGCGGTAGGCGAGTGACGGCTTTCGCGTCCCCCTCCACATGCTCCCTCCTCCCTCCTCGCCGTCCTCTCCTGCTCCCCCCCCCACCTCCTCCTCCCCCACCCTTCCAATCCTTGTCGCCGTTCTCCTGTTCCGCCGGTGAAGGGAAGGAATGGGACCTTGCGCCGCCCCAACGATACGGGGGGAGAGCAGAGACTGAGCGTCGCCGAAATTCGGCACTCCACGACCAAGACTACCCGTGCTCACAAGCCTACTGTGGTGGCATGAAACAGCTGCCGCGCGCCCGCGGCCACCAGCGCCCGCGCGCTCCCGAGTTCAAGCCGCGGGAGAGGTGAACAGGGCATCGTCCACACGTTCATGGCGATGTTCAATTCCCGACCATTTTGCAGGACTGCCCAGTCGGCTCGTATCCTCCTCCTCCTCCTCCACCTCTGCCTCCTCCTCGTCCTCCTCATTATTATCTTTCTCATTCTCACCCCCGCCATCATCGTCACCACCACCAACACCACCACTGTCATCGTCATGATCGCAATCGTCATTGCCATCGTACTCGTCGACATCATCACCAGCATAAGCATCAGCAGGGGCATCATCAACATCAGCATCATCACGATCAACATAATCAGTACCAACGTCATCATCAGCACCGTCATCAACATCACCGCCATCATTATCAATGTGTAAATCATCCCATCAGTATCACCATCACCACCGCCACCACCATTGTTATCATCAGCATGACCAGCATCGTCGTCATCATCATCGTCCGCATCGTCATCAGCATCAGCATCATCAACAGCATCATCGAACTCGACACTTTAATCATGATCGTCACTATCATCACCATCATCAGTACCATGAACATCATCACCATCACTTCCATCCCGGCCATCATCAGCATCAACACCATCATCATCGTCATTAGCATCATCATCATCATCATCATCATCATAATCATCATCATCATCGTCATCGTCGTCGTCGTCGTCGTCATCATCAACATCCTCACCACCGTTATCATCGTCATCAGAATGTGGCTCATACATGCTAGACTGATCCGGTATATGTTCCCGCCCACCCACCCAGGACGGCAAGACATGCGATAGGGCGAAGCCCGTCGGGTGACGCCGTCGAGAACAGGAGGGGCATGATGATAACGATCGGAGGTGCTTATCAGCAGCAGGATGAGCGATCGCACGAGACTCTCTCGGTTGCAGCACCTGGCCCGCGAGCGGGAGGCAAGCGCCGCGCAAAGAACTGAAAATGAGAAGCAACACTCCAGTCCCTGCAGCGTTTCCCCAAGCGGCATATCAACGCCCAGGGCAGGGAAAAATGCACAACTCACACTCCGCAGACCTACCGAAAGACCGAATCATCAGTGCATGCGGGGGGGCAGAAACTATTGCGAGGGGGAATCTACTCTCATTTTCACATTAAGCAACACTCAGTACCCTCATTCTCTAATAGTGTGGCTCGTACTTCTTAGAGCGATCCGGCATCTGTTCCCGCCCACCCACCCAGGACGGCCAGACAATGCGATAGGGCGAAGCCCGTCGGATGACGCCGTCGAAAGCAGGAGGGCATTGATGATGGCGATCGAAGGTGCTCATCGGCACCGGGATGCGCGATCGCACGAAACCCTCTCGAATGCAGCGCCTGGCCCGCGAACGGGAGGCCAGCGCCGCGCAAAGGACTGAAAATGATAAGCAACACTCTGGTCCCTGCAGCGTTTCCCCTCGGGCTGCGATGGCGCTGATTGACGCCCCACCGAATCCCGACGCCACTTGTGAACATCATGCTGCGTGTCAAGGTCAATGACCATCACGGCCCATCCCCACCAGCTCAGCGAGTGAACTTGAAAGAAGATTTCACTTGCATCCTGAATCGAAAACACAAAGGCGGGTAGACCCCAGCAGGGATGTCTCAGTTGCGGAGGGGCACGCGCGGCCGCTCCAGGTCGACTGCCGCTTCTGTGCGCGACCTGACGCGATCTGAAATGCGCCCCAGCTGCGCGCTCGCGTCGGCCAAGAACCGTTCCCAAAAGGGGTTCGCCCACGCAGACGCGAAGTGGGGAGCCGACCAAGTGAATCTTGCATCCGCAGAAATAGTATGATGAAAGAAGCGCGACCTCAAACTCGAAGACTTCAAACCAGTGAATCGCCGCAAATTTCTGCCCTGCCTTCGCGATGGTTGGTAAGTTGGGCCGGCCCGATCAAGTGTCTTCCAAAATTCGGCGGCCCATTCAGCAGGAAGCTGGAATAGGGCGTCGGACATCGCGGAGGCCTAAGCAGAACCACCGAAGCCGCGCACAATATGCAGCGGCCCCCTGACGCATTCACCGACGCACTGAGGAGGCCCACGCATTCCCAAGACCCCCCCGAGGCCGACGGGGGGCCGCGGCCCACCGCCGCGGCGACATCCGCCACCTGCACTGTGACGTTGGAAGCCGCTCGCGTGAAAACGCCCCCGCCGTCGGCGATATCCTCGGAATGGCCGATGACTGCGCCCGCGCCCTGGGCCACCGTGGGCGAGAAACTCGGCGGGCTGATCCACGGCGCCAGCAACGGCGCGGCCCCCGGCGACAGCCGCCAGGCGCGGCGCACGCTGAACAGGCAAGCGCGGCCCTTCCGCCACGGCGCAGGGCGGGGTCGCCTCGGCCAGGAGGCGGCGGCGCGGGCGTCGGAGCCGCCACTCCCCCTCTCAGCAACCGCCGCGCCAACGACCAGGACGACGGTGGCGTCGGTCCCGCGGGCAGCGGCGAGGCCGGCGAGGTCGCCATGGCGCCCGGCGACCTCGGCGCCCCAGGGGCGGGCGACGCCGTGCGAGAGCTCCTCGCCGCAGGAAGCGTCGAGCTCTTCGCGGAAGCCAGCGGCGCGCGCGCGCCGCCCACAAACGCGCCGCCCACCTGCGGCGCAATGGTCGCCAGCGTGGGTTTCGCAGTAACTCTGGTCGCGCGCGTTGCCTCCAGCCGTCGACTGCCCGGCGCAGTTGCTTCTCGCGGCCAGCGGCGAGTAGGCCGATCGGCACTGCGCTGGCCGACTGCTGCGTTGTCGGGCGGACCCACACAAGGATAATCAGCATCATATATATATATATATATATATATATATATATATATACATGCAAAATTCGCCGGCCCAGCGGGCCAGAGGCGTGCTGAGATCTCCGGTAACTACTCAACAATATTTCTAATTCGCGCGCGCGGGGCGGCCCCCGGGGGGCCCCGGGCGAAGTGCCCCGGCCGATCCCCGGCTGGCCCCCGGGCGATCCCAGGGGGGGGGGGCATTTTTCGCCACCCCGCACGAGGATCGCGGCCTCCGAGGGGGGGGGCTGCCAACGACTACCCCCCCCGCCCCGAGGGGCCCCCAAGAGCACCCCAAGAGGCCCCAGGGGGGCCCAATGCGCCGCCAAGGAGCCCCAAGACGCTCCCAAGAAGCCCCCAAGACGGCCCCAAAAGGCCCCAAATAGCGCTCCAGGGCCGGCGGAATGAGCGAAACGATTAAATAATTGGACTGCGCCAGAAATATATCAAAAATGTGCGTTTCCGAAATGCGGTAAACTAGACAACAAGATTCTGCCTTTTCAAGCCACCTATATGACCGAGCACAAAGTACCTTTTTACAAAAACCAAATGAATACGGAGAATGCGCGCGCGTTTCGCGTTGCGCGAGCGTTTGAACTGGGCGCGTGCACGCGCCGGGAGTAAGTTGCAGGAGTGATGGGCGCTTGCGCTGGACATTGCCGTGGTCGTTGCAACGCCGCTGCCCGAAAGTTCGGGCAGCGCCCGCTGTTTTGGATGATGCCATGTCTTTGTCCTGCTTTGTAATGAACGAGAGACCGTCTGCGACAGTGCAATGGCTCACGCACTAGCGCCGCTGCCAAGGGGGGCATTGTGGACCGCGCGCCCCGCGCAAGCCGCGGCGCGCGCTGGCCGCCCGTGGATCCGCGCGCCTGCCTCCGCAGGCATCGCTGATTGTGGATCCTCGGGGGGGGGGGGGGGGTCGCAGCGGGCGTCAGTTGCCGCAGAAGCAAGGCCGCCGCAGCTCGCGACAGACCCGAGGTGCACAAAATTGCTCAGCGCACGGATGCCCAAGCAAGAAGCAGCCCCCTCTCGCGGTTTCTATCGCGGGGCCATGCGCGCAAATGACAATTGCCCCTCGGCGCCCCCGTTCTAACCCACCCCCCGCGCCATTTCGAACGGGCGGGGATCAACGCGGGCACGCGCCACCCTGCCGTTTGACCCCCAGCCTGATGCTGAAACGCCATGTCACGACAGCGCGACTGATGCCACAAATCCCACAGATGCACGCGAATCCCCGCGAAAGCGCGCCCAACCTCGCGCAGGCCGAACCGGTCGCACCTGGCTGCGCCAAACCCGGACAGGCCCTGCGGGGCAGGGCCCCGAAAGGGCCCCAAGAGACCCCGAGAGGGGCCCCCCGCGGTCAAGATGGCGACCCTCGTCTTCGACCGTGGGGAGGGGCCTTCGGGTGCCGTGGGGAGCTGGCTCTTCGGAGCTCTCTTGGTCTCATGGGGCCCTCCAGTGGCCTCCGCAACGGGGTGCGAGGGCACGGGGGAACCCTGGCGGGCCCCGAGAGCGCCCCCGAGTCACGCAACGCGCGCGGGGCAGTCTCGGGCCCCCGCGCGGGCCCCTTCTGGCGCCCATGGGATCTGCTCGCGGCAATATTAAACCATTATTGGGGCTCCTCGGGCCCCCCAAGGCTCTTGATGCGGGGCCGGCGAATGCGGGCGCGCGCGTCTTGCAAAATAGCCCGGGCGAATTCCCCCCAGCTGCCAAACCGCTGCGTTTTCAAAACTCCTATATTACAACTTTTGAAACAGCGATGGGTCATGCAAAACACCTATATTACAATTTCTGCAATATGCCACACCTACGAGTTAACAAACTAATGATATACCTGCCGACAACCCTGCGGGTGATAAGGAGGTGAAGGGGGAGGGGGGGCCATCGTCTCACTCAATCGATCTCGCTATCGATCGCACAATCGATCTCACATTCAATCTCACGATCGGTATCACTATCGATCTCGCTATCGATCCCACTATCGATCTCACAATCGATCTCGCAATCGATCTCACATTCGGTCTCACATTCGGTCTCACTGTCGATCTCACTATCGAACTCACCATCGATCTCACAATCGATCTCGCATTCGGTCTCACATCCGGTCTCACTATCGATTTCACTATCGATCTCGCAATCGATCTCACTATCGATCTCGCATTCGGTTTCACATTCGGTCTCACTATCGATCTCACAATCGATCTCATATTCGATCTCACAATCGATCTCACTATCGATATCACAATCGATCTCGCAATCGAACTCACATTCGGTCTCGCAATCGAACTCTTATTCGGTCTAGGTTGGGGGGGAGGGGCCCAGCAATGGGCAACATCGTATTTTTGCCCTTCCTCTTTCGAGCTCGCGCCGACATCCGAAGGCACCGCAAGCCGAAACAGGGCAAACGTCTGGAAAGCCAGCGAAAGCGCGCCTCATTGGGTCAAGGAATACGGAAGCGCCGGCATAGCCTGGCGCAGCCCGTAACCCCTGCACTCACTTCTTGCTCGGCAGCGCGGTTTGGCTCTCCTCCGCGCGGCGTGCAAGCGCGGGTCAGCGCCCGCGTGTGCCGCGTGAAGCGAGACGAGGCGGAGCTGCGACGCGCTGGCAAAGTCTGGCGCGGGCGTCCGGCGCCATCACGATTCGCGTCGCAGATAAACGCGATGCAAATCATTGTTGCCCATGCGAATAACGACGGCGGCGTTTTCTGGCCCATGGGACGTGATTGCCCACTCTGCACCAGCGCCGTCGGTGGAGCGAAGGGGATGACAGCGATGCGGATGCCGAGCTCCAAGGCGACCGACATCACCACCAACTCGTCCGCGTACTCTTTAGTGGCAAGCTTCTGCACCCAGCGAGTGCACGGCGCGTCGGCGCGCGCGGGGCCCCGGACATCCAGGCCAGCAAAGGCTGGGTAGATTATGCTCTGCATGTCGGCTCTGATCAGCACGGCGGCTTCGCCGCCGCAGAACCGGGCCCGCAGAGCTTCCGCCACCACGCCCAAAGGCGAGTGACGCGCGCCAGCGT
>CAUYUJ010015936.1:172500-225000 GCA_963575745.1 Prorocentrum cordatum | reverse complement strand
GATCGCGGGGCCAATCAAAACGACCGTGCCCGGCACCGCCTCCCACAAGGACAACGCTCACTCATCCGCGCCACGCCGCCCCCCCATACCCCCCCCCGCACGTCGCCCCCCCCCCCCCACCCTCACCTTCCCCGAGACGGCCTGAGAGGAGCCGGAGAATCACTTCTAGATCCGCGCAACACTAGCTCAAACCCTAGCCAACGGGCCTCATCCTCCCGGGGCCCTGTAGGACCCCTTTCGGGGCCTTCCCGAAGCCCCGCAAGAATTCCCAAAAAGCACCTGGACGGCTCAAGAAGCCCCCCCCAACGGGCCCGAAAAAGACCTAAGATTGCGCCCAGAGGCAAGCGAAAAGAGGCACACTCGCGCGCATACTTTGCGCCTCTTTGGGGGGCCCTCTTGGTGCGCTCTTGAAACCATGTTGAAAGATTCCTGGGCTTCTTTTGGGACCTTCATCTCGGGGCCCCGCCGAGGCCCCCCCGAAGTTCCGAATGAGCACCCAGAAAGTTCAACGAGGCTCCAAGAGGCCCAAGGGCCCAAGGAGGAGAACCCCCCCAGTGGCACCCAAGAGGGCCCTCTAGGTGCCACTGTCGGGAGCCTTTCCTTGGACCCTCTTGGGCCCTTTTGGGGCCCTTCCGGGGCGCCTCCCGGGCCCCCCGCGACGCGCCCCCGAAGTCCCGGACGCACCCCGACAGGCCGCGCGCAGCCAAGGTCTCTGAACCCAGGGGGGGCGCCAATGCATTTTGACCCGCGGCCCAAGGGGGCCCTTTCGGAACCCTCTCGGGCCGTCTGGGGCCCATTCCAAATTTCTGGAGGGCTTCGGGGAGGCCCCCGAGAGGAGAGGACCCCAGGAGGATGGATCCCTTTGGCGGGGTGCCCCTCGAGCTTCGCTTCCGGCCCCTCTGGAGCCCTTTGGCGAAGGCCCCCGCGAGGGCGGCCGGCGACGACGCGCTTCCCCGTGCCAACCTGGGCCTGCCATGCAAACCAATCGATGGCGGCGCAACGTCCGCATACAAACAAAACTGCATTGGAGCGGTATGCCAAATAGCTCTCGGCTCGCGAAAGATCAGCGGCGCGCCCCTCCAATGCAAGAGACGCACCAACTAGTGCATACAACAATTGTGCGCACGACACATTGTGTCTGCGCATATGGTTGGTAATTAATTGTCACGCATTCATGAAAACGGTGTTTTTGGCATGTTTCCGCAATCGAATATTTCTGCAAAAGGGTATCCTGTCTGGGCCGACCGACGACACAAGCCGACTGCGCGTCGAGGTAAATGCCGAGGCTGGAGTCGCTCACCCAGCGGCCGCCCTCGCGGATCTCGGAGAACGCGGCGCCCTCGGCGCGGGAGTCGGCACCCCGGCCGGCGCGCGGGCTGCGTGGGCCCCGGCCCACGGTGAGCCCCAGCGCAGCTTCGGCTGCCTTGAGCAAAGTGCGGCATTGCGTGATAGTGCAAGGAAAAGAATATGATCATGAGGAGTCTGCTGCACGCAATTCCAAAAGGCCTCGACGATGTCGGCGCGGCGCCACGGGAGCATGGCCAGGGCCGAAACGCACTCGAAGGGCCAGGACAATCGGATCACACTTTCCGTCGGTAGCACGATGATGAGGGAAGGGAATGCGTTGCGGGCGCGGGCCAAGCATCTCCAACGGCCTGGCCCGAGCCCAGCGTGGCACTGCAGAACCAAGCCTAAGCGAAGCCTCGCGTGTCCTGCCGCCGCCAGGTAGATGCTCAACAGTCTGCCAGGCGCCTTCCCCCAGCGGCAGTGTGCTTGATCACTCGTGACCCTCTCAGCCTCGTAGAACCGCATGTGCCCACTTCAGCTCGCCTTTCATTCTGGGGAAAACACTTTCACCGCCGCCGCGAGATTGCAGAACCTGGGCGGTGTCAATAAGGACTCGCATGCATTCTTGCACCCCACCAGCGCGTCGCCCCACTGGCCAGGGCCGACGGGGTCAAGGTGGTCGACGAAGACCCAAGCAGCGAAGCACCAGGCTTCCCTCCTGTACGTCTCGATCGTCTGCGGCTTGACCCGCGCAGCTTGGCGGCGGCCCAGGCGCCGCGGCCCGCGCCGCCTCATTTACGACGCGACGACGCGACAGCCAATCTGCTGCCTGGCGCTTGGTATCCACCCAGGGCAGCGCGCGCAAGATGCCTGCAGCCAAACATCGAGCAGCTCGTCGTCGAAGATTTAATTTGAGCCCTGCTACCGACGAGCGCCCTTTGGCCATGGCCGCTGAGAAGCCCTCGCTGTCCTCCAGGTTGGCGACCAAGTAGCCGCGCGCCCCAGGGGCGCGACTGAGCGCGGCGAGTTACTTCAGCGCTGCCCTGCCCTCGCCCTGTGGTCTGGGCGTTGCCATCGCCCCGATCCCAGCTCGACCCAGTCGCAGTCTGGCTTCTCGAGGAGGCTCCTCGGGGCCCAGGAGACCGCGCTGCGGTTCGCGATCTCCTTGTCGGCCCCGTTGAGGTGGCCGGCCCTGCCGCCCAGCCCGGCGACGGCGCGGCCAGGCCGCGCCCCCGCGGCCACCTACTCCTCGCGCGCGTCGAGGTCCGCAGCGGTCCCAACGATCCCGCGCCCGCCGAAGTCGCCCTCGTTCGGGCCCTCGGCGTCGTGCGAGAACGCTGGCGGCACCGCGGGGGCATTCAGCGCGCGCTCCATCGACTGCGCCAGGTGGGACATGGCCTTCAGAGGAAATTGGCCGATGCGTGTGCGCACACTGCCGCGCGCTCCACCTTCCGCCGCGCGCTAGCGGGCTCTGCCGCCACCTCCCGGGCGCGCCTGGCAGCAGCGGCTGCCGGCGCTCTTCGTGCTGTGGTCCGGGGGCGCAGGGCAGCCTGCGGATGCAGGCCGCCGGCGCCCCCAGGGTTTCTTCGCGCGCCGGCACCTGCGCGGCGCCCGCGCGCGTCGCGCCCAGGCGGCGCCGCACCGTGCGCGCCGCCGGCCGCTCTCAAAGCCTGCGCCGCCGCCCCCATCATGACGGCGCTGCCGCTGCGAATGCTGTGCAAGGCCCGCCGCGGGAAAGCCCGCGGGCCTGGCCTGCCGCGGGCTCCAGCGCGGTGCCAGCTGCCCTCGGGCGCCCAACCGCTTCCGCCCCGGCGCCCTGCTGCCCGCGAGCGCACAGCTGCCCGCGGGCGCTTGAAATGCCGCGCCCGGCGCAGGGCGCCTGCGCGGGCCCCGCGCGCCAGGCCGAGGCCGGCGGCGGAGGCCTCTCTCCACCTCTCTCGCTCGCAAGGCCCTTGGCCGGCGGCGCCGTCGATCAGCCGCGATGCGGCTTGGTGGCCACCTCTCGCGTGGCCTCGCCCCCGCGCTGGAACCCCTGGCTCTTGTGGAGGTAGCGGGTGCCGTTGTAGTGCGCCGGCCCTTGGACCCCCGCGTCGCACTAGATCACCATGGGCTTCCTGGGTGGCTTCTGATTGCCCCCCGCCACCTCCCCCGGCATCCCGCGCAAGCCCTGGGGCCGGCGGCCCTGCCTCGGGCTGCGCCAACAGTGCCAGGCCAGTGCCAGAGCCGCGGCCAGCACCACCGCCAGGGAGACGATGCGCTTCACCATGATTTCCAGGGGGATCGCGATGATGACGCCCCCCTTGCCCTCGACCAGGCGCGCGCTGACGCGCCCCTGGTCCCCCTTCACCGTCGCCAATTCCTGGCCGGTCGCCGCCGCCTGCCCCAGCGCGGCCGCGGCCGCGGTTGCGGCTCCCAGAGCCGAAAAGCTTCTGGGGGGAGCTCGCCTGGCGTCAGCGCCGGCGGCCCCCCCCTGAGGCCTCGCCGCGGGCGTCGTCAACTCCGAGCGGTCGTTGGCCATGCGCAGAGCCACATCGCGCTGCGGCTCGTGCGACTACCAGAGGTAGGCGTGGAACGAGTCCGACGCCCATCTCCCGCACCTCTGGACCCTGGAGAGGTCGTCCGTGACGTGGTACATCGCCGTGGCCCCGCCGATCCTCAGGGAGTGGAGCCGATCTCCCCCCGCCTGCATGAGGCCTGCCGCTAGACCTGCCAGCGTGAGAAAGCGCTGCACCTCCTCGCGCTTCACCGGGGCGCCCGAAGCCCACCGGAAGCGGGGCAGCCGCGCCTCCGCGCCGTGGTCGAAGCGCTGCGGGTGCTGCGCCTGCATGGCCGCAAGGGCCTCGATCGGGCAGTGTGCCGAGTGGGTGGCGTACTGGTTGCGCACCATCCCCACGTTGTATTGGTCCGTCTCCGCTTTTGATGTGCAGGACGCGCTCGTCTGCTCGGGCGAACTGGCCGGCGCGCTCGCCCCCGGACCTCGCCTCTACGTCCTCGCCGTGGACTGCCCTCTCGACGGACCAGGGCGCGTCCGTCACCAGGTACTCCGACGCCCGCAGGAGGAAGAAGAAAGCGACGAGGACCACGGCGCACAACGTGGCGGCGCTGGCTGGACTGAGGCCCGCGTCTCGGGTGCTGCTTCAGCCGCGGGAACATCCGCGGGGTGACCAGCCTCTCGCGCCGGCTGCTGGGGCCCTGGAGCCTCTTCAGGCCGGCCAGGGTCGTCCACGGCCGTCCACGGTGAAGGGGCGGGTCGCTGTGCCCGACGTCCAAGTGGGCGTACCTGATGGCGAACAGCTTCTGCTTCACCGCCCCCTCGGTGCGCGACAACACCACCGCCAAGATGATCGCGAAATCGATCAGGGCGTCCTCGTCGCTGGTCCGCTCGGCTGCCCCGGCCCTGGAGCCACGGCTCGTGGCCCTGCGCGGCGCGGTGGGCGGTCCACTGCAGCCAGCCGCCCTCCTACCCGCTGCGGGCGCCTTCGCTGAGCTTCTGGAGCATCACCTCGGTCCTCTGGTCGCGGAGCAACTCTCCGTAGCGCTCCCCTCCCACCGCAGGGTGCGCGGGCGGCGGCGGCAGGTTTTCGCGCGCCTGCCCCAGCGCCAGTGGCTGGACCAGGTCGGACGTCGCTGCAGCACGCCCCTTACGGGCCAACCTCGGGAGCGCGCCTCCGGGGGCGCGCGGGCGGGTCGGGGTCGTGTCCAGCTTGAGATCGCCAGCCGCTGGCGGCGCATCTGGGCCGAGGATGGCATCCTCGCTGATCTGCTTGAAGCGAATCACCTGGCTCTTGCGCCGCCTCTCGTGGATCTCCCCGGAGAGCGCGCCCCCGGCCGCCTCCCTATCCTGGCGCGGGGTTCCCGCCGCCGGATTGTCCGGGGCGATGGCCCAGGCACGGAACCACGTCTGCGTGGCCTCCCAGGGTCGTGGCAGACCCCGACCTTGTCAGTGTCCGCGCCCAGCGCCTGCGCGATCGCCCTGAACACCGTCTGCGCGGATTCTGGAGGCAGAGCCCGCGCCGCCGCACGAAGCAGCTCCTCGTCGGCGGTCCCATCAGCCAGGTGCGTGCCCCGTGCAGCGTCGCTACAACCCTGGATGCGCCAGACACCCCGCGGCGCGAGCGCCCTCGCCTTCCCGTGCGCGCCGCCTGGGATATACAGCAGCGTAGCGCCGGGTCCTGTGGGCTCCTGTCCTGGCCACCGGGGGGTGCCGGCGGGGCCGTCTGGGCTGCGCAGCAGGTGCTTGACCCCCTCGATTGTGATGTGCCCGGCCAGCTTCGGCAGCAATGGGCTGCCCGTGGCGCGGATCTTGGGGTCGAGGAGGACCCCCTCCCCCTGGTCCCTGACATCCGCCAGCCCTAATTTAATTGAGACGGCTCCAAAGTATTGATTTTTGGATTCAACTTCAAATTTCCGTTTCGGATATTTACGTCGACGATTGCCAATGTGTGTCAATGCGCCAATGTGCCATACAGGTGCCAATGTGCCATTGTGTCATTGTGCCAATGTGCCAATGTGTCAATGTGGCAATGTGGCAATTGTGTGCATGTGTGGGCGCGCGTGGGGAGTTCTGCATTGTCCACAATATAAAAGTCGACATTGATTTCCCAAAACTAAATTTGATTTTTCTGAGGCCCTTAGGAGGCCGACGGAGGGTGGGTCACCGGCGCTTGCGCGCGCTGGAAAGTTCTGCATGTGTATGTATATATAATTATATTAAAAGTATATATAAGTATATATACATATACGTGTGCAAATATGTACGTATATATAAATATGTATATATATACATGTGCGTGCGTTACTATCTTCTAATCGAGTTTAAACATACGATTAAATGCGTTACGGTACTATATAATAATATGACATGGTTACGCGTGTCAACATCCATACATTTCACACCTGCTTTGGACCACGTACGTGTATATATGACCATCTGATAAAACAAAAAAACTCGGAGCTCCTCCCTCCCTCCCCGCCTCCCTCCTCGGGCCCCTTTCTCTTAGGGGGGCGCGCGCGCGAGCTGGCGTGCTGCGTGCGCGCGAGCTGGCGTGCTGCTCGCGGCTCGAGCGCGCGGGCGCGCCGCGCGCTCCAGAGGGCGCTCGCGCGCCCCGCGCGCGCCGCGCGCCAGAGCCCCCCCCCACCCCCCCCGCAGAGCAGCGCCACGGAGGCACGGGTTGGAAAGGGGGCGGGCGGGTTCGTTCGTGAGCTCTGGCACGCCATTTGATCTTTTCGGCGCCCATGCGCCTCGGGGGTGGCCGTGCCAGAACTCACGGGCGCGTGACGTACATCGGCACGGCCGCCCCGAGGCACATGGACGCCGAAGAGCTCAAGCAGGTGGCTGGCCAACAAGATCGACATCGCGTGCGATGTCGCAGGGGTGCCTGCGTGGTGCCCAGAGGACCTCCTCTTCCCCCCCCCTCCTCCTCCAGAGTCCCAATCTTGACTCCTCATCCTTACCCTGCCCTTACTCTCCTCCTCCTCCTCCTCCTCCTCCTCCTCCTCCTCCTCCTCCTTCTCCTGCTCCCCCTCCCCCCGTGTTTCGCGTCCGAGAGGACGTGCCCAAACCGAGGGTCCTCTCGGACACGCAGCAGGGGCAGTTCGGCCCTCGGCCCCCACGGAGGCTGCGCCGACAGATGCGGCGAGAATTCGTCGCGCGGTGGAGGTCCCACGTGAGCTGGTGAATTCCGAGGTCCTCCTCCTCCTCCTCCTCCCTCCCTCATTCGCGCCGTCCTCCTCCTCCTCCTCCTCCTCCTCCTCCTCCTCCTCCTCCTCCTCCTCCTCCTCCTCCTCCTCCTCCTCCCCCTCCTCCCCCTCTTCCTCCTCCCTCGTTGTCGCCGTCCCATCGCTCCTCCTGCCAGTCGTCGTCGTCGATCGTCGTCCCCATCCTCCTCGTCGCCCGTCGTCGTCCTCGAGTCACCCTGCACCTTCTCCTCGTGCTCGTCCTCTCCGCTCTTCTCGCGCCCCGCGCGCAGCCAGGCCATGGCCAAAGCTGCGCCGAAGCATGTGAAGACCGCCGACGTCTCGCCAGAGACGGTGAAGGAGGCGCGGGTATTGGAGGGGAGGACGAGGAGCGAGGGTTTTGAGGAGGGATGGGGATGGCTTCAAGAAGGAATGGGGGAAGGTTTCAAGTAGGGATGGGGAGGGGGGTTCAAGACGAGAGGTGGCTCGAGTGGAAGGATGGGAAGAAGTGAGGGCCAAGCAACGCCATGGGGAGATGAGGAGGAACGGGCAGGGCATGGGGGCCCGAGCGCCGCGCGAGGCCATGCTGCACGAGACATTGATGGACGACTGGCCCGTGATTGAAGGCCGCCCACGGCGATCGACGACGATCGATCGACGACGATCGGCGACGACGACGATCGACGATCGCCGATCGACGGCGGCGATCGACGATATCGACGACCGACGATCGCTATCGAGGACGATCGACGACGACGATCGACGATCGACGTACGACCGACGAGGACGATCGACTGGTTTCGATGGCGATGGCGGTGGAGTGCGACGTCGAGTTCGGCTGTGGCGGTGATGGTGGTGGTGATGCTGATGATTATGATGATGGCGGTGATGGTGATGATAGTGCTGATGATACTGTCGATACCGATTGTGATGACGACGGTCATAGTGATGAGGATGGTGATGATGATGGTGATGATGTTGATGGTGGTGGTGGCGATGATGATCCCAAATTCCCAGTCGAGCGGCGAATGGCGATGACGGTGAGGACCGATACGCGCACGCATGCGTCGACGGCGCCGAGGCGACGACGAGGCAAACAGCGGTGGTGATCGAGGACGATTCTCACCAATCGCCCTCCCTCGTCTGGGTATCCTCCCTTTCTCCTCCCAACCCCCCCACCCTCTGCATCCTCGCTTCCACCTCCCACCACCCTACCTGCATCCGAGCGGTGTCCACCCCGCGCCACTCCACACATCTCACCGTCCGCATCGCTCCCTCGCCCCATGTAGTCGCTATAGCCCCTCACGGGCGCCGCGTCGGCAAGATTCACGATCCCCAACTACGGGATCTATGATTGCAAGAATTCCTCCGAGTGCCCGAAGCTGACCGTGCTGACGGAGATAAGGGGTGGTCAGGATGAGGAGAGCATGAGCAGGCGATGCGTGACATGAGAAGGCGGAGGGGTCTTGAGGATAATATGGGGAGGCGACGCGTGGTATGAGGAGGCGGAGGGGTGTCAGGAGGACTGAGCACGAGCACGAGGAGGATGACAGGATGTGATTCTAGCCCCAAGCCCTTACCCCAGCTCACTCGGGTTCGCCTTAAGTCACCGAACTTCGCATACGCCCTCACCCTTCACGACGCACGCGCCCTGGTCCTCAATACAGGCGGTCCTCGCCCAGTCTTTCCGCACATCCACCCTCATCATGTTTGCGTGCCCTACTCCTGCATTGGTCCATCCTGCTCCTCCTCGCCCTCCACGTCCTCGTCCTCCCCATGGCCCTCGAGAGGATGGAGGGAGCCCCCCCAAGTCCTCCGAGCTGCCGTTCCTGAGGATTTCGTGCCAACCTTGGAGAATCTGCACCGTGCAGCTGACGGGAAGCGCATCTCCCAGAAGCGCATGGAGGCACCTAACTCGACTTGTGCTCGCTCTCTCTCTCTCTCTCTCTCTCTCTTTGCTGCGAATCCTCATCGTCCTCCTCATCCGTCTCCTCCTCCTCATCCGCTTCCTCTTCGTCGTCGTCGTCTTCCTCCTCCTCCTCCTCCGCCCCTCGTCGGCCTTGAGGCGCCGTTCCAGAGCATGCGTCGTTGGCCAACTGGATAGTTTGAAATGCGTTCCCAAATCCACCCTGAGGGCAGGAGTGGAACATCGTTCCCGTTCTGCCTTCAAGGGGTTCCTGCTCCAACTTCAAGGTGGATTTTGGAACGCAACATCTGCTGGGGCGGGCCTGGCCCAGCGCTGCCAGGAAGAAACAGGTCGCATGAAAGACGAGGAAGGTGTTGGCGGGAAAGAGCAAGGGGAGACAGATAGGCGAGGGTGCACTTGTCCTTCCTCCTCGCACCTACCCCTGCGTAGGCGGGATGAGACCTCGCCTGGGCTTCGACGTTCGTGAACGAGTACAAAACTGCCAAGGGACGGACGCCGACCGCGATGATATTGGCAGGATACACGCACCTCGCTCTGCTGCGCGACGTGTTGAGAGCAGGAAGAGTGGCGTTAAGAGGGGAGAAGGTTGACAGACCTAAGAGGAGGGGGAGGTGAGAGGGAAAGGAGGTCAGAAGCAAGAGAAGAGGTCAAATGAGAAAGAACGATGAGCTCCAAAAACGGGTGAATGCAAGCCCATCTTGGGCCGTGTTTTCAAACCACCTTTCTTGGTTAGCCTCGCACCGCCTTTCTGAACAACCGTTCCCCCTCGCAACGTTTGGTTGGTTCAAGCTTCCGACAAAAACTAAGATGTCCGTTGTTGGCGCCCAATGATGAGTCAAGGTGGGAGGTTAGAGGGCACGAGGATGTAAGAGGTAAGAGATATGATATGATCCACTCTGTCATGTTACTCATTGTGTTTCTGTCAATGGCGATTGCAATTGAAGCTTACAATTGTTCTCCTCTGCCATGGTCGTATCCAAGCCACCCTATGTCGCTCCATTATCTCCCCTGGGATTCATCGGAGGTACGTCCAGTGCAGGAGCCTGGGGATCATGCTGGCACACTACCAGAAGAACTTGACTGCGTTTGGCCTCGAGAGCTCCAGCCGCTACGAGGCGCACATACATGACCACTTCTTATTGTTGTTTGCTCATGTGCCACTGCATTGTTCATGGGATGATGGATGGAGGCATCGATGGCGATGGAAAGGAAGTGCGCGGAGGTGGACGGTGGCGGAGGAGGAGGGGGAGGAGGGAGAGGAGGAGGAGGAGGAGCCGAAGGAGGAGGGGCAGAGCAACAGGAAAAAAGGGTGAGCGGAGGAGTGATCAGGCAAAAGAGGGTGGACAGAAACGGAGTAGAGTGGAGAAGCGAGGAGCGAGGATGAGAGCGAAGGTCACTAGCGATCGGGAGGGGGTTGCAGAAAACATGTAAAGCTTGAGAATTGAGACCTTGATGAGGAGAAGAGGGACAGAAAGAGAGAGAGAGAGAGAGAAAGATAGACAGAGAAAGAGAGATCGAGAGATAAAGTAGCCGCAGACCGCCAGGACACGACGCACGACATCGAGGAGATCGACCCAGACCAGCTCGAACGCTACTTCAAGATGATGCGTGGAGAGGACTGGCTTTCCACGCCTTTCCCTCTCGGTGACTTTCCTCGCCTATCCCCCTCTCGGTTTCCCTCGCACATCTCCTCCCCCTCAGCTCCCCCTCCTCCCGTTGCCAACTCCCCTCCCCATGGGGTCTCCATTGCTCCGCCCTCTCCTACTCTTCCCTCCTGCACTCTCATCCTTCCTCCTCCCCTTCTCCTACTCTTCCCTCCTGCAGTCTCTTCCCTCCTGCACTCTCAACCTCCTCCTCTCCTACCCTTCCCTCCTACTCTTCCCTCGCCGTCTCCTGCTTCCCTCCTGCACTCTCATCCTTCCTTCCTCTCCTACTCGCCTGTCCTGGCGTTCCCCCCCTCCACCTCCCATCCTCATCTCGATCGGCATCGTCCCCCTACTCCTTCACCGAACTCATTGCTGCATAGAAATAGACGGCGTCCTCCGTAGAGGACCCTGGCCCTGATATTATGATGGTGGACGACGGCGAAGATTCGCTACCGACGGGCGTCGACACCACGGGTCCTGATACCCTGGTCGAGGATGATGATGAGGATGATGATTTCGACGAAAGTATTTTCGAGCCGCTGCAGCCAGGCATGGACCCGACAGGTCAGCCAGCGACGGCACCGACAGGTCAGCCAGCGACGGACCCGACAGGTCAGCCAGCGACGGACCCGACGGGAGGTCAGCCAGCGCAGGCACCGACAGGTCAGCCAGCGACGGCACCGACAGGAGGTCAGCCAGCGATCGCACCGACAGGTCAGCCAGCGATCGCACCGACAGGAGGTCAGCCAGCGCAGGCACCGACGGGAGGTCAGCCAGCGACGGCAGGAGGTCAGCCAGCGACGGCACGGACAGGAGGTCAACCAGCGACGGCACCGACGGGAGGTCAGCCAGCGACGGCACCGACAGGAGGTCAGCCAGCGACGGCACATACAGGAGGTCAGCCAGCGATCGCACCGACAGGAGGTCAGCCAGCGACGTCGGCACCATCAGGAGGTCAGCCAGCGACGTCGGCACCATCAGGAGGTCAGCCAGCTGTGCCGGATCTCCCGTTCATGGGCAGCCTGATGGCCACGGGCAGCAGCAGTCACCACGACGCGAAGCGGGCTGCGGGCGCGTTGTCGCCATTGAGGCCGCCTCCCACACCCAAGAAGAAGGCCAAGAAGAAGGCCAAGGCGGCGGCCAGTGGCGCCAACAAGAGGCCTGCCGCAGCCCCCAAGACTGTCGCCAAGGCGAAGGCCAAGATGAAGGCCAAGGCGGCGCCCGCGGTCGTGAAGCCATCGGATGATCACGACGAGGATCTAGATGAGGAAGAGGAGGGCGAGGACACCGACGAGGAGGGCGAGCAAGGCGAGTCCGAGTTAGAGATGGTGGCTGATCCCGTCATCGAGGTCCAGGGCGACGACGTGATCGCCGCGGACAGCGTCGCCGCCGTTGACGGCGGCGGCGGCGGCGGCGAGCACGGTGGCGACGACGGTACCTACGCGTGGCCGCCGACGGACGAGTTCGGCACACAGCACGGCTACGACGTGGGCGACAAGCATGTGAACCTCAAGCTGAAGCGCAGGCAGAGCGAGGGCATCTCGTGCATCTTCTACAGGATCGACACCACGGAGGGTGCAGGGACCTGGAAGCAGCTCCTCCAGGTGTCCGACGCGAAGTTTTCGGACGAGAACTTGCGGCACCTGGAGGTGGCGACGGCGACGGACGCTGCCCAGGCCTGCATCCTCCACATCTTCAACCAGCTCTGCAAGATGCAGGTCGGCAGCGACAACATTGACGGCATCAAGGGCGCGGCGCTGCAGGCCAGGACCAAGGCGTTCACCGACCTCGGCGTAGCATAAAAAGTCTGGGGGGTGGGAAGTGGGGACGAGTGTGGGTACTGGGACCGGCGTGGATGGGGAGGACTGGAGGCATGACGTCGTATTGCTCTAGGCTCGGAACAAGAATACAAGCTAAGGCAGTGCGACCTTCTGATGTTGTTGGTGCATTTAGCTTGACATGTAAGTAACCATAGTGGCTCAGGTCCACTGGGGTATGTCACGGAGTCGTCCGTGTTCCTTTTCTGTAAATGAAATGATGTCAGTTGTTATCTATTGTGGGATTGGAGGTCCACTCGGACATGAAGTACCACTGTCCCTTCACGTATTGCTGCTGGGCTGGGAGGCTGCGGATTAGCAGGGGAAGCAGTGGGTAGTCGATCCTCCAAGTCTCCCTCCTCTTCTCCTTCCATTCTCCGTCTCGCTCTCCCGCTCCTCCACTAATCGGTAGCGCTAAACCCCTCCATCCCCAGGGCGAGAGCGAGCAACGAAATGGAGATCATATGAGCAGGGTTAAATGGAGAGGAGATCCAGAGAGCGACAGGCGAGCAAGCAGAAACGATCTTGTTTGCAGGCTGGCTATATTTCGTGAGCTGCGCTACCAACCAGAAGATCGGTTAGTATTGGTTCACGCTGGAGGCGACGAGGGTCGAAAGACCCAGGGAAGGGAGACGGACGACCGAAGACCATGGGATGGTCGGAGGGAGGGACGACGATGGACGACGGACGGAGGGACGGTCGGCTACGGCGGCTACGGACGACCGACGACGAGCGACGGACGGCCGACGAGTACGGCTAACGCACGGACGACCACGACGGCACGGTGAACTGACGAACGACGGACGACTGACGAACGACGGACGACGGTCGACGACCGACGGTTTACCTCGCCTCTGGCAGGTGACCGCCTGAGCCGACGTACGGCACATGGGGCGTCATCGAGAAGCTGCGGGGGGGGGGGGCGAGCGCCGCTCAAGCTTGCGTTTTTTTCTTTGTGAAGCTGCAGCGCTCGAGGATGAGAGGCAGGGGGGTGGTCATGAGCTGGGATCGGTAGTCACAATAGGCGCTGCAGCTTAACACACAGCCCGTAAGAGTGCAGATCGCTGGAACAGAGCATGCCTGAGAGCGTGCGCTGGAGCATCGCTGGAACAAGCGTGCCTGAGAGCACGCGCTGGAGCATCGCTGGTGTCTGACGAGCGCTGGAACAAAGCATGCGGTGGATCAGAGCGTTGGTATTTGGCGTGGAGTGCGCGGCATCGGAAGTTCCAGTCAGAGTACACACATGCATGCACACATACACGCCTGCAGACATGCATGTTTGTGTGTGCATACAAAAGCACGTGCATAGATGCACATACGTGCATTCAGATACCCATACACACAGGCACACACGAATACACATACACGTAGATATACACGCACGCCGAGTCTATAAACATATAGGTGCGCGCATGTGTACATATATACATGTGCATGCATCCAAACATACCTACACGTACACAGCAATACATATCTCCATCTTCCCCAAATCTGTACTCTTCCCATCCCCCTCACCTCTCCCTCTCCGTCCCGTCCCCATCCCCTTTCCCTCCTTACCGTCTCCCGTTCCCCTCCCCCCCCCGCCCCACTCCCGCAACCCTCACCTCCCGTCGTTCTGTGATCGCCCGTCACTCCCAAGAGAGAGAGTTCCGTGCCGTACAGATTGCCAGATTGCTCGAGCTGTTCCCAGCTCCAGCGCGAGCCCCTGCCCGAGTGGGCACCAGCAGCAGGCGAACGGGGAGATCGCAGTCCATGAGAATGGGGAAGCATGGTCGACGACTGGGGAACGGGGGAAGGATATGAGATACGGGTGGCGGTGGTCATGGGATGAGGGTGGACAGCGGTGGCATTGCGCAGGAGATGCGATCAGACGTTCAATATGCGGTGGGACCTACGCATGCAGGTAGATATGTTTAAATATACACGCGCGCACGCATACATAAACGTTTACTGTGCACCTACAGACTACATGTGCACATACAGACATACAGACATTCGCATGTACCCGTAAAAGTTTATACCCATGCATGCACACATGCACTTACCTTACAACCAAACACACATAAGCCTGCACACACATGCAAGCATCACCATACGCACCATCCGCACGCACACACGCGCGCATGACCTGTACACCTACAACTGCATGCATACACAGACACACGTGTATGTGTATACACATGGCACATGCAAGTCCACACACATGCCCATAGAAACCGTCAACCACACATACACACAGCCATACATACTTACACCTACGTGTACATGCATACACCGCATATACCCACCATGCGGGACTGCGCACATACATGCACATATGCGCGAATTGTTGCACATGTGTGCAGACGCGCGTGCATACACACGTACACTCGACATATGTACGTGCAATCATGCGTACATAAAACACCCCAACACACATACTGGCATCCATGTATGCCCACACACCCACACGCGCATACACACACCCACGCACACACAAACATACACGCCGAGGCAGCCGCACACGCATACTTACATACATGTCCACGTACACACATATACACACATACACCGCCCATGTACATATACACACACGCGCGCGCATGCACATACTCACGCGCAGGCGCGCAGGCACCCCCCCCTCCCGCCCACCCCCCCTGAAACGCGCATAGATCACCCCTTTCCCCCCCGTCCGACCATCCGTCGTCGTATCGTTATGTACAATTTTTGGGGACCGCATGAGAGGGGGTCGAGCGCGGCGCGCAGAGCACATCGCATGGGTGGGGCGGGGGCAGAGAGGGCACTGCAAAGTGGCGAGGGAGCGCAGCAACGCGGAGTCGAGTGCCTGCCCAGGTGCACCTGGGCTCCATCGGTGCTGGACTTATACGACATGACTGGGCGTCTCGACACGCTGGGCGGCACGGCAGCACAGACTTGCACTGCTGTGGGACGCGCCCCCGCACCCCAGTCGGCGCCCAATCCCCCCTGAGGCGGGTCGGGGTTCATCGGGGTCCTCGGGGGGGCTGGATCGATTGTCCCAGGGCCCCGATGCGCGTCGCTAAGCCCATGCTAGCTTGTAGGAAGATGGGCCAAGCCCCCCTACCCGCGCCCCAACCCCATGATGGCCCCCAGGCCCGCATTCGGAGATGCCCGACCCGCCCCGAAGCCGACCCGCCCCGTCCCCGAGCGCTCCCGTTTGCTTGTCCACGCCTGGCCAAGGCCCCCCGAGCGCGCGCGACGTGCCCCCCCCTCGTTGTGGTTCCTTTGTCGAGCGCCCGAACGTGCGCGCGATGCGTTCGCGGCACTGCCACGCGGCAAGTTGTTTGTTTTCATGTTGTGTTAATGGTTTGCGATTTGTTTGTTAACATTTTCATGGTTTTATAATGGTTTTTAATGTGTTTAATGTTTTAAAATGTTTTGTAATGTTTTGTATATAATGCTTTCTGTTGGTTTGTAATATTTTTATGATTTTTAATGTTTCGTAATGTTTGTATGGTTTTCTAATGTTTCGTAATGTTTGTTTTTTATCAAAAAATGTGTTTAAGGTGTTGTAATGTGGTTCATGTTTTGTAATGGTTCGGAATGTGTTTGTGCGTTGTTTTTTAATGTGCTTAATTGTTTTCATTGTGTTTTCAATGGTTCGTAATGTCTTGCATGCGTTGGTGTTAATGTTTCTTTTATGGTTTAATGGTTGTTTAATATTGTTTAAGGTTTTCATGTGTTTTAATGGTTTCTAATGTTTTTTAAATGTTTTCCATGTGTTCTCATTGGCCCAGCGCGCCTGGGGCCCCTCCAACCCGCTTCCCAACGCGCCCCGAGCCCCCCCCCCCCCCCACCCCCTTCCCCGCGCGCCCGAAGCCCCAACACCCCTCCTTGCGCGCCCCGAGTCACCCCCTCGCCGCGTCCCCGTGCGGTTCTGAGCCACCCTCGCCCTATCCGCGCGCACCACCGATCCCCGCGCGCCCCGATCCCCCTCCCCCCCGAGCCCTGCGCGCCGAGGCGAACCCATGCCCTCCCCGCCCCGCCCCGCCCCGCGCGCTCGAACGGCGCGCCGATCGTTAACTTGCTGTCTGGGCTTGAACTGCGAGGTCGGGGTCGGGGCTGGTACCGAAGTCGCAGCCCGACGCGCGCGCCCCCTGGGGCCGTGGCGGGCACGGGCGATGCGCGCGCGCACACGCACCACGCACGTCACACGCGCGCATGATCTCAGGTGGCCACTGTGCCAGTCTCTGTGCCCAAAGGGCAACGCGCTGCAGGCGACGGGGAGATCGCGCCCCCGCCCATACATGTCTGAATATTGCAGCCGAAAAAATGGAGGTGGTGGGGGGATGCGGGAAGGACGGATAGGATGGACGAAGGGGGAGCGTGGAAGAGGGGGGGGGACTGGAGGGAGGGCAGACATGAAGGTCAGGGAGAGCATCCATGTCTGAATATTGCGGTGCATGTCAGTTGAACGTGTGTATGCAGATAGAACTTGCCAGTGCCACTTACTCGTATTCGAGCCTGTGGATATTTACGAAGGGCGCCGCCGACTGGCTCGGGTCAGCCCTTTTTTTCGTCCTGGGACAGGGAGGCGAGATGGCCCCGAAGAAGCGCATGACAGATGCTGAGAGAAAGGAGAAGGCGAAGCCCCGCAGGGCGAACCCCGAAAAGAAGGAGCACGAGAACGAACTCCAGCGCTTGAGGAGTCTCTGGGCACTGGGAGTAGACAGGCGAGACTGCCGAGGGAGGACCACGAGGGAGGATAGGGGGAGTGAGAAGCGAGGGGGAGGAGACGAAAAGGAAAACGACGAGAGGACGAGGACGAAGATGGGGAGGGAGAAGAAGCGAAAAGGAAAACGACTACGAACAAGAGGCCCGACGGCAAGGATGAGGAAACGGATAAGGAAATAACGAGCGAAAACACATGTAGCAATGCATGACAGAAGGAAACGGGGCAGGAACCACATGGCCAAGGAGAGCAAGGCGGTGCGAAAGGAGTTCAAGCAATTGAGGGGCAAGGCCAAGGAGGACTGGTTCAAGACTTGGCAAGTCACTGGTCCGCCGTGCACGGGAGTGCGATGAACGGAGGGAGGAGGAGGACCAACATGAACATGTATAGGACAACAAGGGGGAGACACATGTGAGGAGTACGAAAGGATAGATACGTGGATTAGGTCAATGGTTGCACAGAGTGGGGAGGGACAGCATGAGGACACCAGGAGGAGATGGGAGGTAAGTTCGACCACGCGGAGTGCAAGAAACGGGAGGCTAAAGAGCGCCTCGAGAAGTCCACAGTGAAAGACGTGTGGAGCACATACGACGGGTTGCTCGCCCACTTCGGGTGGAGGCCAGAGATCAGCAAGAGCGAGTTTGGCGTACGGACTTCTGGTCTCTGTCCTGTATGGGTTTTCGTGCGAGGAGAAAGGTCAGATGAGGATTTCAGAAGGACAATGCGGATGACCGACTGGGAGGGGGAAGGAGGTGAACGAGGCGGAGGAGGAGGGAGGACGGAGGAACCAAGGATGTTAAGGAACACGTTCGGCTGTAGCGATCTGTAGTGGCGATCGGCAACCATGTGGAGATCAGGACAAACAAACAAACAATCAGGACAAACAAACAATCAAGAACAACTCGTCTCCAATGCAGAGCTCCGCGCGAAGGCCGTGAAAGTGCATTGCGAGAAGAACAAGAAAACCCACGTCAGGGAGGGGACGGGGGGGGGCATCGCTCATTGGGCAGGCCACTCCGACGCATGAACCACATGTTGAGGCATCGGTGGTCAGCAGTAAGGCAAATGACTGGAGCGGCAGTCAGCACTGATCTGGCGCGGGGGGGGGAGCAGAGTGACCAGCAGACTGGCGACATCCTCTACAGGCGCATCACCGAGCATGGCGAACTCACCCATGCCCGCCCTGGGGGCAGGAGGAAGGAAGCCTTACTCTCGCTCGATGTGCGCCTCGATGGGCGTCTTGCCCAAGTAGTGAGGACGTGCATGACGAGAAGGATGGGGAGGAGGAGGAGGAAGAGGATGAGCAAGAGGAAGACCCCTGCATTTGGATACTCCCTGTGCACTCTGGATTCGGTTCGACACTGGATCGGAACTCTTGGACCCGTTAACCCTGGGGTTAGACGTATCCGTGTAACCCTGGGGTTAACCGCGAGTCAGGCCCACAACCAGAAGATCGAGACCACGCTGAGCACTGATCCCAAGTCGCTCGGCGGCTCAGGGAGTTCGAGCAGTGCAGGCCCAGCTCCAGCACCAACGCTGGCGCTTCCAGATGCCGCGAAGGTTGGGCGGGGGATATCCGTTCATCTCATCTTGCATCTCGGTCCCTCTCACCCTCCCCCTCCGTCTCCGCCTCCACCTCTCCTTCTCTCTCTCGCTCTCTATTTCTCTCTCTCTCTCTATCTCTCTCTCTCTCTCCCTCCACCTCAGTGTAGGTGTACCCCCATCTCAGTTGTGCCATCTGCCAGGCAAGTAAGAGCAACATGTGCGATTGTTCGCTACAATATAGACGCTGTGGCAAGGGCGGTGGCAAACCATCGGCCTCGACGCACGGGTTCAGGGGAGGTGAAAGGCGAGCTCGACGACGACAGCGACTCTTCCTACACGTACAGCGAGTGCTCGGAGCCTAGGGAGACGGGCACGGGGGAGGGAATGAGGGAGAGATTGAACTGATCCCCTGGTCAATGCGTGTGCTTTGGTCCAGACCTCCCGCCTAGTTTCATGACGGATTGACGGACGGTTTGGCTCGGAAGGACGATCGAGCGAAAAGACAATAATTGGGGCAAGGGCAGGAGCACGAGGCGAGCGGGAACGGGAACGTCGTCCAGAAGATCACCACGTTCCCCGATGCGCTCGGTGAAGCTGCCTCCATCCTCAGCCTCTCGGATGGCTTAAACGTGGGGCATGCGAGTGTGTGCGTCTCTCCTGCCGCGCCTCTTCCTCACTCCCTCCTTTCCTCGAGATTCTCCATCCCTCACTCACTCACTCACTCCTCCTCATCTCTGTCTTGCTCGCCCCCTCCCTCCTGAACTCCTCTCCTCCCTCTTCCCCCCTCGTTCGCTGCCTCAGGTCGCCACCAGGGACGCGAAGATAAGCGCGCTTCGCGCGTCGCTCCAGGGCTGCCTGGGCACGATACTCGCGGGGCACGCTGCGCGAGTATTCGGCGACCTAACGCCGCCCCCGGCTGCAGCGGGTGGCCATCTGTTCCGGTGGAGACAGCAGCAACGGCAGCGGTCAGCAGCAACGATCAGCTAGCAGCGATGAGGGCCCATCGTGGTGTTGTGGTGCATCTACAAAAAAGTGGGAGGGATGGGACGATCGAGGGGGAGAAGTAGGAGGCGGAGTAGGAAGGAGGTGGTCTCGGGCAGCAGCGCGGAGCGCGCAGGAAGGAGGAGGATCGGGAGAGGCGTCGTCGGACGTGGGACGGCTGCAGGAGATGCCCCAAGCTGATGGAGGGGAGGTCAAGGAGCACGGGTGGCTGAAGCCCTTCGAGGCAAACATCAAGCACCACAAGGAGACCATCGGCAACATCAGGGAGTTCGTCATCCTCAAGCTCCAGGGGAAGTCCGCCGCACCTCTCTCGCTGCCAGCTGGAATGATGAGGCAGTGCACTGAGGTGTCGAAGATAGTCAAGAGCAATTGAGCACGCGCAGGGCGGTGAGGAGTTGGAATTGTAAGAAAAGGAACATGGGGAGAAACATCACGGGACGAGGATTAGTGGTGATCTGAAGAGGACGAGGATGAGGGTGATAGGAAGGAAGAGGAGGAGGAGGAGGAGCGCAGAGAGGAGGGGAAGGAGGGAGGCGACAGAGGAGCTCACATCCCCACCACGCTTTGCAACCATCGGTGGCAATGCGCTAGGTCGACCGACGAGGACATCAAGATCGACGATATCAATTCGAAGCTCGTCGAGGCGACTGCATTGCTAAGCATGGCCTTCCTGCCTTGTGGTGCGGAGAGTGATGACATCAAGTCCAGAATAACAGGCAGAAGAGAAGGGGGCTGGGAGTATAAAGTAGTACTATTGAAGCTTGGTCTGAGGGACGAGGGTCGAGGAGGGAAGAGGATGAGGAAACATGAGGAGCTCGCACTGCCCACCGTGGTTAATATGCGTGCCTTGTGGTTCCTCCTGCTCCTCCTCTTCGTATCTCCCCTCCTCCTGCCGCCGCTCCCCCCTCGGGAGGCTCGCACGTGCTACCACAGCATGACGAGCATCAAGACGAGCATGGACCACGCCATGCAGATGCAGAAGAGCTAATCCCTCGAGGGGTTGAGGGCTGCCGCCAGGGGTTGTGCCTGCTGGGAAGGTTGTGGTAGGAGCAGAGAGTCGAGGAGAGTGGTGGGAGGGGGAGGGTCCGACCCGATCAAGCGCGCTGCCCGCAGCGCGGGAGCCAGGATTCTGGATATATATATATATATATATATATATATATATATATAGATGTGTATATATATATATATATATACGGTCGCAGGCTGCAATTAAGACCCGCTGGACGGTCCAGCTCGACCGCCCGAGTGTGCTGCGCGGGAGCGTGGTAAAATCGGTTGCGCAGCCAGCTCAGGAAGGGTGAGGAGTGAAAGGTGAACACGTGTGTCTGTATAGCTGTATATAAAGATATATATATATATATGTATGCGAACGCAGAGTCCCTCATCTGTTCGACCATGCGTTACGCCAACATGATGTCACATAGAACTCAGCGTACATTGAACCGATGTTGAAACATATATCGCACCATGTAGTGCACCACAAGTTAAACAACAAAAAAACAATTGAGTATTCAAACATCGAAATCACACAGGGTCAAACACCTATTCAAACACATAATCGGACATGTTTTCAAGCATATGTTCAAACAGTGCGTATCGTAGCCATCGATTTCGATCGAGCGATCTTGCCGTTTGGTGCAGTTCTATAATCCACCTTGAACTGGATCCGTTCATCGATATGGCTGCGCGCGCTGCTGCACTGTCCCTGCTTGTCGGCGACAGGGGGGCGCGCTCGTCTGGAGGCAGGGGGGGCACCTGGCCCCACGCAGGAGCAGCCTGGCCCCATGGAGGACCACCTTGACAAATCACTGTCCCGCAGTCGTTTCACGTATAGTGCACGCGCGAATGTGCTCCGACCACCTTCCCAGATGGGCGGGTCGGCGCATGCTCGCACGCATATCAAATACGTGGAACCAACGTGGGACAATGATTTCTCGGGCCACACTCCGCGGGCTGAGACAATATCTATTGAGCAGATGGAGAGAAGGCAAGATGACATCGAAGGTCAGATGGTTGAACGCACCACCCCGAGCATGAACCTACCTAGAAAATACTGCCCCCGTTTTCGGATCCTGGGACCGCTGTCAAAGCCCCGTGGTGCTGGTGGCACAAACTGGCCCTGGGGAGGCGTCCCGTGCCAGGCCGTGGGAGGGACATGAGGGAGGAACGAGGGAAGGAACTGCGGGAGAGGAGGGGGAGGGAATGGAAGGTAGAGGGGTAACGGCGGGAAGGGACGGGAAGGAAGAGCGACAAGACTGACAACACGGAGGGAACCAGAAACATAGTGTTGGTGGGGTAGCTCGGGCGTGGTAGTGTTCAGTCATGCAGGACGTGTGCACGGTTGCGTACCACGCAATGAGATCAGGCGGCACTGGGGTGGGGGATTTGGCGCTGGACCCCACGTCCTCCCATCACACGGAGCACCTCCGTAGAGCGCTGGATATCAGACGCCACGATGCTTGGTACAGCACAATGGTGCCATGTTGGGACAAAGAGACTGAAACCCGCCAAGAAATTCTGTTCCCGTTCAGCCTCCCGCACGAAGCGTTCGCGGAGGCGTACGCTCAGAACCCGTCGGACTTCGATATTGGAAGCATAGAGAAAGACGAACTGCCACCTCACTATGCAAATCATCCAGTTACACAACAACATGGTAAAATAGTTTTCCAATCGGGTTCTATAGTGACGGGGTGCCGCACACAAAAAAGGATACGTTCCTGGCTTTGTATTGGTCGAATTGTGTCACACAGTCCAGACACCTGGCAACGGCAGTCAGGAAGAGCGATGTGTGCGGGTGCGGGTGCAAAGGCGCCTGCACCATAGGCGCCATCATGCGGGTGATCGTCTGGAGTGTGAACGTGCTGGCCTTGGGCAAATATCCGTCAATGAACCATGACGACGAACCGTTCCCAGATGAAAGGCGGGCCCTGCTCAGAGGTTTCGACCTGGCAGGGGGGCTTTGCGGGGCGCTGGTGGAATGCAGAGCTGACCTTTTAGAGGTCCAACAGGCACTGGGTCTGAAACGGTGGGACAATGTCGAGACACCCTGCTTCTTTTGCGACTGTAACAAAGCATCCTTGCACGACTACCCACGGTCAAGGGCCGACATGCCATGGCGGTTGAAAGATGCACACATGTACAACGATATGGTTCGTGCCTGTATCAAAACTGTGGAGATCAAGAGCAAAGCACAATTGCGTCGTTTAGTTTCGTGCATGCGTCACGACCCTGAGATGGCTGGGTACGGGCTGTTCAAGGGCTGCCCCGAGGTTGGGTTGTCATCGGGGTGGCGGCTGGTGCAGTGCGGTCCTGTGAGGGACACGTACAAGGTGATGGACATCGAGTGTTCGGAGGCGGATCCAGCAGTCTTGACCTTCTTTGATTCAAGGAATCAGATAAGTTTAAACTTCGTGGCACCAATATTTTCGGTGTTAGGCTTCTCCATCGACATGATGGCCCTCGACGTAATGCACGTCGTGGACCTTGGGGTGAGTCAGTACTTGTGCGGGGCGGTGTTCAGCATCTGCGTGGAGAAAACATTCGCGGGCAGCCAGGCTGCCACGGCGCTGATCAGACGCAAGGATAATATTCTCCACCTCAGGCGCCGTCTGCGTGCATTTTATATCCAGCATAAAATGGTTCTTCACCGCGGTAATATGTCTAAGATTTTCCGCATCACGTCAAAGATGCTAGGGGATCCCGCCCAGCCGCGCCTCAAGGCCAAGGCGGCAGAAACGCGCCAGCTAGTGAAATTACTGCCAAACTTGTGTAGGGAGAATGACGGGCTGTTCAGAGGGACCACAGCCATGTACTTGCCCTTGTGCTGCCAACAGATGAAGCGGTTTCACGAAATTATAGAATCATGTCCGCGCCAGATGCCTGCTGCTAAGCAGCAGGGGCTGGAGGACGCGGTGATTGCGTTTGCGCACTTCTGGAAGCGGTCGGGGGGGCACAAGGTGTTCAAACACCACGTGTTCCTCCATCTCGCCCTGCGAGCCCAATTCCTGGGCAACCCTCGGAGGTACTGGACGTACCTGGACGAGGGGGAGAACAGGGCAATGTCCGCCATTGCGAAATCATTGCACCAGGGTTCATTTTTTTATTAGTTTTTTAGAGAAGGCCATTCCAGCGAGGTCGTGAAAAAAACGTGCCGCCTGATCTCATTGTGCAGGGAGGGAGCAAGCAGCATGCATGTGCTTTCGCCTTTGCCACTCCAAGAGAGAATGATCGAGGGGGAGAAGGATCTCGAGAGACTGGAGGACGGAGGATAGGGGGAAGGAAGGGAGGAACCCCAGAGGGCTGGCACTTGGATCCGCGGGCGTGGACCTGGCCGTGGCCGCGCCTCCCAGAGGGGACCTGCCAGGGGAGGGACCTCACCTTTCTCCCCCTCCTCCTCCTGCTCTTCCTCCTCCTCCTCCTGTTCCTCAGCCTCGGCCTTCCTCAGAGCCCCAACACCGCCTAAGGGTGATGGACACGTGTTCGCCCGAAGGCAGATCGACGCTGGTGTCGTTCCCCTGCCTCCCCGCTCCTACCTCGATTCCTCCTTCGTTATTGCTGGCGTTCCCTCCTCCCTCCTCCTTCAGTCCTTCTCATCCTCCGCCTCCTGTGTCCCCTCCCCATCCCTCCTTCGCAGGGCGGAGCAAATTGGTGGAGCGAAGACCCTCTGCGTTTGCCGCGCACGTGAACCACGCCAGGATGCAGCATGTAATTGTGTTGGTTCTGGCTCCCCCCCCCACCTCCCCTCCTCTGCCACGTCCTCCTCCTCACTCCTCCTCCTCCTCCTCCTCCTCCTCCTCCTCCTCCTCCTCCTCCTCCTCCTCCTCCTCCTTTCCTCCTATTCCTCCTCTCATCCTCCTCCTCCTCATCCTCCTCCTCCTCCTCATCCTCCTATTCCTCATCCTGCGGCGTCCGGTATCCTCATCGACCTCCTCCTCCTCCTCCTCGAGCCCTCCTCCTCCTCCTCCTCCTCCTCCTCCTCGAGGCTCCTCCTCCTTCCCCGCGCTCCCCTTTCCCTCGGCATCGAGGGGGTCTGCTTCGGCAGGGGTGTGGTTAGCCATAGGCTGGGTGCCACACGAATCCGAATTCGAAGTTCGAAGTTCGAGCTTCGATCGAAATTCGAACTTCGAGCTTCACACTTCGAAGTTCGAGTTTCGATCGAAATTATAAGTTTTAACTTCGCACTGCGAAGTTCGAGGTTCGAAGTTCGAATTCGTCTCCCTCTTCTCCTGGGCCGCCCTGTCCCCCCTCCTCCCTCCTTCCTCCTCTCCTCCATCCTCTTCCCTATGATCATATCCCTCCTCCACTCTCGCCCTCCATTTACGTTTTTCTCTCGAGATCTTTCTCCCCTGATCTCCATGACATGCTTCCTTCCCTCCCTCCCTCCGTCCATCCCTCCCTCATTGTCTGATTTCTACTCCTCCTCCTCCTCCTCCTCCTCCTCCTCCTCCTCCTCCTCCTCCTCCTCCTCTTCCGCTTCGTCTTTGCGTCGTACGCCTCCTCATGGTCCTCTTCCTCTTCCTCCTCCTCCTCCTCCTTGTCCTCCTCCTCCTCCTCCTCCTCCTCCTCGGGCCTTATTCCTGATCAAGGGCTTGGGCCATGGCCCAGCCTTGGGAGTGCCCTGGGGGCCCCCCCTCCCCTTTCCCTCCCGCGGCCGATGTGGTGGTCCTCCCAGGGCCGCCACCGAGGCTCGACCCAGTGGTGCCCTGGGAGGCCCCCGTCGCGCCTGTGGGCGCGGGGGAGCGGGCGCCATGGTGGGCCCCGCGGGGCTACCTGTTCCCGCGGGCCCCGCGGGACCGCCTGCCCGTGTGGGCGTGGCAGGCGTCCCATCAGGCGCCGCTCCACCGCGTGCACATCACGCGATGGTATGGCTGGCTCGGAGAGCCAGCCACGGCCGTCCTCGAGTGGTTCGACGACGGCGGGTGCCTCCGTGAATCTCGCCTTGCGCGAGATCTAGCGATATTTGTACAGCATATGATGCGATATCGCTAGCGTAGCATAGGACGGGCGCGCACCGCCCCAGGTACCACTTCGCATGGTACGATGCGCGGTACGACGGGGACGACCGCTTCGTGGTGTGCGTTCGCCCGCGACGCTGAGGCGCGCATGTCCACTTCCTCCTCCTTCTACCGTTCCTTATATATCCACCTCATCCTCGCCACTTTTGGCTCGCGCACACGGTCGACTGTCATGGTAGCGGAGCTATAGCCCCGATTTCGGTTTGCCGCGCCATTGGCGCGCCACCTTTAACTGCTGCGTTGATCGATGTGTCAATGCCAACGATCACGCCCATACCATATACAAGATATAGTATATGTAAATATATACAACATGTTTGTATACACATATATATATACACACATGCGCGTGTGTATATATATATATATATATATATACATCGATATTCGACCGTGCCAATGTACCTATATTGGGCTGTCTCAAGTTTGTTCACGATGTCTCATTTTTCGGATGTATTGATTTTTTGATACCTTTCCAGACGTCTCAACTAAATTAGGGCTGGTGGATGTCCGGGTTGACCAGCCAACTCCCGTCCGAGCCCGGCTCCAGAAAGTGCTTGACCCGTGGGCCACACGGCGCGCCGGCGGCAATTATTTGATGCTCGCCACGCAATGCGCCAGAAGGCCGCGGCAGGCGACCAGCGCCTTCCGGGTTCTCGAGGTTGCGTCGCCGTGCTCAGCGCACAGGAGGCCGAACGAGGTCAGCGCGTAGCCACGCTGCTTGAGGGAGCGTTCGAATCTCTGGACTGGGAGCCCCGAAGGTGTGCTGCAACGACCGCGCTGGGACGGCCCTGGCCCACTCGGACGAGGAGAACCTCCGTCTCGAAGCCCCGCGGGTCCATCGTCAGGGACGCCAGCACCCAAGCGGCAGCCTGCCCCTGGTCGGCCTCACGCCCCCCGAGCTTGACGAAGGCGCCTCGATATCCCTGGAGCAGCACGCCCAGCTCGACGCCGACCTGGCCGGCCAGAGGGAGGCAGGCCTTCGGCGCAGCGGGCGCGCGAAGTGCGCGGTGCCGCAGGGCCGCCTCGGCCAGCGGCCCCGTCTCGCCTGGGTGGGGTCCGCAGGGGTCTGTCCTGGGCGTCGGCGGCGATGGGGCCCCAGGTAGCGGGAGGCTCCAGGCGGTGCCAGCCGGCCCCCGCGAGCTCACTATGCACCTTCTTCACCTCCTCCCTCGTTAGCCAGTCCGCCACCTCGTTGCCGTACGTGCGTACGTAAAAAGACGTAAGCATGAAGCCGTACTCGGCCTCCAGCCTCTCGACTACGCGCGGCGAGCCAGTGCGTTCTTGGGCCGGCCCTTCGTCAGCCAGGACTTGACGTTCGCGTTGTCCGCGACATAAAAGACGAGCTCGTCCGTCCACAGGTGCCCTCGGCATGCGGCCAGCGCCGCCAGCGCCAGCAGTTCCACGACGGAGATGATCCCGTCGCTCTCCGAGATCGGCCCGATCACCGCGTCGCTGAGCTGTTCCAGCAGTGGCTTCGCCTCCGTGGCCAAGTATGAAGGCGGGCAGGCGGCGAGGTTCTCGCTCGCGCGGCCCCAGTCGACGGCCCCGATCGCGTCCAAGGTCGCGTCTCCTCCTGTCCAGCGGGTCCGGCGTGCCATCCCAGGCAACGCCATCAGCTCGCGAGGGGTCAGCGCTTGGCCGAAGCTCGCTTGGAACGACGTGCCCCAGGCCTCCGGCGCGTCGAACATCACCCTGAAGAGCTCCAGCGCACGGTCCCACTCCCCCCACGCCGCTGCCGCGGCGTCGGGGTCACCCTCGGGGCCCGCCCGTGGTGAACCCTCGGCAACGTGCCCCAGGAGCTTGTCGAGCACTGCGAACTCTGGGCGGATCGCGGGCTGTGCCGAACTCCAGTGCTGCGCGAACCCTCTCAGCTCCTGTACGAGCTTCGATGGGCGCGTCGCGATCCGTGGGCAAGCTCCGGCAGGGCGAGCAAGCACTGCGCCTTGATGCACTTCTGCTCGGGGAGGCGCGTGGTCTTCTTGCTGAAGATCATGTGCGGTCCCAACACCAGCTGCTCGGATGCAAACTCGCCCTCCTCGGCGAGCTTGTCAACGTTGACCGCTCAAGGCCCCCAGACGCGCTGCATGGCCCGGTCGAGCTCGTCTCGGACAGCCAAGGCCGAAGGCCCACCAGAGGTTCGAGCGCCACCCCGCCGTCCACGAGCCATTTGCTGGCGAAGCTGACCTCGTCGCTGATGGATGGCAGGGGGGGCCGGCGACGCTCGTGCTCCTTCTTGGCGGCCCAGGAGAACGCCATATACTCGCCAGGACTGCCCGACCAGCCGAACACCAGCACCGAGTGAATCATCGCGACTCCCCCCTCGACGCCGACTGCGTCTCCTGGCAGTGACGCCCCGAACTCGGGGACGGCGGCTGGCTCGAGGTGGTGCCACTCAAAGACCCGGGCGACATCCCGCTTTGCGCACAACTGCGGCACCCCTGGATGGCGGGCTTCCCACCACAGCGACAGCCGGGCGAGTCCACGATGGAGTGGTTGCTTCGCCGGCGGGCGCTATTCTTTGGGGCTGTCCACGTTGGCACACCTCATGTCGTGGATTGGCCGGCCTTCTGAGGAGATCGCCCTGTCCGGATTATGCTTGGGGGCGCGGCCGGAGGGCGACTCGATGACAGCGGAGGTCTCGAGCACGTCGTCGACGGCGTCCAAGGCCCAGATCACGACGCCGAAGCGGGGATCTTTCCAGCACTTGTCGAACATCTCCCCGGCGTGGTCCGCGGCCGAGGAGTGCGACTTGTGGGCCTCGCGCGTCCGGGGGGCGACCCTCCTGGATGGCGCCCCCCCCCTCAGCCATGGTCCGCAGGTGGCCCCCATGCTCGGGGCCCAGCGCGGCCTGGAAGTCGGCGGCCAGGACACCCCCCAGAGGGATCCCATGCTGCTCCTCGCGGGCCGCCTTCACGAGCCTGGCCGCTTCCTCCACGGAGCCCGCCGTGCGCAACAGGCGGTTCCCCCGCACTGCGACCTCCTTCACGTGCTCGGGCTGGTGCTCGGGGTGCGACGCGCGCGAGGCGACGTGCTGAGTGGCCTCCGCCTAACCGCCGGCGCCTCGTCTAGAGGTGGGCCTCCACAGCGGCCGTCCGCGTCTGGGGGCGGCGGAGCCTGCCGGCTGTCTGCGGGGCGCGCCTTCTGCGTCGGCGGCGGCCGCCGGGGCGGCTGCGCTGCGCCGGGGCGGGGCGCGCGGGGCAACGCCTCGCCCGCGTCGCTGAGGCGGGCGCTCCGCGTGCCTCTGGGCCGGGGCTGCAGCTTCGGGCGCACTGGGGCGCCCCCGTTGGGCGCGCTGCCTGGGGGGGCCCTCGCTTCCTCTGCTGAGGCGCGAGCTGTCGGGCTGCGGAGCTGGCGCCGCCAGCGCGCGGCGGGCCGAGCATCTCGCAGTCGCTGGGCCCCTCGCCGTCGTAGGGTTCGTCGCAGGCGCCAGGCTGCGCTGGCGGTTCCTCCCGCGGGCGGGGGGGGGGGGGGCAAGCGATCGTCCTCTGGGGCCCCCCGCGGGGAGACACGAGCCCGAAAGGGGACAGACACCGCCGCGCACCGAACGGACCCCAAGTGCATGTGTCAGGGGGCACGACCGCCATCCCCGAGGGGCACCCAGGGTCGCAGCTAACCGCCGCTGAAAGGAAGGCAATGCCGAACGGTCGACCTTTACGTCCACTGCTGGCGTGGCTAGGGGCGGGCAGTCTAGTGGGCCGACGCGCTGGGGGCGGCGCTGCCCCCTCGAAGGCCGTCGCGCCCACGGGGGGGGCATCTAGGGGCGCCGCTGACCGCTGCTGAAATGTAGAGAGGGGGCGTCGTGCCCGTAATCCCAGCTGCTCCCCGCGTGGATCCAGGGTCGCGGCAAACCGCCGCTTTGGGTTGGGTGAAGACGGAGCGCCCGCGGAGGGTGGCGGCAGACGGCCCTGGTCAGACAGCGCCGGGATGCAAGAGTACCCTGAGCCCCCGTAGGAGGACACGAGCCCGCACGGCAGACGGCCCTTGGCGGACAGCACCGGGATGCAAGAGCCCCTCGAGCATCCGCGGGAGGCCCCGAGCCCGCGGTCTCAGCTGCACCCCGCGTGGGTCCAGGGTCGCGGGTAGCCGCCGCTCTGGGTTGAGCGCGGACGGGGCGGGCGCGGGGGGGGGGCAGACCGGGGCGAAGGGCACCTTGAGCCCCGCGGGTCCCTCCCCGCTGGGGGCGGCGACGGGATCGACGGGCGCCCAAGGATACGGCCGCTGGACAGCACCCGCGGGGCCCTTCGCAGCCAGCGCGGTGCCGCGACGTGGGGCAGCAACGGCTACTGCGGGGAGACGACCAGCCACTGTTTTGTTGCCCTTCCTGGGTGCGCGGGTGTCAGGGTGGCCCTTTGCCGCGTGGCGACCCCTGCCCGCGCCGCCGCTTCGACCCTGGCGCCGATGCCGCAGCCGAGCCCAGTCGACGCTGAGGCCCAGCGCGTCGCTAACGGCCCGTGCGTCGCACTTGTGGCTGCGGAAAGAATCCAGGAAGTGAAGGCAGAATTGCGGGTCGTGCCGAAGCGGGTCGAGCGCGCCTCTGCTGCCGGGCGCGGCCTGCTGCGTGGCGAAAACGCGCCAGGTGCCTGTGAACATTGCCCCCAGGGCGACTTGGGGCCGCCCGATCGCCTCGCCGGGCGCCCCCCCGGGAAGGCCCCACTGGATGGTGCCGATCTTTGCTTTGTACAGCTGCTGTCCCGTGTCGGGGTCTGAGGGCTCTGGCCATTGGCGCGGCTCTGGCCATTGGGGCTGCCGCGCGCTCTGGCCGCAAGTCCCCGGCGAACCAGCCCCGCTGTCCCAGGTGGAGGTCTCGGAATCTGTTCGCGACAGTTCCGGTTGCACGCCTGGCGGGGCCCCGCGGGAAGGTGCGGGCCGCGTAATTGGACGCCAGGCAGGGGCCGGATCGCCTCCGGCAGCCCGGGCGAGCGTTGCCCTGGGGTGTGCGGGGAGAGGCCCCTTCCCCTGGCGTTCGCCTTCGGGCCTGTGCCAGCCGTCGCTCACGGGCGAGCCCCCTTCGGTCGCCGCGAGACTCTCGCCGGACTCGAGGGCGCCGCCGGTCGCGCCAGGTGCGTGCACGTACGGCGACGCCGTTTCAATTGCCAGAGCACAGAATTATGTGTCAGGCGTGTCCTGGGCGTCTGGAGGGAGCGCCTGAGGTTCGCCGTCCGTTCGGGCGGGTTCACGAAGGGTTTCTCCCGACAAGCCGGCGGATGGCTTCGATGTCCTGCGTCTGAACGGCTGGTCCGCGGCCCCCGCGCAGGGTCTGTGGCGCTCCCAGAGGACTGCTGACGGTCTGCCTACTTTGTGGAGAAGGTGGGTGTGGCACGATGTGGCAGGCGAGCCCCTGCTGGTCCAGGATCTCGCTTCGCGGACTGTCGCGGCAGTCGTCCGCGCTTTCGGAGGCCAACCCCTGTCTACCCGATTTTGCTCCAGGGACGCGGCTGTCGGCTTGCGCCTCATCCGCGCATTCAATGGCCCCCGCCGCTTCAGGCCCCCGATATTCCGCGGCCTTCGCAGCTTCCGCCCCTTCCGCCGGAGCCCCCCTCTCATTTTCCCTGTCATCCAAGGTCGCATATCCTGACCCAGCCGGGCAGCTGGAGTCGAGAAGGCGGCTCGGGCACTGAACCTCTACCGCGCAGCTGGAGTCGCGAAGATGGCTCGGGCACTGAGGTGCAAAAGTGCCCTGTGTTCTCGGAGGCCGGGGATCAGGGGGCAAGGATGCCTCACTCAGACCCGTTCCGCCCCATTCAGGCCTGACGGACCCTGTGTCTTCCTGTGCGTTCTGCTGCCTTCCAGAGGTACCCGGAAGGCCGCCAGGGAGCAGGGGCGCCTCCTTCTGACCGTCAGAGAGGGTGCCTTGACGTCTCGCGGGCCCCTCGTCCCCAGGGTTGCGGCAGACGGCTGTCTGAGCTGCTGTGGGTCTCTGCGGCTACCGCTGCTGCTGCTGCTGCTGCTGTTGCTGCTGCTGCTGCTGCTGCTGAGGGGGCAAGGGTACCTCCTTCTGACCTTCGGAAGCGGTGTCTTGAGGTCTCGTGGGGCCCTCGTCACCGGGGGCGCGGCTGACGGCCGTCTGAGCTGTTGCGGGTCTCTGCCCGCCAGGGTCGCCGCTGACGGCCGCGAGAGTCCTTGGAGATCTCTCTTCGCCTGCGTATTCTTGCCCAGTCAGCTGGCCGCCGGGGGCGCCCATGAGGGCGTCAGGGAGCGGGGGTGCCTCCTTCTGACCCGTTCCGCCCCCTTCCCCCGCGCTTTCCTGCGGGGCCTGCTGGCCGCCCGGGGTGCCCGGAAGGTCGTCGGGGGCCGCCTCCTTCTGACAGTCAGAGGGTGCCTTGAGCTCTCGCGGGCCCCTCGTCACCATGTTACGGCTGACGGCCGTGTGAGTTGTTGCGGGTCTCTGTCCTCCAGGGTAGCAGCTGACGGCCGCCTGAGTTCTTGAGGATCTCTCTTCGCCTGTGTCTTCTTGCCAGGGCGGGCCGTCGGGCTGGCCGTAGGTCGGGCCGTCGGGCAGGCCGCGGGCGCGGCCGTGAGGCTGGCCGTCTGGCCGGCTGCGGGGCGGGCCCACTGGCTGGTCGTAGGGGCTGGTCGTCGGGCAACTCGGGGGGCAGGCCGCCTGGCTGGCCTCGGGGCGGGCCGCGCGGCTTGCCGTCGGGCTGGCCGCGGGGCTGGCTGTGGGGCTGCCCGGGCTCGCCGCCGCCGGGGCTGGCCGCGGGGCTGGCCCCGGGGCTGGCCGCGGGGCTGGCCGCGGGGCTGGCCGCGGGGCTGGCTGCGGGGCTGGCCGCGGGGCTGGCCGCGGCGCCGCCGGCCGCCGCCGCCGCCAGAGGGGAGCCGGCGGCTGCGCAGCAGCGGTGGCGGCGGCGGCGGCGGCGGCGGCGGCGGCGGCCGCGGCGCCGGCGGCCGCGGGGGCGGCGGCGGCGACGTCGTTTACCGCGTTCCCCGCCGCCGCCGCCGCCGGTGGGGGGCCGGCAGCGGCTGCGGCAGCGGCGGCAGCAGCGGCCGCCGCGAACACAGAGGTCCACAGGGACTGTTTCATAGTCATTACATATAGCTACTGTTCAGGAACTATTTTATAATAGTCCTTCTATTTGTATGCATGCTAAGCACGCACAGGTATAGTCATAAAACGCGCAACGGCACACGAACAACCACCAACACACGACGATGAAGCGGAGGAGGCCGATCATCAACGCATAGTTTTTTGTTATTATTATTTTTGTTAAATAAAAAATCCCAGCAAAGCAACCTAACAGCCATGTGTAGGAGCATCTCTGGGTCGAACAGCATCTCGACGAAAAAGCAGCTCTCCCCCCCCCTCCTCCTCTCCTCCTCCTCTCTCCTCTCCTCCTCTCCTCCTCCTCCTCCTCTCCTCTCTCCTCCTCCTCCTCCTCCTCCTCTCTCCTCCTCCTCCTCCTCCTCCCCTCCTCCTCTCCTCCTCCTCCTCCTCCTCCTCCTCCTCCTCCTCATCCTCCTCCTCTCCTCCTCCTCATCCTCCTCCTCCTCTCTGGTAGTCCTCCCCTCCCCTCCTCCTCCTCCTCCTCCTCTTCCTGGTCGTCCTCCTCCTCCTGGTCGTCCTCCTCCTCCTGCTCGTCCTCCTCCTCCTCCTGCTCGTCCTTCTTCTCCTGCTCCTCCTGCTCCTCGTCCTGCTCCTGTTCGTCCTCGTCCTCCTGGTCTTGCTCGTCCTCCTCCTCGTCGTGCTCTTGCCCCTGCTGAAAATGTGGCCCAGGAATGGGAGTTCTGGGAAGTCGAAGAGCACGAAGTTGCCTACAGTTGGCTACGGGCATTCAAAATGTGGCCCGGGAATGGAGTTCTGGGAACTCGAAGAGCACGAAGTGGCCTACAGTTGGCTCCGGGCATTCAAAATGTGGCCCGGGAATGGAGTTCTGGGAACTCGAAGAGCACGAAGTGGCCTACAGTTGGCTCCGGGCATTCAAAATGTGGCCCGGGAATGGAGTTCTGGGGACTCGAAGACCACGAAGTGGCCTACAGTTGGCTCCGGGCATTCAAAATGTGGCCCAGGAATGGAGTTCTGGGAAGTCGAAGAGCACGAAGTGGCCTACAGTTGGCTCCGGGCATTCAGAATGTGGCCCGGGAATGGAGTTCTGGGAGGTCGAAGAGCACGAAGTGTGTGACTGCTGGCTTAAAACAACTTCTGCTGCACCCTGTCCGGCACCCGCCCAGACCCCCTCTGTGGAGTCATCTGCTGCTCTCTTTTGACCCTACTATCCCGGCAAAGCAACCTAACAGCCATGTGTAGGAGCATCTCTGGGTCGAACAGCATGTCGATGTATCATATGCACTAACTTAAAGCGGGCGCGTTACGTTAGGAGGAGGGATCAAGGAGAGGAGGCCGGCGAGGGGGGGGCTGTGCCCATCCGAGGGAACGGGGCAGCCCCCCCCGCCCCAAAAAATGCTTCGGCCTCTCAAGGCCCCCCCCGCTCCACGAATCCCATTGGGGGGTCGAGATCCCCGCTCTGCAGTGGGATTCGCGGAGCGGGGCGCCCCCCAGGTGCTTGTTATCTTCGCGCTGGCGCCGGCAGTGTGCACCTGAGGGAGCGCGGGTTGAAATGAGTGAGGGATCAGGAAGGATGTGGAGGGGCGTTCCGCTCTGAAGCGCCCTCACAATCTGGCAAAACCGCAACCCCTCCCCGGGGGCACCGCGCGCGCTGGACCAGGCACATGCGTCGCCCTAAGTCGGCGCGCACATATGAGAGGCCCATGTTTGTGTGTCTGTCCCCCAGGAAGGCCCGACATGGCGAGCAGAAGACCCGAATAATTCGCCCAGTGTGTCTGTCCCCCAGGAAGGCCCGACATGGCGAGCAGAAGGCCCGAATAATTCGTCCGAGGGGCTCCCCAGAGGGGTTCCCCAGAAGGGCGCAGGGAGCCTTCCTCAGAGCCCTGGTGCGCACGACCTTGGCCGAAGGCCATCAGATATGCAAGTACAACAGTTCATGCAGGAATCTCTTGTGCATGTGCTGGTGCCACTGCTGCGAGCAGGCAGTGGAACGAGCGAGGAGGGGGTATCAACCTTGACCGCCCGCCCCCGCCCCCTTCCCTTGACCGCGCTCCGCGGCCGGGCGCAAGCGCGGCCGGTCGGGGCAGCCGGCCGGGGCAGCCGGCCGGGGCAGCCGGCCGGGGCAGCCGGCCGCCCTCCCCTCCTGCTCGTCCTCCTCCTCCTCCTCCTGCTCGTCCTCGTGCTCCTCCTGCTCGTCCTCTTTCTCCTGCTCCTCCTCCTCCTCCTCCTCTTTCTCCTGCTCCTCCTCCTCCTCCTCCTCCTCCTCCTCCTCCTCTTCCTCCTGCTCGTCCTCGTTCTCGTCCTCCTCGTCTTGCTCGTCCTCCTCCTCCTGGTGCTCCTCCTCCTCCTCCTCCTCCTCCTCCTCCTCCTCCTCCTCCTGGTGGTCCTCGTTCTCCTCCTCCTGGTGCTCTCCCCCCCCTCCTCCTCCTCGTCCTCCTCCTCCTCCTCCTCGTCCTCCTCCTCCTCTTCCTCCTCCTCCTCCTCCTCCTCCTCCTCCTCCTGGTAGTCCTCCCCCTCCCCTCCTCCTCCTTCCTCCTCCTCTTCCTGGTCGTCCTCGTTCTCGTCCTCCTCGTCTTGCTCGTCCTCCTCCTCCTGGTGTTCTCTCCTCCTCCTCCTCCTCCTCCTCCTCCTCCTCCTCCTCCTCCTCCTCCTCCTCCTCCTCCTGGTGGTCCTCGTTCTCCTCCTCCTGGTGCTCTCCCCCCCCCTCCTCCTCCTCATCCTCGTCCTCCTCCTCCTCCTCCTCCTCCTCCTCCTCCTCCTCCTCCTCCTCCTCCTCCTCCTTCTCCTCCTCCTCCTCCTCCTCCCCTCCTCCTCCTCCTCTTCCTGGCGTCCTCCTCCTCCTGGTCGTCCTCCTCCTCCTGCTCGTTCCTCCTCCTCCTCCTGCTCGTCTGTTTCTCCTGCTCCTCCTGCTCCTCGTCCTGCTCCTGCTCGTCCTCGTCCTCCTGGTCCTTGCTCGTCCTCCTCCTCGTCGTGCTCTTGCCCCTGCTGAAAATGTGGCCCAGGAATGGGAGTTCTGGGAAGTCGAAGAGCACGAAGTTGCCTACCCAGAGATCTTGCGGCTTGATTTATTCAATCCGCTTCAGATCGACTTGAAAATAAATCAAACGCTTGAAAAAAAAACAATACGTCCGCTCGTTCTGGGCAGCTGGGAATTGAAGGGCAACATAATCATCGAACGATCATCAAACGGCAACAAGGCGCAACTTATCGATCGAAGGACAACATGGCCAAACTTATTCTCATATGACGTTCCCAAGTAACTACATACGCGAGTCGTACGTATGTACATACCTTGTTATGTTATCACTACCGTATATATGATATGATATGATATGATATGATATGGTATGTATGTATGTATATATATATATATATATATATATATATTATGATATGTTATGATATGATATGATATGATATGATACATATCTATATGTATATATATATGGGACGGGGGGCAATGACATGCGAACAGTCACCACCTAGGTGCTGCCCGCAGGCAGTTGGATATATGCCGAGCAGGGTGCCCCAACATGGCCAAGGGGGCGTGCGCCCAGACTTCCGACGTCGACGTGGACGGCCGAAGAGGCCAGATCATTGACCGAGGGAGGGGGAGGAAGGATATATGACATATATGCTTGTCGCCGTGCCGAGGGCGAGGGCTTCGAGAGGGAAATTTGTGATCGACCTGATCAGTAAATCTCTATTGCAGGCTCCGCTACCAATCTTCGGGCACTAGGCATCGCTACGTGCTCGCTCAATATGTATATATGTATATAGATCGGTATGTATGTATGTATGCATGCATGTATGTATGTATGTATGTTTTCATGTATGTATGTATGTATGTATGTATGTATGTATGTATGTATGTACGTACGTACGTACGTATGTATGTATGTATGTATGTATGTATGTATGTGTATATATATATATAACGAGGGAGGAGGGGGGGAGGAGGGAGGGAAAGAGGGAGGGCTTCGAGTGGGACATTTGTGATCGACCTGAACAGTAAATCTCTCTGGCAGGCTCCGCTACCAAGGTTCGGGCACTAGGCACCGCACGTGATCGCATAATCTATATCTATATATATATATATATATACATATATATATACACAACAAGGGAGGAGGGGGAGGGAGGAGGGAGGAGACAGCTAACGAGAGGGAGGGCGGGGGGAGGGAGGGCGGGGGGACGGAGGGGGAAAGACTTGGGGAAACACACTGGAGGACGACGGGCGGGGTGAACGGGAGCGGAAAACCCGCAGCGTCTCGTGCGGCAGCGTGCCCATCGAAGTTTGCAGCGGATCCTGCACGATCCTTCTCGGTATCTTTGCCTTCCTTGCCTCCCTCCCTCCTGGGCTTCCCTCCCTCCCTTCCCTCCCTCCCCCCGGGGAGGAGGGGGCAGGGAGGCGGGGGCAGGGAGCAGGCGGGAGGGAGGGAAGGAACGGGGGAACGAGGCAGGGAGGACGGAAGCTCGGGGGGAGGAGGGGAGGGAGGAGCGAGGAAAATGGGGAGGCGAGAGAGGGCCCGAGGAGAAGGGTGGCAGCGCGGACGCGGCCCCTTTAGCACCACCGCTTGCGGCCTCGATCCGAGGCTCCTGGAGGCCGTGCGCTTGCCTACTCCTTCCTCCCTCTCCTATCTCTCTCTCTCTCTCTCCTCTCTCCCTCCTTTTTGTTTGGATCCAAGCTATAACGCCCCATGGGGTGAAACAGGTGAAACCAGGTGAAACAGGTGAAACCTGGTGAAACTAGTGAAACATGTTGTGAAACATGGTGCGCGCCTGATTTGATCAGCAGCGCTCCACAAGCACCTTCTGCAAGAAGGTCGCGTAGAAGGTCGGGCCAGCGTGTACCGAACGAGCAATCTTCGCCATCAGCCCGTTTAGCTGCTCGTCTGGGTATCACCAGTAGAATCTAGGATTCCCATGTTTGCGCAGGTTGTCGGCGAGGGCGTGGATCATGATGTGGTGTTTGAACACACAGTGTCCACCCCACGCCTTCCAGAAATGAACGAATCTGAAAGCAGCCTCGCGCAACTTCTTGATTCCAAGCTCTGACATCACCCTGTTCTCGGACTGCATGACCTCGTGGGCGGCGATCATTTCCTGGCAGGCCTTGGCGAGCAGCTGGTCTTTCTGGGCAAGATGGGCTGAGTTCTCCTGCATCAGGAGCGAGGCCAAGGGCAGCAGCTGTCTTGTTTCCGCCGCCTTGGCGGTCAGGCGCCCTTTCTTCAGAAACTGGTTGAGGGAAATTCTGCCGATCTTGGACATCTTCTTACCCTGGACGGCTTGCGCCCTGTAGAACGACTTCATGCGCCTACGCAGATGAAAGAGATTCTCCTGCTTGCGCAGATCTGCTGATAACTTCCGAGAGCGAGCGAAGTTCCGTGTCACCATGAGTTTGAAGACTGACCCAATCAGCCATTGCAGCACGCCGAGATCGAGCACGTGCATGCAATCCAGGTGCAGGCAAGAGATCGTAAATCCCACGATCCTGAACAACGGGCACACGAGGTTTAAACCCATGTTGATCGACGTGTCGAAAAAGGTAAGTGTCGCTGGTGTTTCAACCTCGCCCAATCGATGGATATCCCGCACAGGGCCGTCGACATCTTCAATCAGGCGCATGCCTTTTTTCAGCTGAAGTTCAGGAAACCCGTTGTGCAGCGCGTACCCGCCCATCTTAAAATCGAAGTCCATTTGTCTCATCAGGCGTCTCAATTGCGCTGGGTCAGCAACTGTACGCTTGACCAAAGAGCGAGAAACCATGATTTGATACGCTGTGTCGTCTCTTGGTACCCACGTCGGTGTCTCCATGCTGGACGGGAAATTGAACAGATCGTCACGACGTACCCCACAACAAAAACACGGATTCTTGTGGTTCTTCCAAGTTTTTAGTCCCAGCCGTTCGCATACCTCGAGCAGGTCTGCCCTCATTTCGCACAACGCTCCACGCCAGCCCTCGGCTATCTGAAAGCCCCTTTTCGCCGCGCGAATGGGATCTACAAAAGGACGGCCCTCGTGGTCGAAGGCGGGGTACACCCCTGCCGCTAATACATTAAACGCCCACACAAGGATTCTCAGCACGGCGCCGATGGTGCAGAAGCCACGGCAGCCGCACTTACAAAGGTCCGATTTGCGCAGCACACAGAGCAGGCATCGTTTACCCGTCAGAGCGTTCGACATGTAGTGGGCGATACAGGCATCGTTCTTGGCCGTGGGGAATGCATCGGAGAAGTATCCCAGAGGGCACGCTTTACCAGGGCTACCAAGTGTCACGACGTGTTCTTCGAACGTGGGCGGGATCTTCTCTTCTGGGAACAACGCTGGGTCGAAGTCATCTTTATTCGAGTTCCACGCTTCCTCAAAGATGTCGAAGGGAAGATGTACTGGAAAGTCTCCCAGTGTTCGGCTCTCTGATTCTTTGTCCCACATCGGGATTGAAGCTGTAAAAAACGACTCTTTCGCTCTCATTCCTAAGGCTCGGCGCAAGTGTTCTGCATGATGAGTCGACCACGGGGGGGTTGCTATGTCGTCGACCCCCCGCGCACCAGCTTGAGTCGCATGCCAGGCCACCGTGCAAGCCATCGTTGATGACATTTCCCCTGCCTTGAACTGTTCCAGTATGTATTGTCTGAGCCCCCGACCGCCATCGCCTCGAGTCTGCTGCACCGCCTCGCTTGGAACTCCAGTTTCAGCTGCCTGCAACTCTGCTGCCGCTCGCGAAGACATTCCGACGAAGGACGCACTGCAACAAAATCGAGCGTGCAGCCTGATCCAAGCAGCTACGGATCCATCCGTGTAACTGTTGGGGCTTGAGCTGGTATACCAGCAGTTGGATGCTACACACACGTGCTCCTGGAGTGTCCTGCCTCATGCTGCTGACCCTGCTCAACAATCGCTCGCAAATGACACCCACCACCTCACGAACAACAACGGACAAGATCACTCACATCTGAGCTTCACTCCGCGTTCCGAGGCCGATCTCTATCACGATATGTGGGCCATTGGAATCAACATACCACTGACCCCTGCACCTGGTACACGATGTTCTCCTGAACATTCTTCGGCCACACGACACTCAAAGTCCAATAGCACACACCACACACCAGTACGAACAACATCAATCACAGTAATCGTTCACACGATGCTGCGTGCCAGAGAGCATCCATTTCAACCCGAGGCGGCGCAGCGCCGCGCATGTGAATGCCGAGCTGGTCCAGCCCCCGTGTAGCGCCTCTTCTTCTCCATGCTCACCCCTCGACTCCTCAACCCGTCCCATCCCGTCTTCCGTGCTTTCACTTCCGCTCCCTTCTTGGTTCTCCCCTCCCTTCCCTTCCTTTCCCCCTCCTTCCTATCCTTCCTTCCTCTATTCCTTCCCATTCTCAAACAAACACTCTCTACACGCTGCCTCTCTCCCCCTGCTTGCGCGGTCAGCGCTTCTTAAGCTTCTGCTCGGCCTCCGCGCACGAGTCCATCACGGGCTTGATAATGCTGCACAGCTTGTTCGCCTGCCAGCGTGAGAGGAGGGATAGCCCGAGGGGAGGGATGAGCGAGGAGGGGGAGAATGAGGGGGACAGAGGGGAGGGAGGACCTCGAGGGAGCACGAACACGAAGGAGGGCGGTGCCCCGCCCAGCCGACTCTGGATCAGAGTCTCCCCCGTCGACGTCTTGACTCCTGCCCCTTCTCAGTTTCTCCTTCTCCTCCTCATGGTCCTCCTGCTTCTACTCCACTTCCTCCTCCTCTTCCTGCTCCTCCTCCTCCTTGTCCTCCTTCCCCCCCCTCCTCCCTCCCTCCTCTCGTCCCTCCCCCCTCGATCCGTTCGCTCTCCCACCGTTCTCCTCACGAGTTCTTTCCTCCTCGATCCTATGGGCCTCCTCCACCGCGTCAGCGAGATCGCTGGAGTCGATGGCGGACCTTAGGCATTGTGCTGATCGGTCGGGCACTGTCTTTCGCTGGAAGATTCGGGGGTGGAACCGCGTGACCGAGTGTGTCGTGACGAATTGATCCAGAATATCTGGCACATTGAAGATTCCTACATCATTATCTTCCTCCGCCTCCTCCTCCTCCTCCGCCTCCTCCCCCTCTTCCTCCTCCTCCTCCTCCCCCTCCTCCTCCTCCTCCTCCCCTTCATTCTCCTCCTCCTCCTCTTCCTCCTCCTCCTCCTCTTCCGTTTCCCCCTCCAACCGAGCAATATTAAGATCCAGACTTCCCTTGCAACATGTCCGTCACTGTCTTGGTGCCATCCTTGAGCGAGTCGAGGGCGTGCTTGACCTGGCCCTTGAAGGGCGAGAGGCTGGGGTTCGAGTCGGCGGCCACCTCCCAACCCGTATTTTCTGCATTCCGATCGTTCGAGCCCTTCCGAGCCCATCGGATCTGTCTTCGTTCGTTTCGTTTCTTGGTTGGCTGACTTATTTTCGGATCCCGCCTCCTCTCCTCCAGTTTCTTCCCCTCCTCCTTCTCCCCTCCTCCGTTTCCTCGGCTCTCGGTTTCGTCCAGCTCGGCTCGACCGTACTCCCGAGACCCTGCCCCACCATGAGATCTCCAAGCGTCTTCGTGCATGCGGAAGCCTTCCCAAGAGCGAGCGCTGCCTCTTGCGCGGCCTGACCCGAACCCGAGCTCTGCTCAGCCTTCGCCTCGCCTTCGTCCTGGGGGGGCGTGGGCCCAGCACGACTCAGACGGAACGAAACGCAGTTTTCAGACGAATAGCATTACACCTCAATACAACACAACGAAAAACATCCCCATTCCAATCCATACACATATATACAATAAAACCACAACATAGCATAAAGAAGACGACGTCGGGACACGTACTGAGTACGAACTGACACCGAATTGAATGTGGAATGATCGTTAATTTCAAACGGGCATTCAACCGAGTATCGTGAATCCCAGTGCAACAGGGCACGGTTGATGGACCTGCATGCGCCGATCAAGCTAGAAGGAACAACAATCGATAAGGAGGAGCGGTCCGACTCCGAAGATGAATAACTGCTGTAATAGCTGCTGGAGGAGTCGGCCTCGCAGGGCTGCGCGGCCTCGCCAGCATTTTCAGTTTGGGGGGCGTGCCCCCCTACTCCCACCCTCTGATCCCCAATGCGTTTGCCCGTCAGGCCTGTCCCCCATCCTGTCGTCAGTTGTTCCTCCTCCCCTGTTTCGCCCTCCCTCCTCATGTTCCTCCTTCCTCCCTGCGTACTGTTTCTCCTGTTCCTCCCTCCCTTTCCCGTCCTCCATCGATCGGTTGTTACGGGCCTTGGCGTTCTTCCGATTCGCGTCCATGTGCCCACGGACGTCGTGCTCCTTCGAGTGCATGTTGGTCTCCACCTTCTGGCCCGAAACCTGGGCATGGGGGGGCGCCCCGACGGAGGAGGGGCAACCGGCGCCCCGACGCAGGACGGGAGGTCGGCATCACGATTTGTCCGAAGTCTTTCCGCTTCGAACTCTCTGAAGTCGAGTTTTTGGGCCCACCCCTGGACCACCTATCGGGGCCCACCCCTGGACCCCTCTATCGGGGCCCACCCCTGGACCCCTCGAGCTCGGTAACCCTATCCCGTCCTTTCCCCTTTTCCGCGACCTCTACGGATCCTCCCGCTCCCTACCCCTCCAGTTCTCCCCTCCCTCTCCCTACTAACCCATCCTTTTTCAAACTGTCCTCCTCGTCCCTTTGTTTCAGTCCCAGGGGCGGACGTTCCCCTCGAGCTCGCTGAAATCCAACTTTTTGCAAAGCTCTTGTCCGTGCTGCGGATGCTTCTGCAGCCGTTTTGCGCGGAACGGTTTTTCGAGAGTAGAGGGAGGGGCGAGGTTGGATGAGGGGAGGGGGTCGAGGAGCGACGAAGTACTTGGAACTACGGAGGATATGGGCACGGGTCGACCCGAAAACACAGGCATTGCAAAAGAAACGAAGAATCGTGGCTCCTTCAGCCACTTCATGGCCTTGCAGTGTGCAATGATCCCCTTCTGCTGCAATTCCAGCCTGGCGCTGGCATACTGAAGAATCCTGTATCATTATATTCTTCCGTCCCCTCCTCCTCCTCCTCGTCCTCCTACTCCTCCCCCCCTCCTCCTCCCCCTCCTCATCATCCTCATCGTCATCATCATCATCATCATCATCATCCTCATCCTCATCTTCATCATCATCATCACCTTCACCATCATCCCCCTGACCTTCTTTTGCTCTCTTCACTCGCTCCACCTCTCGTCCGTCGAACTCTTCGCCTTGAATCCCTCCTCCTCCTCCTCCTCGTTCCACTCCAAACATCCCGCCCCTCGCAAGCTGGGGCATCTGTCCGAACTCCGTGTGCGAAATCTCTGGGCGCCAACCAAGCGCCACGAGTAGTCCCTCTGCCGTGTACCTGGGGAGCACGGGCGGCAGAGATCGATCACGCGCGAGGGCGACGGGGGGAGAGGGAGAGAGGGGAGGGAGAGGACGGGGGAGACGGAGGGAGAGAGATGGAAGTGGAACCGAAGTAAGGAAGAACAAGGGTGGAGGGTGCATTTCTGGATCAACACCCCTCTTTAAGTACTGGTGTTCTCCCTTCTGAACCCCCTTACTGATGTTTGCGTCACCTCCCATCGTTTTCTATGCCCTGGCGGAGGGAACCACTCCTTCAGCGTGGTCTCCTCATCCCGTTTCTCTTTCCACTCAACCTTGGTCGACACCACCTTCTCCCAGTCGCCTGCGCCGAGACCCAGACTACGTGTCAATCAAACCGCTTTTTGTCGCCAGGACCCCGAAAGCGGCCCCAGGAGGCCAACTTTTTGAACAACGTGTTGGCGGGATAAAACTATGCAATCGTAGGTTTGGGCACGAATAGTAGGACGGAAGACACAATAGGACGGTCCTGTCTGATGCCAGGTCTCCGCCCACTTGCGCTTCGCGTACCTGGACATAGCCTTCCACTCGTCCTTGTGCTCCTTCTTGTGTTTCTTGATGAAGTTCCTCCCCTGCCCCACATCATGGCGTGCACACAGATCTAACCTCCCTGCCTGCCCCCCCCCCCCATCGGATCCTCCTGCGTTTATCTAGGTTTCCTCCTCGATCCTCCTCGTCCTCCTCGTCCTCCTCCTCCTCCTCCTCCTCCTCCTCGTCCTCCTCCTCCTCCTCCGTCTCCTCTTCCTCCTCCTGCTCATCCTCCTTCTCCTCCTCCTCCTCTTCCTCCTCCTCATCCGCCTCCTTCCCCTCGATCCTTCCGAGCGCTGCCAGAGTATCCATCGATCGGGAGCTCCCCCTGCAGAGAAATCTGGGCCCTCTCCCCCGATCCGAAGGTTTTGTAAAGCGTTCTCGTGGTCACGGTTGGCCTTGCGTTTGGTGCGGGCCTTCGCCTTCTTGTCGCCCACCGCTTTGGGCTTCGCCTTGGGCGCCATCGCCTCCCGCGATGGGGGGAATCGGCCACGGCATCAGTGGGGGGCGTTACTCATATGACATCCGTACCAGGTTCCACAACGTACGGCATCCATACAGATATACAACTTACATACGTGTACGCCGAGAGAGGCTCGCGGTCCACCAGCCACGGCGCAGACACATGACTAATGATTCCTGGCTAGTGGCCTGACTGGGTCGCAACATATGCTTGTTCCCTCCCCCATGCACGCACACTTTTTCTGGGTCGCGACATGCGCGCACACTTTTTTGGGGTCGCAACATATATATATATATATATATATATACACATATACAGCACCCAGGTTGGGCCCTATTCGCCTGGTAGCCGCGAAGGCACGCGCACCTGCGCAGACGCACCTCTCCTCAACCCATCGTCCCCCCCCCAAAGCGCCAGTGCCCCCCCGCGGGCAGGGTACTTTGTCTCCCGCGGGCAAGCCCCCCCCCCCCCCCTTCGCCCCAGCGGGCAAGGTTGGGCATCCTGCGCGCACGCTCGAGGCGCCCCAGGAGCCCTTCGGGGGCACCCCCCACCACCCAGCACCGCCCAAAGGCCCGCGGGGGGGCGCCCCCCCCCAGGGCACCCGACCCCCAAACACCACCCACAGGGCCGCGGGGGAGCGCCCCAGGGGCCCTTGCGGGGCACCGCCGACCTCCCAGTCCAGGGAACGGAAACGACGTAACGGCGTAAGCAAAACGTAAGAAAAAAACATAAACGACGTAACGACGTAAGACAACATAAGAACATATATATATAACATAATATATATATATATATATATAAAAAAAAAAAAAAAAAAAAAAAAAAAAAAAAAAAAAAAAAAAAAAAAAAAAAAAAAAAAAAAAAAAAAAAAAAAAAAAAAAAAAAAAAACGACGTAACGACGTAACGACGTAAGAAAACATAATAAAACATATTAAAAACATAAACGACGTAACGACGTAAGAAAAACGTAAGAACAACGTAATACAACATAAACGACGTAACGACGTAACGACGTAACGACGTACGAAAAACGTAAGAAAAACATACGAACACATAAACGACTTAACGACGTAAGAAAAACGTGAGAAAAACGTAAGAAACACATGAACGACGTAACGACGTAACGACGTAACGACGTTCGAAAAACGTAAGAAAAACGTACGAAAACATAAACGACGTAACGACGTAAGAAAAACGTAATACAACATAAAAAAACATAAACGACGTAACGACGTAAGAAAAACGTAAGACAAACATAAACGACGTAAGAAAAACGTAAGACCAACATAAACGACGTAACGACGTAACGACGTAACGACGTAAGACAACATAAGAAAACGTAAGAAAAAACATACACGACGTAACGACGTAAGAAAAACGTAAAAACAACATAAACGACGTAACGACGTAACGACGTAACGACGTAAGAAAAACGTACGAAAAAAACATAAGAAACACATAACCGACGTAACGACGTAACGACGTAACGACGTAAGAAACACGTAAAAAAAACGTAAGACGACGTAGGGGGCATCGAGCGGCGAGACGCCCCCCTTGGCGGCCAGGGGGGGGGGCCTCGGAGCGCGTCGCGAGCCTTCGCAGGGTCCCTCGCGCGCTTTTGGGTTGCGTGGGCGCACCCCAAAGCGCGCGAGGGACCCTGCGAATGCGTCGCCGACGCGCTTCGAGGATCCGCCCTGGCCAGAAGGGGCGAGCCCGCGGCGCACGATCCCGCCACAAGCCTTCGCGCGCGCACACGGGTGACGCTGGGCCGCGCGGCCACTCGCGCGCTCGGGGCACCCGCGTGCCTCAAGCGCGCGAGTGGCCGCGCGGCTGCGCCTCGACCCCTTGCGCGCGCGGGCTTGTGGCGGCGAGCAACGCTCGAGTGGGCCACTGGTTCGCTTGGATCCGCCTGCCGACCTGCTTGCAGTAGTAGTGGTGCGATCGATCGGTGAAGTCTCCACCTGCGGGCGCGCGGGGGGGGGGGCGGGGGGTGTCGCTGCGCTTTCCCTTGGCCCTCGTCAATATAATATATTCCTGCTCCTCCTGTCCTCCGTCCACCTCAAGTATCCTCCTCATCCTCCTCATCCTCCTAGCCCTCCTCTCCATATCATCATCATATCCTCCTCCTCCTCCTCCTCCTCCTCCTCCTCCTCCTCCCCCTCCTCCTCCTCCCCCTCCTCCTCCTCCTCTTCCTCCTCACCTTCCTCCTCCTTATCATCATCGATCATCGTCATCATCATCCTTGTCCTCGTCGCCATCCTCCCCCCCCTCCTCCTCCTCCCCCTCCTCCCCCTCCTCCTCCTCCTCCTCCTCCTCCTCCTCCTCTTCCTCCTCGTCATCATCGTCGTCATCATCATGCTCCTCCCCCTCTTCCTGGCATCCCCCCCCCCCCCATCCTCCTCCTCATCCTCCTCATCCTCATCATCCTCCTCGCCCTCGTCGTCGTCGTCCTCCTCCTCGCCCTCGTCGTCGTCGTCGTCGTCCTCATCCTCCTCCTCCTCCTCTTCCTCCTCCTCCTCCCATCCTCCTCGTCCTCATCCTCCTCCCTCTCCTCCCTCGTCCTCTCCTCCTCCCCTCTCCTCCTCCTCCTCCCTCCTCCTCTCCTCCTCCTCCTCCTCCTCCTCCTCCGTCCTCCGTCCTCCTCCTCCTCCTCCTCCTCCTCCTCCTCCTCCTCATCCTCCTCCGCCTCCGCCTCCTCCTCTTTTTCATCCTAGCCTTCCTCCGTCTCCCTATAGACGTCATCGTTTCCCTATTGGGTTCCCGTTCCTCGTTCCTGTTCCTCCCCGCCGTTCCTCATCACACGGCCTCGTCCTCCTTTTCATGGTGTTGTCGTCGCCTCCTCCTCCTCCTCCTCCTCCTCCTCCTCCTCCTCCCCCGCCTCCTCCCCCCCCCTTTTTCATACAATCATCCTCCTCATATTCCTCCTCCTCCGTCTCCTCCTCCTCCTCCCCCCCTCCTCCTCCTCTTCCTCCTCCTCCTCCTCCTCCTCCTCCTCCTCCTCCTCCCCCTGGCCCCTTGCCTCATCGTTCGTATCCCCCTCGTCCTCCTGCGCCGCCCCCTGTCGCAACGACACCATATCCTCCCCCCGCGCCTGTGATCGTTCCACCGAGCCCTCCTGCTCCCTGCTGCCCGAAATCAAAGCCGTGTTTACTTGCTGTTCGATGTGTTTCGGTCCGATTCGTTACTCCTCCGACCCGACGCGCACGCACGCACATTTGCACGCACAGCACACGCACACACGCACACACGCGCACACACACGTACTCGCACGCACACGCACACACACACACACACCATGAAACATCTCACACCATGAAACATCACGCACGTGCCCACATCAAGAACCATCTCACACCAGGTGTGCCCTATTCGCCTGCCGCACCGCCGCGACGTCGTGGGGCAGGATGCAGGCTGCTCGCGAAAGGCTGCAGTCCAGAGTTGTTTTAAGTGGCCAGGTGGATCGAAGGGGGATTGGGGGAGCGTGGGAGGGGGAGTGGAGGGGTGGGAAGAGGGGAAATACAGGAGATCGAGGGGCAGGGATGGAGAGGATGGAGAAGGGGAACGGGGGAGAGATAGGCGAGGGATAGGGAGAGGGACAGGGACAGGGAGAGTACATGGAAGGGGGACGGGGACAGGGACAGGACGGGCAGAGAGATAGGAGAGTGCACAGTCGGCGTCGATCCTGGATTTCTTGGACTAGCTTACCGCCTGGACTTCCTGACTTCCTTCCCCATGGGCCCCGCCCCTCTCCCCTAGTCTTCCCGAAGAGAAGGGAGGAGCAGGGAGGGCAGGGAAGTAGGGGAAGAAGAAGAACGGAGGAGAGGGAAAACGGAGGAGAGGGAAAACGAAGGGAGGGGAGGGGAGGAGAAGGGATGAGAGAGGAGGAAGGAGATCCGTACCCCTTCTTCTGTCCACTCTTGTTCTGAGCTGCCCCACGGCGCCTCAAGATCTCGTTCAAGCGCCTCGCTCGCGCCTCCGATCCGCCACGCGGGAAAATAAGGCACTGGCTGAATTCTCGAGCTCGTCTCATCTCGTGTGTTGTTTCCTCCTCCTCTCCTCTCCTCTCCTCTCCATCCCCTCTCCTCTCCTCTCCTCCTCTTTCCCTCCTCTCCTCCTCTTCCCCTGTCCTCTCCTCCTCGAGTCGCCAGCGCCTCGGCCCCTGCCCTCTCGCATGCCGAAAAGGCGGCATCTCAATCTCGGTAATGATCAGCATCTCGGTAATGATCATCCTCGTCTTGGTAATGATCATCTGCTGGGCTCTGTATAGCGTCCTGGCCCCCTCACCCGCGCCCCCAGATCGCGGGTGCAAGCATACCAGAGCAGCAACGGAGAAGGAGGAGGAGGAGAAGGATCGAGGAGCAGGAGGAGGAGGAGGGAGGAGGAAGGAGGAGGAGGGAGGAGGAGGGAGGAGGAGGGAGGAGGGAGGAGGAGTGAGGAGGAGGGACGATCGACGTCGGTCGTCGATTCGTCGGCGTCGACGTCGTCGACGTCGGACGTCGTCGATCCTCGGACGTCGTCTTCGACGTCGACGTCGGACGTCGACGACGATCGGCGTCCGACGTCGATCGTCCCTGCTTCTCCCTCCTTCCTCCTTCCTCCCTCCTCCTCCCTCCTCCCCCTCCCTCCTCCTCCTCCTCCCTCCTCCTCCCTGGAGGCCTCCTCCTCCCTCGTCGTCGTCGGATGTCGACGTCGTTCGGATCCGTCGATGCCCCGCGGTCTGCCACACGCGCCCCTCGGCTGTTGCTTCTCTCTACCCAGGGGGTGACCAACGAACGGGACGGGTCATCCAGTGGGAGATGGCAGGACGAGGAAGTGGACGGAGGAAATCCTAAGATTTAGGAGCGAGGAGGCGAAGGAGGAAAGGAGGAGAAGGGACCGAATGACTGAGCAGGGATACCGAGGAGATCGAGGAGGGGAGGGGAGGGGACCCAGAAGACCAAAGAAGGATGAGTGGACCCGAACGCTGCTGTCGAATCCCATGCTGCGTTGCTCGTGCAAGCCTCCAACCCTCCCCCGTCCTCTCGCCTCACTCGTTCACCAGGCCGAGCTCGTATTTCAACTGCTCGCGGATCTCCCCTGCGGCATCCTTCGTCGTGGGGCCCGTCATCAAGATCCGCAACAGCGTCCGCAACATCAGGAAGTCCGAGAGCTCCTTCGCGGCGTCGAAGTTCTTGCCCGTGTATTGGTCCTCCGTCCACTGGTTGTCCCTCGCGCTCGTCATCTGGATGTACTCCTTGTCGGTCGTCCTCTTGAAGTGCACGCAAGAGATCTTCTCCGACTCCCTGCGCCTCAAGGTGAAGGCGATCTCCGCGTCCTCGCTCGTTTTGTAGGCCCGCTCGTACTTGTACTTCAGCAGCTCCGTGCGCACCATGTCGGCGGTGTCGAGATCCGGCTCGTCGGGCTGGATGATCGGATCATGCTCCTTCGGGGTCTCTTCCTCACCACACTCGGCTGTCTCATCAGGCTCGAGTGTCTCATCCAGTGGCGTCGGGTCTGCTGCAGCTGGCTTCTTGGACACGGGCGTCGGCTCTGCTGCAGCTGTCTCCACCTTGGCTGGTTTCGTGCTGGGGGGCTCGGCCACGGTCTCGTCGCTAGCGCTGGGCCTCTTGCGGGCAGGTGTTGCAGCAGCGGGTTTTCTCTTTGGTGTAGCTGTTTTCTTCGCCTTCATCGGCTTCGGCGGGGGTGTGCTCTCCAGCCAAGGGGTGTGCCCGCAATGGGGGCCTTTTGAACCACAAGGTTTGGCCAATTGGTCGTGTGTGGAGCTCTTCTTCTTCTTCTTCTTGTGCTTGCCCTTGCCCCTGGAGCGTTTCTTCTTGTCGCGAACTCCGACGCCCATCAAACTCTCGATGAAGGGAAGTTTCGGTAGCTCTGCAGCGTCTTCTTCAGTATGAACCTCCCCAAACCGAGCAACATAAAACACATGTGGAAGCGTGTCGCACAAAAAAAACTACAACAAGCATCGACAGCAACGGAAGACGGGCGTCGCACAACCAAACGCTACAGCATCCGCGGGTCTACGCCGCCGAACGTACACGTAGGAACCAAGGTCGAATTCGATCGATGCGGATCGTTGGGCCGACAGTGTAAGATAAGCTGAAGCTTGCGTGAGGGGTGATTTGAATTTTATGGTGGAGGGGAGGATGGGTAGAACGAGCAGGGAGAGGAGAACAGAGAGGGGGAAGAGAGGGAGGGAGAGAGAGAGAGAGAGAGAGAGAGAAAGGTGCGCGGAGAGATAATAAGGATCCTTGCGATAAGACAGATCGGGGGAGGGATATATATAGAGAGAGAGAGAAAGAAAGAGAGAGAGAGAGAGGAGGGATGAGTTCTGGAGTTCTTTCTCTTCTACCCCCACATCCATCCAGGGTGCACCTCAGCAGATGCCTTGAAGAAGGCGTTCAAGGTCTCCTCATCCACGTCGCTGTCGTCGCACTCCTCCCCTTGCCGATCGGTGGCGCGGACAGGGCCGAGAGTGAGCGCAGGGTGGAAGGGTAGATCAAGGGATCCAAGCATTCTGACCCCGCACCGTCAACATACCTACAGTGCCTGCCTATCCTTCTGTCCATCCTTTCACCTCACACCCTCCCGTTCTTCTCGCTCCCTCCTTTACCCGCCCTCCCTCTCATTGGCCTCCGTCCTTACTTCCCTCCCCCCGTTCCCGCCCACCTTGTTGGGGTCGAGGTCGCGCTTGTAGTGGCTGAACATTTTCCGCACGTGGCGGCTCTGCACGAACCTCTTGGAGGAGTTCCACCACTCCCAAACATCCGAGGATTTTTACGATCTTGCTTTCACCTGCGTAGTTGTTCTGTTTCAAGGGCCCGAAAACGTGACCTCGAGGGGTGAGATCCAGGGAACAACGTTGACGGGTTCGGGGGGGAACAAAAACATACCGTCGGATATTTGGTTCGAACCTCGGCCGTTACCATCTTCATTTCTCTTCCCTCCTCCTCCTCCTCCTCCTCCATTCCTCCTCCTCCTCCTCTTGATCCTCCTCCTCTTGATCCTCCTCCTCCTCCTCCTCCCCCTCCTCCTCCCCCTCCCCCTCCTCCTCCTCCTCCTCTCCCCCGTCCTGGCCCCTTTCTCTTCTCTTCATATCGCCACCGTCCGTCGACGCGAGACGGGAGAGGGGGGGAACCTGATGCCTTGCAATCGTTGTTTCACTGGCGCTCTCCCGTGCTCGGCCTTGTACGCGGCAATGTACGTCTCCTTGAATGCTAGATCCCAGGCGTCCTCCCCTGGACCCAATCGAAGAACGAGAAGGGGTCAACGACAGGCCACAGGGAGGAGATACAGGCAGCTACACATCATCGCTTCCTCCCCATTCACCCTCGATTGTTGCCTCCCCCCCGTCGATCGTCGTCGATCCTCATCATTGGCCGTTTCCCTCCTCCTATCGTCTTGCTCCCCCTCGGTCCGACTGGATGCTTCGCATCGCTTTCTCGTCCTCCACCCTTCCCCACATCCCTACACATCCTACCTGACCCCCTGCAAATAATCCGACGGAGCCCCGAGAGAAGGGTTTCACAGCGTTGATCTTTGAAATTCTGGGAGGTTGAAGTGGCGCCTGTGCCCCAGAGGGTCCATGCTGATATGATGGCTATGTCGATCGTTGCCTGGTGTCGACGTGTTTGGGAGGCCCCCATGATGCTGCTATGGTGTGACATGCTATATCATGATATGGTACGTTATGTGTGGAATATGATATTGATGAAATAGTTTGCGATGTAGTTTGGAATTTCACGATCTACGACGCTACACTATGATATGATACCGTATGCGATGCTACTGCTATGTTAGATGGGTTGGCGGGGATACGCGCAGCGTAAGGACCAATCACAGTGAGCAATACCCCCCCCCCAATGTGCCATCATCAGCTTCTGACTGAAGCGTAAACCACCTCCAACGATGTCCAACTCGGAGAGCACTATCTGGAATACCTCCCCTGGAGGAGAGTTGGTGGGGAGGGCGGGGACGGTGACAAGCTCACGCTCTGGCAACCATGACGGGTCGAACGAAGGACGATGATGAATGACGAGTTTAACATGTCAAGTTGTGTTCTGCATTCGGTGGTTGGGTCCAGGTGCGCAGCTCAACGACGAGACAATGAGAGGGCTCTTTGCGACGACTCGATCCCTCGCGCGCTTTCCCATCCGCTCTCACGTGCACTCATTCAAGGGCCCTGCCCCCCTCATCCTCCCCTCCTACAACCACCTTTCCCCCTCAAGTCCTTCACCATTCCTCCATCTTCCTCGGATCGCCCACTCCTTCAACCTCTACTGCCTGACACACCCCAGCCCCATGCCTGGTACTCCAACGGTCTGGAGCGGTACTCGAACTTGTCTGGCGTGTAGTTGAAGTCGGGCACATCGCCTATGGAGGAAAACGGCACGAGAAACGAGGGACGAGGATCACGTGAGGTGGGCTGTGGAGGATTGTTGGCAGGCTGGTGGACGTCCCGACCGAGGCAACTGGGGAGGAACGAGCAGAGGGGGGTCGGAGGAAGCGGGGAACAGGAGGGAGGGGGG
>CAUYUJ010015936.1:150000-167500 GCA_963575745.1 Prorocentrum cordatum | reverse complement strand
TCCTCCTCCTCCCCCTCCTCCTCCTCCTCCTCCTCCTCCTCCTCCTACTACTACTACTACTACTACTACTTACTCCTCCTCCTCCTCCTCCTCCTCCTCCTCCTCCTCCTCCTCCTCCTCCTCCTCCTCCTCCTCCTCCTCCTCCTCCCCCGCCTGCTCCTCTTTTCTCCCTCCTCTCGTCCATGGTGCTCCCCGATTGGATAAGCAGTTGTGCCGGGAGTGCCGACTTTCTCGTTTCGCGTGGGGGTTTTCCTCTGTCAGTGCGCACCACGGTTCCATGGCCATCAAGTAGCAGATGCAGCCTTGAGCAGAGGCCGAGTACCACCACCACCTCATCCTCCTCTTCCTCTCCCCCCTCCTCTCCCCCCCCCCGGGAGAAGACAAGTCAGCCAGTGCGAACGAGTCGGCGGGCACCGCCCACTCTCACCGCGCTGGTGACACAGCTTGAGCTGCTCGGGCCCGGAGCGCGCTCCCACCCAGCGAACGGAAGGCGCTCTCGCGCGCGGTCCAGCTTCTGACGACCGTGCGAGGGTGAGACAACGCGGGCCGCGCACGGGTGCGAGCGGAGCTTCCAGAGAGTCCCTGCGCGCCGCATGCGGCTGGAGCCGCGTGTGGCCCACTCGCGAGCGGCCAAGTGTCCGACTCGAGTGGCGAAGGCGAAGACGCGCGCCGCGGCAGCGAGGGAACGCCGGCGCATGGACGAGGAGCACGTTCGGCCCGCTCCCGCGCGCCAGAGCCACTCTCAAAAAAAAAAGAAAAAAAAAACGGATCTGGCGAGCGCGACGCGCGCCGCGCCCCGGCGGGAAGTTGAGGCCAGCTCGGAGCGTAGGCCCTGGCTTCGACCCCGGGATTCGGCCCCCCACGCCTTGCATTCGGGAGTGGATCAGGATCTGGTTATTCGCAAGCCCTCCGTGTGTTCCGGCGCGGGCGGCGAGTTTGGCCAGAGAGTCCAGCCAAATTTCAAGCTCTCCGGCCCACCGAGCATGCGAGGCACACTCGCGGGCCCGTCTCGGCTGCCATCGCACACTCTTGTTGCCCTACACGGCAGCTGCACGGAGCGCAGGCAAGAGGGCGGCCGGTCGCCCGCCCGCGCGCGGCCCCACCCGCGACGACCTGCGAGTGGCAGATGTGCGCCGCGCCGGGGCGGGAACGCCACTTCCGGGCGTTCCACACCTACAGTCGGGGCTCTGAGCAAGGAGCCCTTCTCGTTGGGGAGGGGCTCCGTGTTCGTTCATTGTTTCACATCTTGCCCCAGGTTATCCTTGGATTTTCGATGGGAAGTCGAAGTTGAACTTCTGGAGAAAAGGGGCCTCATTCCTTATTTAGGGTTCCTAAGGTCAACGCCCCGACGGTACTACACGGAGTCGAGGCGGGACCGACATGTTCGTCCGCCTTCGTGTCGACGAGTTGTCGAGAGAAAGATGCGCGCCGCGCCTCAGCGGGAGCTCAGCCTTCAAACAAGTGAGCGCAGAACCGAGGAGGGAGGGCCACTCTGGCCTTTCGCGCACGGTGCGCGCCCCGTACCACTCCCGCCGCGCATTCTGCAACGTCGACGCCGAAGCGTCAATGGCGAGGGACAGCGCAGTTCTTGCATTGGTTTTGATCGGAAGGGTGGGGCCTCATGGACCTGGTCGCTATATGCTGGCTCGGCGGCCTAGTTGTATCATATACGATTTGGCGGAGTAACATACATAAGAGGAGGGGGAGATCTGGTGCGCTTCCCCTATTCGAGGGAACGAGCGCATGGATTTAAGGCGCGTGGATTGGCGACGGGTCCCGTGTCCAGAGGAGGCGGCGTTGGCGCCATGCTTCGGGGGGTGCGGTCGGGAATCTTGGGGACAGCTTGCTGCTCCGCCAGTCTCGGGCGAAGAGAACTGTGCGCATGCACCGATCTTGGCAAGGCCCATCCTTGACCCACATTATGCCTTCCTGGCCAAGGCAGGAGGGCGTATGCACCGATCCTGGGCTTAGGATGGGCCTGGCCAGGATCGGTGTGTGTGTGCACAGCTTTTTTCTCTGCAGCTCTGGCCCACCACGCTTCGGCGCGGCGCGAGGCATCCGGCGTCGGCGCCCCGAGCCTCTCTAGGGGGCCACATGCGAACCCTACCCCTACCCCGGACGACTTTGAGGGGGAGGGTGGGGGTTCACATCGTTCGGGAGCTCCCGAGCGAGATGGACCCCGCCCTCCCCCCCAGAAGTCGTGGGGGGTAGGTAGGGGTAGGGTTCGGCGCGACGCGCTGTCCGCTTCCCCGTCCCCAGGCGGCAGCCCCGAGCCTCTTCGAGCCTCCCGCCCCGCGCAGCGGAGCGGCACGCCACCCGCTCGCAGGGCGCTTCGCGGCGCCAGGTCCGCCGCGGCGACGCGCTGAGCAGAAGCTCCTGGCCGTCGCTTCCCCGATCCGTGGACCTGGCGCCCACGCGCCAGATCGCGGGTAATCTCCTCCTCCTCCTCCTCCTCCTCCTCCTCCTCCTCCGCCTCCTCCTCCTCCTCCTCCTCCGTCCTCCTCCTCCCTCATCCTCCGTCCTCCTCCTCCACCTCCTCCTCCTCCTCCTTCGTCCTCTTCTCCTCCTCCTCCTCCTCCTCCTCCTCCTCCTCCGTGGGTCCAGGCCTCGGCGCAAATCAGCGAGTGCTCCGGCCGGAACCAGCTGTCGGTGCCCCGCTCCTCCTTGTTCCCATTCGACCTCTTTTTCGGCCGATTCGGGCTTCAACTTTCCGTTTCATGTTCGCGCTTGACGCGTTTGGGGCCCTCTCCCAGTAACATTACTGGGCACGGAGCTAGATGTCTCACGCTGCTGCCTCTCCGCCTCCTCGCGTCTTTCCTTCTTCTCCTCCTTCTCCCCCGGCCCGCGCTTAGTGCGACACGCCGGCGTCCACCTAGCGACGGTGCTGTCAGGTGTTGATTGCTTCGGCTGGTTGCCCATTCGCTTTCTTCTTTTCTCCTCTTTCCCCTTCGTTGCCTCTCCTGCCTCCTAGCTGCGGCCCGATGATGGCCCTGTCTTCATCTGAGTTTCGGGTTGACCCTGTAGGGTAATCCACAGGTGTCGCCGCAGCATTCCTTTAATCTGTTAGCCGCCGCCTCGCGCCTTCTCGTGGCCTCCTCCGCCGCTCGGCTTCTGGCATGGGCCAGCTGCCGCGGGAAGCGTGTAGCGTGTGACAGCCCAGAGAGCGTTGTGAAGGAATGCCCCGCCAGATTTCGCTTCCCGCGCTTCCGCCTGCGGAACAAAAAACCCTCCTCCCCCCAGGGAGCTGGCCGCGGCTCCGACGAGCTGCACTCCGACCGCAGTCTTCCCAGTGCGCGCAAACGCTGAGAATTTCGGGGAGTGGGAGTGTCCATGACATGCCACCCTCTACTCTAGGCCTCCCAGATGCGGCCTGAGCAGATGGGGTCGCAGGATCGTGCCGCATCGCCGATGCATCGCCGATGCGGCTCGAGGTGCAGCCCGATTTGCTTCACGTCGACGTCACCGATTCATCGCCGACGTCGACGATGCGTCGCCGGTGCATCGCCGATGCACCGCCGGTGCGGCGCGACCCTCCGGACCCATCAGCTTCGACCCCGGCTGGGAGGCCTCTACCTGCGGCCTGGCCCCCCGCGCCCCAGATCCACAGAGCCCCCCAATCCGCCCCCGCGCGTGCCCGACTGGAACACCGAGGTTCAAGCAGTTGCGAAGCGCCCTGGCTCGCCTACAGCCCCACCAAGCAATGTTCTGAGAACCTTTTGTGGTTTCCACGACATGTTCTCAGAACAGTTCTGGCGGAGTCCGTCTCGTTTTATCACATCGGGCTTATGTTATAAGAGCACTGTTGCCTAACAGCGAAGACTGATAGGTTTCTAATGGTCTCAAAACAAAGCATCTTGACTCCTCAGGGGGGTCTGGGCAGATGCCGGACGGGTGCCAGGGAGAATCCGCGGAAGTCGTTTTAAGCAAACAGTTTCACAGTTCGTGGTCTTCGAGGTCCCAGAACTCCATTCCTGGGCATGTTTTTGCATGCCCGGAGCCGACTGTAGGCCACTTCGTGGTCTTCGAATTCCCACATCTCCGCTCCTGGGCATGATTTTGAATGCTCGGAGCCAACTGTAGGCCACTTCGTGGTCTTCGAGTTCCCAGAATTCCATTCCTGGACATGATTTTGAATGCCCGGAGCCAAGTGTAGGCCACTTCGTGGTCTTCGAATTCCCCAGACTCCATTCCTGGGCATGATTCTGAATGCTCGGAGCCAACTGTAGGCCACTTCGTGTTCTTCGAGTTCCCAGAACTCCATTCCCGGGCCACATTTTGAATGCTGAGGCAGGCTGATGCTGAGGCTGAGGCAGGCTGAGGCTGAGGCACGCTGATGCTGAGGCCGAGGCTGAAGGCAGACTGAGGCTGAGGCTGAAGCAGGCTGAGGCTGAGGCTGAGGCAGGCTGAGGCTGAGGCTGAGGCAGGCTGATGCTGAGGCAGGCTGAGGCTGAGGCTGAGGCTGATGCAGGCTGAGGCTGAGGCAGGCTGAGGCTGAGGCCGAGGCTGAAGGCAGACTGAGGCTGAGGCTGAAGCAGGCTGAGGCTGAGGCTGAGGCAGGCTGAGGCTGAGGCTGAGGCAGGCTGATGCTGAGGCAGGCTGAGGCTGAGGCTGAGGCTGATGCAGGCTGAGGCTGAGGCAGGCTGAGGCTGAGGCCGAGGCTGAAGGCAGACTGAGGCTGAGGCTGAAGCAGGCTGAGGCTGAGGCTGAGGCAGGCTGAGGCTGAGGCTGAGGCAGGCTGATGCTGAGGCAGGCTGAGGCTGAGGCTGAGGCTGATGCAGGCTGAGGCTGAGGCAGGCTGAGGCTGAGGCCGAGGCTGAAGGCAGACTGAGGCTGAGGCTGAAGCAGGCTGAGGCTGAGGCTGAGGCAGGCTGAGGCTGAGGCAGGCTGAGGCTGAGGCTGAGGCAGGCTGAGGCTGAGGCTGAGGCTGAGGCTGAGGCTGAGGCTGAGGCTGAGGCTGAGGCTGAGGCTGAGGCTGAGGCTGAGGCTGAGGCTGAGGAGGCTGCTGAGGCAGGCTGAGGCTGAGGCTGAGGCAGGCTGATGCTGAGGCTGAGGCAGAGGCTGAGGCTGAGGCTGCAGGCTGAGGCTGAGGCGAGGCTGCGCAGACTGAGGCTGAGGCTGAAGCAGGCTGAGGAGGCTGAGGCAGGCAGGCTGAGGCTGAGGCTGAGGCTGAGGCAGGCTGATGCTGGGGCAGGCTGAGGCTGAGGCTGAGGCTGATGCAGGCTGAGGCTGAGGCAGGCTGAAGCTGAGGCCGAGGCCTGAGGCTGAGGCAGGCTGAGGCTGAGGCAGAGGCAGGCTGAGGCTGAGGCTGAGGCAGGCTGATGCTGAGGCAGGCTGAGGCTGAGGCTGATGCTCATGCAGGCTGAGGCTGAGGCAGGTGGAGGCTGAGGCCGAGGCTGAAGGCAGACTGATGCTGAGGCTGAAGCAGGCTGAGGCTGAGGCTGAGGCTGAGGCTGAGGCTGAGGCTGAGGCCGAGGCAGGCTGAGGCTGAGGTAGGCTGAGGCTGAGGCAGGCTGAGGCTCAGGCTGTGACTGCGACTGCCGTTGCCACTGCGACTGTCATCGCGAACGCGACTACGACTGCGAGAACAGCAGAATTCAACAACTGGATGGGAACGCTTCCAGATGTGCTCCTGCACATCGCTGTCAGGTTGCCTTGCCGGGATCATTTTTGTTCTTAGAACAAGGAATGGGCAACACACACGCTCTGGCGATGATGTTTTGGTGCTCGGCCAAGACTCTGCTACCTTGGCTGTATCCTTGCTTGCTCAGCGAGTTCGAGCAAAAACACTATTATGTAGAGATGCGCTGCCTGCCGTCAACGTTGTGGCACTGATGCCGAGAAGACAATGCAAGACAATGCGTCCACCAACCAGCCCCAACCAACCAACCACTATCGAGTCGCAGTGCATAAAATGCGCAAGCCGCAGCCCCTTCTTCGAGAGAGCTGTTATACGACTTGACAATCTGGACAAGATGCTTGTCGCCCAAACTCCATGCGATGCCTATGGCGGAGAAGCCTCCGTGTTGAGAGCGCCATGGCTTCACAGCGCGATTTACTACACGCTGCACGCCTGCAGCCTGCCACTGGCTGCAGTACGGCATTACAATACGAGTCAAAGGCTGTTGCTCATGGACAGTCGAGCCAGGGAGGCGAAAAATGGGGGGCCGCACCCCCAAGATTCGTGGTAATAGTGCGATGTGTGAGGAATGCTGACGCAAAATGCTACAAAACTTCTTGATCTCACTGTCGGCGTGCTGCCGCTCCGAACACAAACGGCGCACGCGGAGCGCGTGTACGAGCGGCCATGCTCGGTGCACGCCGGCGGGATGCATGCTGCGATCGCTGAGGGGGATCCACAAAGACGACCGCTTGATATGGATGCGGTGATCCATGATGCCCGTGGAGCGCCAGCGGGGCCCACGGTAAAACACGACGTCGAGCATCTGAACCTCATCGGAGGCGATACTCTCAACTTCTAGCTTAAACACCGTTGACAGCTCTTGCAATCTGCCAATGAGGGCATCCAGCTGTGCTCTGGACCCCGAATGCACCAGCATAATGTCGTCACGATACCTAATATAAGCGACTATGCCGTGCAACTCACAGAAACGATCTTGAGACACGCTGTCGCGCTCAACTTGATTGAAATACGCTGCGTCAGCAACCTCCCCACTACAAGGGAGTCCCATGCCAGCGCCGACGGTGACCTTCCAGACCTTGTCGGGCGCTGTGGGGCACGCCACGTACTGGCAATCCAAAATCGCACGCAGCAGCTTGGCGTATGCATCTTGTTGGACGCCGTCGAAAAAAGCTGAGGAATGTGTGACAAGATCGGCATGCAAACCAGACATAACATATTATTTTATGTCTATTTTAACTAAGTGGCAACCGGCTGGCACGACTGTGCGCGACATGATCTGTAATAGGTGCTGGGTGTCGCGAGCCAGAAACGGAACACGCCTAAGATGAGGGAGCAACGCGTGGGAGATCCACCGCATTGCTGGAGCCATCGGATTACGAACGCTACAGTGGAGGAGGCGCAACTCCACCTTGCCAGGAGGCTTGTGCGTCTTGACGGTGGCCCCAACGCGCGACACGATGTCTTCGCACCGGCTCGCGTCCACGTCCGAAAGCATGGCTCGCTCGAGCGCCCTGTCATCTAAAACCCTGCACGTTTCGCGAACAGCCTCGATGAAATCAGTTACCACTGTCGCCCCAAAACTGTATGGAGCGAGCTTCTCTCGGTAAGCGGGGCCAGACAATATATGCATGTAGCGATTGTGCAAATCGCTCTTGCGGATTAAACAAAAACCAGCATCTTTATTTGTGGGGAGCGCCCCGACGCCCGTTTTTTGGAGGAGGGAGAGAGCAAGCCTAATCACTGCGGGCACTGGCGGAGCGCGACGCCGGCTCTGTACAGACCTCACGCCTGACAGCGTCAACCATGCACTGCAGAGACAGAGGCAATACAACATCACACGGCTTGCAATATCTTTTCTTGGATCGCAACCGCCACCAACTTTCGCCAGCTGCTGGGTCTTCGGCGTTAGATCCGAAAAACCATCTCCAACGAAGCTTATGCTCCCAATTCCAAAGGGCAAGAGAAACGTGAGACAAAGAAGATTTGGGTGTCATGCAAAACACGTGCTTTCGATGAACCATCGTAAGCAAAAACCGGACTGGCCAGGCCAGCTCGGTACCTGAAGGAACAGTCGCACAATTCGAACGCGGGTGAAACAAATAAATTGGTTTATCATCACATGAAAGCAAAGAGTTGAAATCAGGGGCGGGGAGATCACGAGTGAACTGCAGGAACAAACGGGCCAGCCTCACGGTCATGTCCCCCTCCCTCGCCGCCTGCCTCCGGCGGATCTGCCACGTCCAGACCCTCTCGCGCTTCCTCGTGCGCCAGCGCCCTTCCCGGCGCTCGTCTTGCCGGATGCCTTGCTCTTGCCTTTGCCCTTGCCCTTGGACTTGCCCTTTGACTCGCCCTTGGGGGAGGGCGTGGCTTTCCCGTTGCCCTTGGACTTGCCCTTCGGGTCGCCTCGCCCTTTGCCTTTGCCTTTGTCCTTGCCCCCGCCCTGTCCGGGCGGGGACGTGCCGTTTTTTGATAAGGCAGCAAGGCGTACGGCGTCGGCGCGGTCAACGGAGGACTGGCCAGCGGCCATGGTGGAGGTGTACAGGGATGCCGCCTAGGCGGCTATGGTGCCGCCACCTGCCGGACCTGCTCGGCCAGGCACGCGCTGGCGAGCGATCACACGAGCATCCACGGCCATGTTGAAGAGGTCCGCAGGGCTCGTCCCCATCATCTGCTGGATCAGCTTCTCCTGGGCCTGGTCCTGCTTGGCCTTCTCCTGCTGCTTGCGAGCCTTCTCGTCTGAAGCTCGAGCCACCGCCTTGGCGTAGATGGCGGTGGCTTTGGCCTTCAACCGCTCGGCGTCGACGCCGCCAGTGGAGACCTGGAAGCCGTCGTCGTTGTCCAGGTCCAGGTCGAGGTCCAGGCCTGAAACTCTGGACGTCTGGTCGGACAGGGCGGCCGCGCATGTCTCGACGAAGTAATCCCTCTTCGTGAGCCTGCGCAGGTCGTCCCTCTGCTTGGCCAGGAGCAGCACATCGAGTTTCTTCTGAATGGCCAGGTGCGCGCAGTAGGCCTCTTGCTTCGCCTCCCGCAGCGTCTTGCCGAAGAGGTCAAGGCGGAAGCTCAGGTCAACGACGCGCTCTGTGTCCAAGAACGGCGACTCGTATGCCAACGTGAAGGGTCGACACCCAGAAGGGACCCGGCCAGCACTCAAAGCTTCCACATCGCTCTTGGTGCTCGTCGCCCTCTCGTTCACCTTCTGGAGACTTGCGATTCTCGCGTTCAAATCGTTCGTGGATTTCTGAATTCTCTTAATCAGCTCATTCGGTAGGAACCCCTTCAACTCGTCTTCCACTAGCTTCTTCACAGCTGCGAAGTCGGAGCTGGCGGCGCGGGCCCCTTGTACGTCAGCGGGGCCCAGAGCCCCCCGCGGAGAACGGGACTGGCTTCGGGTTCCACGGGCCCCATCTGCCGGTGCTGACATCAGGCTAGACGCTGGCGCTAGCAGCGGTCTGCGCCCACCTGCAGTCCTCCCGCCTGGGAGTTCACTCGTCGCAGCGGCTGAGGCTTCATCACCGGACATGGTGTGGTATAAAAGGAATTACCGTAAACAAGGAGTGGGCAACACACACGCTCTGGCGATGATGTTTTGGTGCTCGGCCAAGACTCTGCTACCTTGGCTGTATCCTTGCTTGCTCAGCGAGTTCGAGCAAAAACACTATTATGTAGAGATGCGCTGCCTGCCGTCAACGTTGTGGCACTGATGCCGAGAAGACAATGCAAGACAATGCAAGACAATGCAAGACAATGCAAGACAATGCAAGACAATGCTGAGGCTGAAGCAGGCTGAGGCTGAGGCTGAGGCTGAGGCTGAGGCTGAGGCTGAGGCTGAGGCTGAGGCTGAGGCTGAGGCTGAGGCTGAGGCAGGCTGAGGCTGAGGTAGGCTGAGGCTGAGGCAGGCTGAGGCTCAGGCTGTGACTGCGACTGCCGTTGCCACTGCGACTGTCATCGCGAACGCGACTACGACTGCGAGAACAGCAGAATTCAACAGCCGGATGGGAACGCTTCCAGATGTGCTCCTGCACATCGCTGTCAGGTTGCCTTGCCGGGATATTTTTTTGTTCTTAGAACATGTTTGGGTTCGAGGAACATTTCGTGGTAGGACTACGGGAATGCCGGGACGGTCGGTCCCTGCTCAAGAAACGGGCGCGGTGCGGCTCCCGCACCTGGCTCGCGGCGGAAGCCGAACCCTGCACAGTCGGAGTGCACTGGCAGGTCGGCCCCTGCCAAAAAACAGGGGTGCTCCTGTGTCCTGTCCATCCCTTCTCGTGTCCTCTGCACGTTCGGACTAAGGGTGCCCTTGTTCAGAGCCCCGAATCATCAGGTGTAACTCGGGTCAGGGATAACTCGGGTTCCTTTTCCGGGAATCTAAACCCGAGTTACCCCGGACCCGAGTTACCCCGGATAACTCGGGCGTCCAGAGCCCCGAATCATCAGGGATAACTCGGGTCAGTGCTAACTCGGGTTCCTTTTCTGGGAATCCAAACCCGAATTACCCCGGACCCGAGTTACCCCGGATAATTCGGGCGCCCAACTTGTGTCCTGTCATTTTCGCAGACGTTGGGGCCATATCGGCGGCGTGCCAGGCGCGTCGCGCCATGGGTGTCATTTTCGCAGACGTTGGGGCCATATCGGCGGCGTGACGGGCGCGTCGCGCCATGGGGAGGTCGCGCATCTGGGCAAGCGTACCCCTGCCGATCAGCGAGTCCGGCAACTCGACGGGCAGCGGGGGGGTATAGGGTCAGGGGAGGGAAATGGTACCCAAGGTGCCCCTCCCGCTACCCTTCCCTCGTCTTCGCCTTTTTTGGGGCCTCCTGGGAGGCCCTCGTAGCCACCGCTGGATTCGCTTCGAAATCCTGGTCAGAACGCGCCCCGGGAAATGTCCAGGGAGCAACGGCATCGGCACCTCTTGGTTTCCCCAGGTAGGCTTCGGGATTCGCTGACAAAGTGGCGAAATCCGAACCCTACCCCCCGCCCCCCATCAGTTCAGGAGAATCGATGGTAGGCGGGGGCGCACGCCAGCCGTTGAAAGTATTTGTTGGGGGGATCTTCGGATCCCAATCTACTTCTGGCGACTTCCAGCTTCAAGAATCGGCATGGTCTTGCTGCGTTTTGCTGCTTTTTGGGAGGGCCTCAACCCAACCTGCAGCCAGCCCGGCATAAGAAGGATGGGCAACCTTCCCAAGGGTGCCCCTTGCATCTTCTTGCCTCCTCGGCCCATCCTTGGCTGCCTTCGCCGGCCGCGCTCCACCCGCGCAGCGCCGACGTGGCCTTCCGAGGCCCCTGCAGCCACACCGCGCATGCGGGTCGACTGTACCCTAATTGGGGAACAGGCAGTGACGTAAACAGAAAACTCGGAGGTCCGCGCGGATCTCTCTGATCTGCGTTGGACCCCTCTCCTTGGCGCGCGGAGCGCGCCAGGGGCGGCGCCGGAGGCGCCGCCAGGGGGCTCCAGCGCCGATCCGAGAAATTCGCGCGGACCGCCGAGTTTTTATGCTTATGCCAACCTTATGCCATTGCTTGTTTCCCTGCTTTAGCCGCCTTCCCGAAACATAGAGACCAAGCGATGTCATCTTGGCTTGAAACCCAGGCCCGCCTGCGGGCGATTGGCCCTGACCCAGGCGCCCTGGGGGACGGCGGAAACACTCCCGCCGCCGAGCTCAGAAGAAAAAGGTGCCGCCCAGCCTGCTGAGGAGGAACGCCGCCGACGCGCAGAAAAACACGAGATTGTGGCCGTCGACGTTCATGTCCGACGCAACACGTCGACGCTCATGTCGAGTGGCCGTCGACATGAACGTCGACGCCACCGAAATTCGAAGGCCGTGACGCGCCAATGCGCGCCGCCTTCCTGGTTCATGTTCTTCTGCCTGCTTTTCTTCCGACCGGCGCGTAGTAGGGCTCCGCAGGGCCGCTCCGTCGTCCACAGGGAGGCGGCTCCTCCCCGGAGAGTCCTCGAGCCCCGCCGCCTCTCGGGGGCTGCCAGGAGGAGGAGGAGGAGGAGGAGGAGGAGGAGGAGGAGGAGGAGGAGGAGGAGGAGGAGGAGGTGTATGTGGAGGTAGGTGGGAGGAGGAGGAGGAGGAGGAGGAGGAGGAGGAGGAGGAGGAGGAGGAGGAGGAGGAGGAGGAGGAGGAGGAGGAGGAGAGAGGAGGAGGAGGAGGAGGAGGAGGAAGAGGAGGAGGAGGAGGAGAGGAGGTAGGAGGAGGAGGAGGAGGAGGAGGAGAGGAGGAGGAGAGAGAGGAGGAGGATGAAGAGGACGAGGAGGAGGGGAGGAGGAGGAGGAGGAGGAGGAGGAGGAGGTAGGAGGAGGAGGAGGAGGAGGGGAGGAGGAGGAGGAGGAGGAGGAGGAGGTTGGAGGAGTAGGAGGGAGGGAGGAGGAGGAGAGGAGGAGGAGGAGGAGGAGGGAGGAGGAGGAGGAAGAGGAGGAGGAGGAGGAGGAGAAGGAGGAGGAGGAGGAGGTAGGAGGAGGAGGAGGAGGAGGAGGAGGAGGAGGAGGAGGAGGAGGAGGGAGGTTGAGGAGGAGGTAGGAGAATCAATGGTTCGGACATCGCCACCTGACCGGTGCGTGCCGAGGACTTCCAGCGCTACCTCTGGAAGCACGCCAGCGGCGCCGAGTGCCCGCTGCCCTGCGCGGTGCCGCCCTGGCCGCGCTCCAGCAACACGGCGGAGGGGTGACGCTCGCCTGCCCGTCGCCCCCTCCTCTTCGGGCCTGCTGGATGTTCGTTCTGCGGACCTCCCGGAGGTTCGTTCTGGTTACCGAGTGTGTGTTCGATGGGGGCAGTGCTTCGGATTCTGACGAGGTCTGCCGGCGTGACGGGGGTTCGTCTCGGGGGACCTCCTGGATAGTCGTTTCGACGACCTCCTGGAGGTTCGTTCTGGTTACCGCATGTGTTCGATGGGGGCCTGGTCGTCGCCCCCTCCTCGGACCTGCTGGATGTTCGTTTCGGGGGACCTCCTGGAAGTTCTTTCTGGTGACTGCATGTGTTCGATGGGGGCAGTGTTTCGGATTCTGGCATGGTCTACTGGCATGATGGGGAGGGGGAGTCGTGGCGAGGGCCGAAAAGGAGATCTGGACTCCGCGCAGGCCAGGACTGGCTCGCACGCCTTTTCGGCCCGGTGACGTTTAGAAAGGCGGCGGGGGGAGGTGGGGGGGAATGCCACGCAAGTGCAGTCAACCCGCATAGCAAGGATGAACAACTTTCCAAGGTTACCCGTGCATGCCGCTTTCGCTTGCCGCGCCCCGCCCGCAAAGTGTCGACACGGCCTTCCAAGGCCCTCGCATCCTTATCGTGCATCCTTCTTTGTACGGGTTGACTGTAAGGGATGCGTCCGACTCTAGCTCGGCTCTTCGACTCGACTTCGACTCGAGCTCGACTCAAGTCGGCGGACGTTCGACGCAGCATCGACGCATTAGTGGAGCGAGCCCCCAGCGGGCGTCCAGCGCCCCCCCCCCCCGCATGCCTCGCGCCATGGGTCGTCCCACGGGCGAGCTGCGGGGGGCGCTGAGTCGCTGGCAGACCGCCGGATTCCATTCCGGTCACTCGAGGCTCCCCCGCGGACTGCCCAGGGGGGCCCGCGCCGGGGCAGCGGTGGCGGCCGTGCGGTGGAAAGGAAAGCGAGTGGCTCCGGGAAGGAGGAGCTGCTCCCCTCGGCCCTCTCGGGGCCCGCCTCGGGCCCGGGGCCGACAAGGAGCGATGCGCGTCAGAAGGTTGGCCCTGGCGATCGCGGCCAGAGCTCCGGGAGGGGGGAGAGGAGGAGGAGGAGGAGGAGGAGGAGGAGGAGGAGGAGGAGGGAGGAGGAGGAGGAGGAGGAGGAGGAGGAGGAGGAGGAGGAGGAGGAGGAGGAGGAGGAGGAGGAGGAGAGGAGGAGGAGGAGGAGGAGGAGGAGGAGGAGGAGGAGGAGAGGAGAGGAGGAGGAGGAGGAGGAGGAGGAGGAGGAGGAGGAGGAGGAGGAAGGAGGAGAGGAGGAGGAGGAGGAGGAGGGAGGAGGAGGAGGAAGAGAGGAGGAGGAGGAGGAGGAGGAGGAGGGGGAGGAGGAGGAGGAGGAGAGGAGGAGGAGGAGGAGGCAGGAGGAGGAGGAGGAGGGGAGGCGGGAGGGAGGAGGAGAGGAGAGGAGAGGAGGAGGAGGAGGAGGAGGAGGAGGGGAGTGCGGAGGAGGAGGAGGAGGGCGGAGGAGAGGAGAGGAGGAGGAGGAGGAGGAGGAGGAGGAGAGGAGGAGGAGAGGAGGAGGAGAGGAAGAGGAGGGAGGGAGGGAGGAGGGAGGGGAGGAGGGGGAGGAGGGAGGGAGGAGGAGAGGAAGGAGGAGGAGGAGGAGGAGGAGGAGGAGGAGGAGGAGGAGGAGGAGGAGGAGGAGGAGGAGGAGGAGGGGGAGGGGGAGAAAGAGTCGTTCGGAGGTGAGGGCGGCCCCCTGGGAGAATCAGGGCTTCGGCAACTCCTCGCTCGGGGGCTGGCTGCTGGAAGTCGGGGAGGCTTGAGCTCTGGCGGCATCCTGGGAGCCTGCATCTTCTCTGCCACGTGCTCATGGCCGGTTCTCGGGGCAGGAGGGTCAGAGAGAACGAGAACAAACAAAACTTGCGTCCGAAGGTCTGGGTCTTCCTGCTCTTCCTTCTCCTCCCTCCCTCTTCCTTCGTCAGCGTTTCAGTCACCGTGGTGCGATACAGTCGCTTCTGGTGGTCGACATCTGGCTGCTTCCAGTGAGCGCCGGCCCATCGAAGGTGCCAACGCATCTTCCAGCCCACGCTTCTAGAATTAAGTGGCTTGAATAGCTGCGCCGAGAAGCGTGCAGCTGGTGTCCTCGTTTTCTGTCTGCACGTGTTTTTGTTGTTGTGCAGGTATTCTAATTCGTTGAAGAGTTGGGGCTGTCGGAGGAAGGCAGAAGTTCCTCCTCCTCCTCCAGCTGCTGTCTCTAGTTCCTCCTTTCCTTCTCCACTCCCCCTCCACCTCCACAACATCATTGTCCTCCTGTCCCTCCTCTTCATCCTTCTCTGCCATCTCCTCCTTGCGCCCCACCAGCGTTGCAGGGGGTCGATATATCCTGAAGGAAGAGGGAGCGAGAAGGGGAGGGGGAGGAGGAGGAGGAGGAGGAGGAGGAGGAGGAGGAGGAGGAGGAAAAGGTGGAGCAGGAGCAGCGTCGCCCTGGCCCAGTCGTGTGATGACAGGCGGCCGTGTTGAGTTTCGGCGAGGAGGCGACGAGATAGCAGCAGATATGTCTCGCGTGTCCGTGCTCCTTCTTTGGCGTGCACCTCCAGGGCCGACCCCGTTTGCATTTGAGAAGGCATCGTTTGGGCAGTCCGAGATGCGCAAGACACGTTGGAGGACGGATGAAAAGAGTAGGGATCGGGTGGGATAATACTGAAACAAATTCAGCTTGTGCTAATCAGCCGGTCTAGTTCACTCCCACGCTTCCGCACTATTGAACACTGGCGGTGGCAGTATTCAATCTAGTATACCCCAACATATCTTAATCACCAGAGCTCGACCCAGCACAAATCCAGCACCAAGGAGCATGTACGTGTTTGCGCACGTGGTTTAAATATGCATGTGTGCGTACATCTCTGCATGTACGATGAATGCACACACATATATATGTGCACACGCACATGTGTACATATAGGTATATGCATGGTATCCGCATGGCTTATGCACAGGTAGCATGGACCTGCGCCAAGGAATCTCGAGTCATATGAGCATGGCCCCCGGGATCCCAGGATCATAACAATTAAGTTGTAGGCTGGTGTGCGGTCTGAGTTTAGTGCCCTTCAGCCTGACGTTTTCGGTCCCCTCGAGAGGCACAAGGCCCACAGGAAAGCTAAAGTCTCTGCCCCGTCGTTGCTACCATTCTGCCATACAGTGGGGGCGCGCATCAAGAAACCATCTACTTTTAGTCAGGGTACGGTTTCTTCGCTCCGCGCGCTGCGCGGTGTCTTCCCGCGGCCGTCGAAGGAGCTGCTGCGTTCAGGGTACCCCGTGTTCTCCCTCAGTTGCACCTCGCGCGCGGGTTTTCAGGGTCGGGTTTCTTGCGATGGTTCCTCGCGACCGCGCCCGCCCTGTAACCAGAACTGAAGGCGCCGAGGCGCCACCGCGCCATCGTGTCGGCACGGCGTCAGGGCCGCTGGAGCGCGTCGCTCGCTGGTGCACGCCACCTAACCCTGGGAAGCAGCCAGTCATCAGAGGAAAGTGCAACGCTTCCAGCATCTGGGTCGGGGCGGAAGCGATATCCCCCGCAGAGTCCTCCTCCTCCTCCTCCTCCTCCTCCTCCTCCTCCTCCTCCTCGTGACCTGCTACGAGCAGCAGTGCAGGCAGAACAGGCGCGGGAAGGCAGGTAGAGCGGGCAGGTCGGGAGACTCATGCTTCACATGCCCGCAGGTCTCCTCCTCTCTCGCTCGTCCCCAGCAGGTCTCCAGAGCCGCGCATCCTACTCCCCCGCCCGACGTGTATAGACCGTTCTGGCTCTGCCGGCCTGCGGCGCCTGCGAAGCAGGGAGCACGCGGGCCGACCCTGTCCAGGCCGGGTTGTGCCCAGCCGCTGGCCGCTCGGCCGGCCAGGGTGCGCCTCGTCAGTTGCGCGTTTTCCCTGCGTCGGCGGGGGCGCCGGCGGGCGCACTGTGCACCAGGCCTGGCTGGACCCATGCTGGGGACAGGATGGGACTTGGAGGGACGCCAACAATACACCACCACCAGCCCTGGCCAGGTCCATCCTGGGCCCTGGACTGGTTTCTAGAACTCCAGGCCTAGGCCAGGAGGGCCTGTACACCAGTCCAGGGCCCAGGATGGGCCTGGCCAGGGCTGGTGGTGGTGTCTTGTATGGAGCTCTCCTAGGGGCACGGTGGCGGGGGGCAGGGGGAGGGGGAGGGGGAAGGAGCTGTGGCTCCCGGGTGCCAGCCTGGCCACCTCACCACAATCGCCGAGGCAAGGTCCCTCCCGACCTGGGCGGAAGCCATCTCCCGAGGCGGTTCGAGGCCTCCAGTCCTTTGCGAGTGGGCTGCTGGCAGGGTTCACTCGGCGTCCTCCAAAAATACGTATACTATGTGTTCGTCGCCCCCCCAGGGGCGACGCGCGCACCAAGAAATCTTATGGTATTAGTAGGTCTCTGTGCGCCCCATTCACGGAGTCTGCTCACAGCAAGACGCCCGCAACCGGACCCAACGAGCACCCCGTTAAGCACCGCCTTTGCAGGGGCCTCGCAACGCGAGGCGGCAGGCGGGTGCGTGGACGGGTCGTGTTCGTCGGTCCCCAGGAGCGTGCGGCTCGAGCGGCTCTGGCCCTCCCTCCGTCGGAGGGGCAAAAAACGCAATATCCTGTTGGCCACACGAGGGCCAGGGCAAAAGGCAGACAGTACACCACGCTCAGGGAAGCGGGCAGAGCAGATACTACGCCTCATCATACCCTTCAACTGCACAGGCGAGTGGCCTGCCTCAAAAACCCTGGCGGGCCCAATCTGGGCACTGGTGTGGGAAGACTTGGCGCGAACACGCTCGTGCCCGATTCGCGCTCGCAGTCGTTCTCTGGGGCAGGTCCAAAAACTTCACGCTGGATGGTGACCAGCCTCTTTACTGCATCAGTACAGTGTTCATCATTCTCCCAAGCTCACTGATTTAAATCATCAGGGGCAGCAGTTCGACGGGCAACCTCCCCAGCACTACGTACTGTCCAGAGTACCCCAGAGGCGAACCCACTGGTCCGGCATGCCCGATTCATTGTGGGCATCTCGTTTAACCGATCCCTATACCCATCCCCATCCCTATCCAGACCCCCACCTCAGTTGGGCATGTGCCCCTCGACACCCAAAGGAAACAGCCTGTATCCCCATCTACGGGGGCAAGTCGGCCAGTGGGGCCCAGGCCACGCCCATGGGGATGGGGGTCGGT
>CAUYUJ010015936.1:95000-147500 GCA_963575745.1 Prorocentrum cordatum | reverse complement strand
AGGGATGGGGAGGGGAAGGAGAGGGCAAGAGAGGACAACAGTGTGGGAGGAGGAGGAGGAGGAGGAAGAGGAGGAGGAGGAGGAGGAGGAGGAGGAGGAGGAGGAGGAGGAGGAGTCATATTACGTCACGCTACGCAGTGCACATTGCACCTTACACATTACACATTGTGCATTGCACATTGCACAGTGCACATTGCACATGCCGTTCACATTCGCAGTGCCAGTAGCATTGACATTAGCATGAACATGAACACTAATATGAACCTTAACATTAACATTCCATTCACAATTCATGGCATGACGTGATACGACATGACATGGCACGACATTGCATGACATGGTATGGCATGACATGACATGACATTCCATAACCGAGAATGGGTCCCTGCTGCTGGGCAGGCCACCTATCCAAAGAACCTCCTTCCAGTTCAGTGAACCGTGAGCCTGACTCGGGAGGTAGCACGCTGTGGAGGCCCGAAGTCGCTTCCCGCCCAGCTTTCGTGGACGCTTCGCATTCGGCCTGCAGGCCGCAAGGTGGGGCAGTACTGAAACGCTGCCCACCTACGGTCGGTGATTTTGCTTTGCGTGTTGCTCCGCCCGTTCTGGCCCACCTCGCTTCGGCGCGACGCGCTATCCGCTCCCCGATCCCCAGGCATCGGCGTCCCGAGCTGCTCCCGTCTCTCTGTCTGGTGGAGCGGGGCGGCGCACTATCCGCTTGCAAGGCGTAGCGTGTCGCCGGGGCCGCGGCGGCGACACGCTAAACAAGAGTTCCCGACCGTGCTTCACAGTACAACGCTCCCCCCAAGGTCGCCAGGTGGTGAGAGGAGTGACAGAGTTCTGAGCAGGGGCGGTCCGACGGGGCCCCACAAAGCTTACTGTTGGGAAATGTTGGATAGTGTGTCGCTCCGCCGGTTCTGGCCCACCACGCTTCGGCGCGACACGCTTCCACTTCCCCATTCTCAAGCGCCAACGTCCCGAGCCGTTCCAGCCTCCCGCCCCGCGGAGCGGAGCGGCACGCTATGGCACACTATCCGCTCGCCTTGCATAGCGTGTCGCCAGGGCCGCGGTGGCGTCACTCTAAGCAACAGTTCCTAACCGTACCCCGCAGTGCAAAATCGACCCCATGTGGTGATAGGAGCGGCAGAATTCTGCGAGGAGTTGGTCCGACGGGGCCCCATAAAGCTTAGATGGCCCGAGGTCGTCAGACACCTCCTCCACGCACAAATCCCAAGTCACGCTCGGCCCCCCCCCCCACCCACTGATGGGAGAAGGGCCTGTGCACGCAGCTCAGTTGAATAGCATACCTGGGTTGAGGTTGACAGTGAAGCAGCCATGTGCAAAACGCGCGTGGGCACGACAATTGCCGAGACAATTGGAGGGCGTGCGACCAGCACCAAATGCGCTAGCTGGAGGACAGGAGGCGCCAAACGCGCGACAAGACAGCGACGACGCGCCAAGTGCGCGCCAGGGGGACGAGGGGAGTAGGAGGAGGAAGATGACGACGACGGACAACACAGTAGGACGATGACGATGACAGTAGGAGGGCGACAACGCTGTCCACAACGTAGAGCAGCCTTACTCGCGACACGGGAGTGGCCAGAATCACGGAGCCTGCCAACACGCTCCGGGTCCGAGACGGGCGCAACAGCTTCGGACGCGCTGAGGTTCTCGGGGTGGCCTCCTCTCGCGCCCCGTCGAGCACAGGAGGGCCTCGGGCCGGAGGGCCAGCAGTCGCCCCAGAACATTTGGGCCGCGAGCTCATCCTGCCGCTGGGTCAGGGCAGTCTGCTCATCGCTGCCCACGCGCAGCAGAGGCGTCTGCGAAAAGAGTCCGCGGCTTTGTGGAGAGGAAGCTTTCTGCATCAGGCAACACCGTCTTCTGTCTCTGGGCCCGGATGGGGCTTCCGATGGTCCAGGTCACGTGAAGAGAACCCCCGCTCTCCCTGAGTACAACATGGCATCCGGCCCCTAGGTCTAAGATGGAGGATTGACGTTCGGCCCTCAGGGTCTTGCGGGAGCCTCTGCCAGCCAGCAATCAATAACAGTAATCTCGACAATCTCCAGCAGGTGCGCGAGCAAGCCGGATTGAGGCGTACAGCTCAAGATCGTGCTGCAGCCTGTCGGGCTCTCGGCATGGTCCCCGAGTGGACAGCGTCCACCTGCCCAGACGCACCCCGAGTGGACCATCGACCATCCGCGCCAACTCTTGCTAAGGATTGACGTGGACCATCGACCAGACGCACCCGAGTGGGGACCATCGACCATCCGCGCCTTCGACGGGTCAGGGGGCAAGCACGCTAAGAACTTCCTACAGTGCTGGCCCCCTGCCCCGTCCATGCCCCGAACGCCTCCGCTGATTTGTGACTCCGCGGCCAGGCTCCCCCGGCCCCGACGCGGCTCCTGCGAAGGTGGGAGCTGGCCTATATGGGCGTCGCTAAGGAGGCGAGCCCGCGGGCCAAGAAGGAATGCTTCTCAGGCTCCGCGGCTCGGCCGGATCCGCGAGCACGTGGATTCGCTCCGCGATCGGCTCGGGAACGGCATCATCACACCAGGACCTGGTCTGCCAGAAACGATGGAAAGGGGACTCACGCTGAGGCGCCGCACCTCGGACAGAGCCCCCTAGATGGGGAATAGTAGCCAGCTTGCTGGAGCCGGTCTTCAGGCCAGATGCCAGCAGCCAGAACGTTCCGGAGCGTGCCAGCATCATGACACCTGGACCTGGACTGCCAGAAACGATGGATGGGGGACTCATGCTGAGGCGCGGAGGAAAAACTGCTCCTCCGCCCCCTGCGCCGGAAATTCTGCGCTGGAAATTCTTGTCCAGGATGGTGCGCCTGGGCCGAGGTTGCTGGGCCGCCCCATCGGGGCCACCCCTCGAGACAGGAGGAGGAGGAGGAGGAGGAGGAGGAGGAGGAGGAGGAGGAGGAGGAGGAGGAGGGTGAGGAGGAGGCGGAGGATGGAGGGAGGATTGGTGTGGCTGCTGGCTTGGCGCATAGCATCAAGCTGCAGGCCTGGCGTAGGCTTGCCGAGGTGTGCAGGGCGACCCCCCGCACTCGTGTGCACGCGCCCGATCCACAAGGCCGCATGGTGCTCTGTCGGGCCTCCGCTCTGGAGAGTGGAGAGTTGTCCTCCTCCGCCTCCTCCTCCTCCTCCTCCTGCTCCTCCTGCTCCTCCTCCTCCTCCTCCTCCTCTCTCCTCCCCTTCCTCTCTTCCTCCTCCACCACCACCACCTCCTCCTCTCCTTCTGAATTCCCTCTCGGGATCATCCGTGAAACTTGGAACGATACAGATAAGATGAGCATGGCCCCTGCGCAAGGATGACACGCACAGGTCGAGAAGTGTATGCAATCTGCTCGGCTTCGTTCGCTCCTCTTTCTCTTCCTCCTCCTCCTCCTCCTCCTCCTCCTCCTCCTCCTCCTCCTCCCCGTCCGCGTCCAGAGTGCCGTATGATGCGCAGGTCGATGGCTCGTGCTGGAAGATGCGGGCCTCCTTCCCCCCCTCCACCCATCACTCCCCGCTGCTCCTCCCCTCCCTCGTGCTCCCTTTCCAAGGACGCCCTCGAGGGCGCGAAGTTATTCGCGCTTCGCGGTCCTCGTTCCTTCTCCCCCTCCTCCTCGTCCTTTTTTTCCTTTGGGGGGCGGCGCGAGAGCGCGAAGTTTTTCGCGCTTCGCGCAGCGCGAAGCGCGAAGTTGGGAGCCCTTGCTTTCCCCCCCCCCAGCGCAGTATCCGCCGTACACTGTGCGATGTCGCAAGCAGGGCGGACATGTCCGCCCCACTGTTCAAGCTCCTCCGATGCAGATGTCTGCTCTGTTTTGCTGTCGTTGTTTCCATACTATTTTTGCTAACGTATCCGCCCTACTCTTCTGATGCGGAAATTGTCCGCCCAACTTTTTCGCATCTTTGGGGGTGCATTCTGGACAGTTGTCATTCGGAAAATCAACCAAAGTATAGCCAGGGCTCCCGAAGAGGAGAATGGGGAGGAGTATTAGAAGGATCAGGCGATTACGAGGCGTTCACCACGCCCTCGGGAACCACCGAGTCAACGTAGGAGACGACAGGGGGCGGACAGCTGGCATGACTGCCAGCGCGGCGCCCAAACAGTGGCTTCTAGCACCCTCGATGTGCAATCGATGTGGTGCTGCATCTGGGATGGAGCGCGCGTTGTGCAGCCTGCGCCGTGCGCCTGCGCGAAGTGCAAGAAAAGGCCGCGTGGACAGCGCCGTGCCGGCGAGGAGGCGACGGGCAGCGGCCCGGGGCGAGCGCCCACGACGAGCGCCGGGGCAGCACACCTGGGCGGCGACGAGGCGGCGACGGGGCGGGTGAAGAGCCAAAGCAGCAGCAGAAAACGATACGTCGCAGGCCTAGGGATTGACACCAACACCAATATCGGCGGTGTGCATCCACCGAGGGGAGACGCCCCCGATCTCGGTGATGGTGGTAGTATATGGGCTTCCAAGGCGGCCGAAACATTACCACCAACGCCGAAACCTAGGATCACCTCCCCCCGGAGGCAGCCCCCCTGTGCTGGAAGTCGGTGCCAACCTCCAGGCCTCCAAACGACCCCTTCGATTCGTGCAATCGCGGCTTCTGGCGGAAGCAAGCCTCGCGGTCTTCGCCCCTTCCCGCCCCCTCGCCCCTCGCTCCCGCGCCTCGCGGGCCCCGGCAGGAGCTGGAGCAGGAGCGGCGACGGGCGGGGGACGAGCCAGAAACGCCGTCCGATCTGCCCAGGAGAAGGGCGAGAACCCCCTGTGGGACCACGAAACGCAGTACTGGCTGGGCGAAAATGACAAATTGGATGTTTCGGGACGCGTGCGGACGGTGGCACTGGGGCCTTCGGTGGAGCTCCGTATGGGGCCACGAAACGTATGAGGGGTGCGCCAAATTTGGTTTCCGGGACGCATGCAGACGGTCCCACCTCGATCAGAGCCATCGCGGCTCTCGGCGGAAGCGAGCCTCGCGATCTTCCCCTTCCCCCTCCCGGCGCCCCTCGCTCCCGCGCCTCGCCCCTCGCCCCTCGCCAAGAAAGCCGTCGGATTTACCCAGGAGGGGGGCGAGAACCCCTTGATCAGTGCAGTCGCAGCTCTTGGCGGAACACACGCCTCTTCGGTCGCAAGTCATGGGGGCTTGGTGTACCCTCTTAGTTCCGTCTTCAGCGTCGATTCGCGTCGATCAGCGTCTGGGAGTGGATGGGATAGCGCCGATTTAGCGTCGGCCAGCGTTGATTAGCGTCTATTCAGCGTCGATGGGCGTCGATTTAGCGTCGACGAGCTTCGATTCGCAAGAGCCGACAAGATGGTATGGGAGGCTCCCATGAGTCGCCACCGACAGCCTCGCGATCTTCCCCCCTCCCCTCTCATCGCCCCTCGCTCCCGCGCCTTGCTGACCCCGGCAGGAGCTGGAGCCCATGCTCGACTCCACGCCCACGGTGCCGCCGGCGGTCTCCACCGTGTCGGGTCGCGGCGCCTCTCTGGCGGCGTGGGCCGAGGATGTAGGGGGAGAGAGGGGGGGAGAGGGGGACGGGAAGGGGCTTTGGGGGGGGGGGGCTTCGGGGGGAGGGAGGGAGGGAGGATGACGGGGGAGGGGCGGAGGAAGGGGGAGGCGGGGAAGGAAGTGACGAGGGCTGGAGGAGGAGGAGGAGGAGGGAGAGAAGAGGAGGGGACGAGGGGGGGTTAAGGAAGAGGCCCAGAAGGAGAAGGAGGAACGAGCCAGGTGGTTCTGCCACAGGGTACAGCTATCAGCATGATGCATGCCGTACTCGTAATACCTTGCTCACCATCCATTGCGCCAAGCCCTTTTTCTCTCCCTTCTCTTCCTCCTCCTACTCCTGCCCAGCTCCTGATCCTGTGTCTCCTCCTCATCACTCTTGTCTTCCTCTCGCCGTACCGTACTCCTGACCAACAAGGTGTCATTCATTTATCCTTACTCATTAGAGCTTCGGCGACCGATGGCAGTTCTTCCTTTGCGCCTCTTCCATTGGTCCACGGCGGCTTGACATGAGGCGTTCAGAGAGGTCCTCGCCTTCGAAGGCTAACGTGAACAACTCAGCTCTTAACACCAAGGCTCCCCAGAGCCCATAGTGACGTGACAAGCCCTTCACACCAAGGCTCCCAAGAACGAACGATGACGTTAGAAGCTCTCCACAGCTTCCAAGAGCGAGCGGTGACGTAAAAAGCTCTGAAGACCAAGGCTCCCAAGAGCCCGTAGAGACGTGACAAGCTCTTCAAACCAGGGCCTCCAAGAGCGAGCGATGACGTAAACAAGCTCTTCACACCAAGATTTCCACGAGCTCTCGATGATGTGACGAGCTCTTCATACCAAGGCTCCCAAGAGCGAGCGGTACCGTAAAAAGCTCTCAACACCAAGACTCCCAACAGGGAGTGGTGATGCGACAAACTCTGAGCACCAGGGCTCCCAAGAGCGAACGGTGCCATGCGTTACCTTGGGCATGTTTCTGAAACGCTCTTTCCGTTCCCGTTCTGGTCCAGGTGACGGAACGAGCGAGGTACGAGCGATGACGTCTTGGTGAGGCGAACAGTTTTTTAGGGAGGAGTTCCAGGGAAGGGGCGAAGAGCGCCCGCCCGGGCGTAACACGTGCGAGCGCGCCTCCAAGACGGCCTCAGAGGCGCCCAAGACGGTCCAAGAGGCGTCCAAGATGGTCCCAGAGAGGTCCAAGAAGGCTCCCAGACGGCCCAAGAGCGCTCCAAGTCCGAGACCGCCCAATAGCGTTCCCAGATGGCGTAAGATGGCCTCAAGAGGGCCCCAAGACGGCCCAAGAGGGCCCCTAGACGGCCCCAGAGGGCCCCAAGACGACCCAAGAGGGGCCCCCAGAGGCTCCCAGGGAGCCCCTCTTCCTCCTCTTCCTAGCTGATCCTGCCTCCTTCCTCGCTACCCCCTCCTCCTCCTCCTCCTCCTCCTCCTCCTCCTCCTCCTCCTCCTCCACGATCCTGCCTCCTCCTCCACCTCCTCCTCCACGATCCTGCCTCCTCCTCCTCCTCCTCGGTCCTGCCTCCTCCTTCCCCTCGTCCTCCTCTGTCCTGCCTCCTCCTTCCCCTCGTCCTCCTCGGTCCTGCCTCCTCCTTCCCCCTCCTCCCGCCACCCCTCGACCCTTTTCTTCGGCAGGCCACTGGGCGCGCACCCCCGAAGCGTAAGCTGGGCTTGCTCCTGCAGGCAGGCAACAGTGCCTCCCCGTCGGAGCGGCTGCAGGGCAGGCGCCACGAAGAGTGTGGCCAAGACAGAAGTCAGACGCCCCGCTCGAGGAAGAGGAAGGGGACAACAACAACCCAATGAACGCAAGGGGCCATATCGAAGGGGCACGCAACCGACCGCCACTTGGAGGATCTGCGGGGCCTGGGGGTAAATTACCCTGTGACGTACACAACCCATTTGTATCAATGGAAACGAGGAGTTGGCCGCAACTTGCATGGACAATCAACTTGATGTGTAAGCTACTTGGGACACGCGCCTATGGCATGATGCGCAGGAGAACCATTCAAGAACCATCAAGAACCAGGGGCGACAGCTACAGGCTCGAAGAGGACATGGGGAGTCGGGAACGTAGAGCAGGAGAAAAACGTGCGGGAAGCCGAACCATCAGCACGGCAGCAGCAGAGGGAAGGTGACTGCAGGAGGAGAACAATGACGAAAGCGGCGTCTAATTTGAGTCTGCGGTGGGTACCCACTGTGCTGTGCCCCATCAGCAGCCCTCGAAAGTGGCGACAGTTTCACAGATCGCAGCCCCCCAGGGATGGCGAGGTCTAATTTGAGTCTGCGGTGGGTACCCGCTGTGCTGTGCCCCTCAGCAGCCCTCGAAAGCGGCGACAGTTTCACTGATCGCAGCCCCCCAGGGATGGCGAGGTCTAGTGTGAGTCTGCGGTGGGTACCCACTGTGCTGTGCTCTTCAGCAGCCCTCGAAAGTGGCGACAGTTTCACAGATCGCAACCCCCAGGGACGGCGAGGTCTAATTTGAGCCTGCGGTGGGTACCCACTGTGCTGGGCCCCCCAGCAGGCCTCGAAAGTGGCGACAGTTTCACAGATCGCAGCCCCCCAGGGAGGGCGAGGTCTAAGTTGAATCCGCGGTGGGAACCCACTGTGCTGGGCCCCCCAGCAGGCCTTCGAAAGTGGCGACAATTTCACAGATCGCAGCCCCTCGAAAGTGGCGACAGTTTCACAGATCGCAGCCCCCCAGGGATGGCGAGGTCTAATTTGAATCCGCGGTGAGTACCCACTGTGCTGGGCCCCCCAGCAGGCCTGGAAAGTGGCGACAGTTTCACTGATCGCACCCCCCCAGGGATGGCGAGGTCTAGTTTGAATCCACGGTGAGTGCCCACTGTGCTGGGCCCCCCAGCAGGTTTCGAAAGTGGCGACAGTTTCACAGATCGCAGCCCCCCATGGATGGCGAGGTCTAAGTTGAATCCGCGGTGAGTGCCCACTGTGCTGGGCCCCCCAGCAGGCCTCGAAAGTGGCGACAGTTTCACAGATCGCAGCCCCCCAGGGAGGGCGAGGTCTAATTTGAATCCGCGCGGTGAGTACCCACTGTGCTGGGCCCCCCCAGCAGGCCTCGAAAGCGGCGACAGTTTCACTGATCGCAGCCCCCCAGGGATGGCGAGGTCTAATTTGAATCCGCGGTGGGTGCTCACTGTGCTGGGCCCCCCAGCAGGCCTCGAAAGTGGCGACAGTTTCACAGATCGCAGCCCCCCCGGGATGGCGAGGTCTAATTTGAATCCGCGGTGGGTACCCACTGTGCTGGGTCCCCCCAGCAGGCCTGGAAAGTGGCGACAGTTTCACAGATCGCAGGCCCCCAGGGATGGCGAGGTCTAATTTGAATCCGCGGTGAGTATCCACTGCGCTGGGCCCCCCAGCAGGCCTGGAAAGTGGCGACAGTTTCACAGATCGCAGGCCCCCTAGGGATGGCGAGGTCTAATTTGAATCCGCGGTGAGTACCCACTGTGCTGGGCCCCCCAGCAGGCCTCGAAAGTGGCGGCAGTTTCACAGATCGCAGCCCCCCAGGGATGGCGAGGTCTAATTTGAATCCGCGGTGAGTACCCACTGTGCTGGGCCCCCCAGCAGGTTTCGAAAGTGGCGACCGTTTCACAGATCGCAGCCCCCCAGGGATGGCGAGGTCTAATTTGAATCCGCGGTGCGTACCCACTGTGCTGGAAGGCATGGACGATTCTTGCAGTGTCCGGTGTCCGGTGTCCGGTGTCCGGTGTCCGGTGTCCAGTGTCCAGTGTCTGGTGTCTGGTGCCCGGTGTCCGGTGTCCAGTGTCTGGTGTGCGGTGTCGGGTGTCCGGAGTCCGCCAGAGTCCCGTGTCCGGTGTCTGGTGTCGGGTGTCCGGTGTCCGGTGTCCGGTGTCTGGTGTCCGGTGTCCGGTGTCCGGTGTCCGCTGCGCGGTGTCCGGTGTCCGGTGTCCGCTGTCCGGTGTCCAATGTCCATGGTGTGCGGTGTCCAGTGTCTGGTGCCTGGTGTCTGGTGTGCGGTGTCCGGTGTCCGGTGTCGGGTGTCCGGTGTCCGGTGTCCGGTGTCAGGTGTCCGGTGTCCGGTGTCCGGTGTCCGCTGCGCGGTGTTTGGTGTCGTGTCCGGTGTCCGGTGTCCGGTGTCCGGTGTCTCGTGCCCGGTGCCCGGTGTCCAGTGTCCGCGGTGTCTGGTGTCCGGTGTCGTCCGGTGTCCGGTGTCCAGTGTCCGGTGTCCGGTGCCTACGGGTGCCGACATTTACACCAACGAGCAACAGAGAAAATCCTGGTTGCTCCTGCTGCTGTTGTTGTTGCTATTGCTGATCCTTCCCCTCCAAATCTTCTTCCTAATCTTCCTTCACCTCCTCCTCCTCTCCCCTCCGTCTTTCTTTTCTTCCCCTTCATCTCTCCTCACTCATAAATCCGCTCCTCTCCTTTCATTCCTCTCCTGATCCTCTCCCTCCTCCTCCTCCTCCTCCTCCTCCTCCTCATCCTATTCCTTTCCTCGCAATCAGTAAACATCATTATCATGTTCAATTCGTGGTCATCGTCACCATCAGTATCATCATTATCATCATCATCATCATCATCATCATCATCATCATCATCATCATCATCATCATCATCACCGTGATCATCATTAACATCATTATCAACATGATGAGATCGTCATCGTCAGCATCATCCTGATCACTGTCATCATGAACATCGTCGTAATCACCATCATTACCAAAATCACCATCACGACCGTCATCACCAGCGCCATCATGAACATATTCATCATCATTATGATCCTCATTATCATGGTCAACACGATGATGATGATGATGATCATCATCATGATGTTCATCATCTTTATGATCATCGTCACGATCATTATCACATTTTCCTCATGAGCGTCATCTTGATTTCCATCATGATCATGGTAGTCATCATCATCATGATCATCATCGTCACCATCATCATCATCATCATCATCACCATCACCATCATCTTGATCATCACCACGGTCATTGAAATGATCATATCCATGATCATCATCATGTTCACCGTCATCCTCATCACGGTCATCATCGTCATCATGATCATCGATTTAATCCTCATCATGATGATCATCATCCTGATCATCCACATCATCATCATCAGTGTAGATACTCTAAGATACGAGTTGGGCCAATATCTCGTATCATCCAATGTGCCCACGCCCCAGAATACCAATCGGGCCAAGTTCGCATCATCAGCTGTGGCTTGTTCGCAGTGCCTTCAATGTCTGCCGGCATAGGCGCATAGGCGCATCATCATCATGATCATCATCACCATCATCATCGTTACCGGCATCATCATCACCATCATCATCATGATCATCATCAGCATCAACATTTGCAAATTACCACCATGACCATCACCATCGTTCTCATCATCAAAATTGACATCATCGTCATCACCACCGTCATCATCATCATCATCATCATCATCATCATCATCATCATGATCAGCATCATCATCAGCAGCATCATCAACATCATCATGATGAACACCATCATCGTCATCATGTTTATCATCATGATCATGATTATCATGATCGTCATCACCATCACCATCATCATCATCATCATCATCATGATCATCATCATCATCATCATCACTGTGATCATCATTAACATCATTATCAACATGATGAGATCGTCATCGTCAACATCATCCTGATCACTGTCATCATGAGCATCGTCATCATCATCATCATCATCATCATCATCATCCTGATCATCATCATCATCATCATCATCACCATCATCTTGATCATCATCATCATCAGCATCATGGTCATGATCATCATCACCATCATCATCATCGTCATCAGCAGCATCATGATCATCGATCGCTCTCATCCTATCTCCCTCTCCATTCTGCCCCCTCCTTCCTCCACTCCCCGCCCTATCTCCCTCTCCGCTCTCCTTCTCCTCTCTCCTCCACTCCCCGCATCCTCTCATTCCACTCCTTCACGCGCAAGATGGCTCAGGAGGCCACTAAGACGGCAACCAGACAGCTCAAGAGGCCGCCAATACAGCCGAAGAGGGCACATAGGGCTTGTAGATCTTATGCGGCTCATAGGTCTCATAGGCCTCATGTTGCTCATAGGGCTCAGGCCTGATAGCGCTCACAGGGATCACAGGACTCGTAGAGCTCAGAGGGATCATAGAACTCGTAGTGCTCATGCGACTCGTAGGGCTCATTGGGCTCAGAGGACAAATGGGGCTCGTAGGGCTCATGGAGCTCATAGGGCTCACAAGGCTCACCGGTCTCATAGGGCTCGTAGGGCTCGTAAGGCCCTCAGGGCTTCATAGCGCTCGTAGGGCCCATGGAGCTCGCAGTGCTCATTAAAATAATTATTGAATTATACACGTTCGATTGCGTGCTCATTCAAATAACCATTTTGATTAGCATTCAATTTTTCATCCACCTACCTCTCCACCGTCATTGTTCCGCGCCTCCTCCACACAGTGCCAATGCTTAACTGAGCAAGGGAACCACGCAAATAATTAAATAAATGATTAAATAATTATTCAATTACTTACGTGTTCGCTTGCGTGCTCATTGAAATAACAATTTTGCTTAGCATTCAACCTGCATTGTTCCGCGCCTCCTCCACACAATGCCAATGCTTAAATGAGCAAGGGAACCACGCAAAAATAATTAGCCTGGCGAAGGACCCAACCATACGCAGTTGTGAATACCACAGTTGTGAATACCATCTTCGCCCGCGCTCCCTATGTAGCCACGGCTCCCCGCCGGGGCCCGACATGCTCAGGGACACGTTCGTGGCCGTCTTCGCGGGCGCCGACGACGACGAGGACGGCGTCCCCCTGACCGAGGAGCAGAAGCAGGAGAGGGCTCTGAGAGCCATGAAGGATGCTGCCACGGGCGACATCGGTGGGGCTCCCATGGGGCCACGATCCTCGTGAGGGGTGTGCCGAAATGGCCCAAGGCCGCCATGCGAACCCTGACACTGGGGCTTTCGGTGGAGCTCCCTATGGGGCCACGAAACGTGTGAGGGTTGTACAGACATGGGGCAACACCGACATGCCGAACCTGCCGCTGCGGCATTCGGTGCTGCCGCCTCAGACCACGAAACGTGCGAGGGGTGTGCCGAAATGGAGGGTGGAACCGCATGCGAACGCAGCCACTGGGGCCTGCGGTGGAGTTCCCTGTGGGGCCACGAAGCGTGTGAGGGGTGTGCCGACATGGGGGTGGAAACGCATGCGAACGCAGCCACTGGTGCCTTCCGTGGAGCTCCCTATGGGGCCACGAAGCGTTTGAGGGGTGTGCCGAAATGGGGGTGGAACCGCAAAAGCGAACGCAGCCACTGGGGCCTTCCGTGGAGCTCCCTATGGGGCCACGAAGCGTGTGAGGGGTGTGCCGAAATGGAGGGGTGGAACCGCATGCGCCGCAAAAACGAACGCAGCCACTGGGACCTTTGGCGGGGCTCCCTATGGGGCCACGAAGCGTGTGAGGGGTGTGCGGGTGGAACCGCATGCGCCGCAAAAGCGAACGCAGCCACTGGGGCCGTCGGTGGAGCTCCCCATGGGGCCACGAAACGTGTGAGGGGTGTGCCGAAATGGGGGGGGGGGGGGGGGGGGGTGGAACTGCAGGCGCCGCAAAAACGAACGCAGCCATTGGGACATTGGTGGAGCTCCCTATGGGGCCACGAAACGTGTGAGGGGTGTGCCGAAATGGGGGGGGAACCGCATGCGCCGCAAAAGCGAACGCAGCCACTGGGGCCTTCGGTAGAGCTCCCTATGGGGCCACGACGCGTGTGGGGGTGTGCCGACTGGGGGGGTGGAACCGCATGCGCCGCAAAAGCGAACGCAGCCACTGGGGCCGTCGGTGGAGCTCCCTATGGGGCCACGAAGCGTGTGAGGGGTGTGCCGGACATGGGGGTGGAACTGCATGTGCCGCAAAAAGAACGCAGCCACTGGGGCCGTCGGTGGAGCTCCCTATGGGCCACGAAGCGTGTGCGGGGTGTGCCAAAACGGGGGGTGGAACTGCATGCGCCGCAAAAGCGAACGCAGCCACTGGGGCCGTCGGTGGAGCTCCCTATGGGGCCACGAAACGTGTGAGGGGTGTGCCGACATGGGGGGTGGAACCGCATGCGCCGCAAAAGCGAACGCAGCCACTGGGGCCGTCGGTGGAGCTCCCTATGGGGCCACGAAGCGTGTGCGGGGTGTGCCAAAATGGGGGGGTGGAACTGCATGCGCCGCAAAAGCGAACGCAGCCACTGGGACCTTTGGTGGAGCTCCCTATGGGGCCACGAAACGTGCGATGGGTGTGCCGACATGGGGGGTGGAACCGCATGCGCCGCAAAAGCGAACGCAGCCACTGGGGCCTTCGGTGGAGCTGCCTATGGGGCCACGAAGCGTGTGAGGGGTGTGCCGACATGGGGAGTGGAACCGCATGCGCCGCAAAAGCGAACGCAGCCATTGGGGCCGTCGGTGGAGCTCCCTAAGGGGCCACGAAACGTGTGAGGGGTGTGCCAAAATGGGGGGTGGAACCACATGCGCCGCAAAAGCGAACGCAGCCACCGGGGCCGTCGGTGGAGGTCCCTATACGGGGCCACGAAACGTGTGAGGGGTGTGCCGAAATGGGGAGTGGAACCGCATGCGCCGCAAAAGCGAACGCAGCCACTGGGGCCTTCGGTGGAGCTCCCAATGGGGCAACGAAACGTGTGAGGGGTGTACCGAAATGGGTGTGGGAGGGGGAGGAGGGGGGAGGAGGGAGGGAGGAAGGAGGCGGGAACGCGGGGCACCGTCTCTTCAAAACGAGGACCCAACACCACAGGATGGTTGGGAATTAGATAAATACTTGAATAATTATTTTATTGCTTACATGTTTTGCGTGCGAGCTCATTGTAATAATCATGTTGATTAGCATTCAATCCGTATCGTCCCGCGCCTCCCCCACACAGCGCCAATGGTTAAATGAGCAAGGGAACCACGCAAATAATTAAATGAATATTTAAATAATTATTTAATTATCTACATGTTCGCTGCGTGCTCATTGGAAGTAACCATTTTGATTAGCATTCAATCCGTCATCGTTCCGCGCCTCCTCCACGCAGTGCCAATAGTTAAATGAGCAAAGGAACCACGCAAATAATTAAATAAATAATTCAATAAGTACTCAATTATTTACTTATTAACATTTTCGCTTACGCGCTCATTGAAATAACAATTTTGATTAGCATTCAATCAGTCATCGCTCTGCGCCCCCTCCACACAGTGCCAATGGTTAAATGAGCAAGGGAACCACGCAACTAATTAGATTGATACTTAAATAATTATCTAATTATTTACATGTTCGCTTGCGCGCTCATCGAAATATCCATTTTGATTAGCATTCAATCCGCTATCGTTCCGCGCTTCCCCCACGCAGTGCCAATGATTAAATGAGTAATGGAACTACGCAAATAATTAGATAAACAGTTATATACATATTTAATTACTTACATGTTCGCTTGCGTTAATCATTTATAACATAATATGAAATGAATACGCTTAACCATTCTCTGTAAAACCCCGAGCACCTGCCTGAAAATACAATACAAGAGCATAGTTTCCTGCTTACAAAACAATAGAGAATGAAAGTGCCAAACGATTGTCTATTAGAATTCGGAGCCTGGGCCAATTTTTTTTTTAAATGGCCAGAGTTTCCTGCTTTCAGAACAGTAGAGTATGATTATGCCAATCGATTCTGTCAGAATTCGGACCCCAGCCTGAAAATTCAAAAACAAAAAAAAAGACCATAGCTTCCTGCTTACAAAACAGTAGGGAATTAATCTGCCCAACGACTGTCTGTCAGATTTCGGAACCCCGCCTGGAAATTCAAGAAAAAACCATAGTTTCCTGCTTACAAAACAGTAGAGAATGGATGTGCCAAACGATTGTCTGTCAGACTTCAGGCTTCGGCTTGATTTTTGTATGAAAAAAGGCATAGCTTCCTGCTTAAAAAGCAACAGAGAATGAATATACCAAACGATTCTCTCAGATTTCGGACCCCGGCCTGAAAATTCAACAAAATATAATTTCTTGCTTACAAAACAATAGAAAATGAATACGCCCAACGATTCTCTGACAGACCTGGACCTCGTCGGCCCCCCTCGGCAGCCAACCAACTGGCCAACCGGCCAACCAACCAACCAACCAACCAACCAATCGGCCAACCAGCCAACGCACCGGCCAACCAACCAACCAACCAACCAACCAACCTGCTTGTAATGAAACCAGCCAATCAACCGGCCAACCGACCAACAAACCAACCAGCAACCCGGCCAACCAACCAACCAACCGGCCAACGGGCCAACCAAGAAACCAACCAAACGGCCAACCAACCAACCAACCGGCCAACCAACCAACCCACCAACCAACCAACCAAGCGACCAACCAACGGTGTCCGGTGTTTGGTGTCCGGTGTCCGGCATCCGGCGTCTGGCGTCCGGCGTCCGGCGTCCGGTGTCCGGTGTCCGGTGTCCGGTGTCCATGGTCCAGTGTCCGGTGTCCGGTGTCCGGTGTCCGGTGTCCGGTGTCCGGTGTCCGGTGTCCGGTGTCCGGTGTCCGGTGTCCAGTGCACGTCGACGGGTGTTTGGTGTCTGGTGTCCGGTGTCCGGTGTCCGGTGTCCCGTGTCTGGTGTGCGGTGTGCGGTGTGCGGTGTCCGGCGGTGTCCGGTGTCCGGTGTCCGGTGTCCGGTGTCGGGTGTCTGGTGTCCGGTGTCCGGTGTCCGGTGTCCGGCGCGCGAGAATCGATCTATAGTGTGTGCCGGGCCCCTCAGCAGGCCTCGAAAGTGGCGACAGTTTCACAGATCGCAGCCCCCCAGGGATGGCGAGGTCTAATTTGAATCCGCGGTGAGTGCCCACTGTGCTGGGCCCCCCAGCAGGCCTCAAAAGTGGCGACAGTTTCACAGACCGCAGCCCCCCAGGGATGGCGAGGTCTAATTTGAATCCGCGGTGGGTACCCACTGTGCTGGGCCCCCCAGCAGGCCTCGAAAGTGGCGACAGTCTCACAGATCGCAGCCCCCCAGGGATGGCGAGGTCTAATTTGAATCCGCGGTGAGTACCCACTGTGCTGGGCCCCCCAGCAGCCTTCGAAAGTGGCGACAGTTTCACAGATCGCAGCCCCCCAGGGATGGCGAGGTCGAAGGCAGGAGGGAAGAGAGGGACGGGAAGGAAGGAAGGAAGGTTCGCGCGAGCATTGCTCTATTCAAAACGTTGCAACGCAGGAGGGTTGGGAATACCCTGTGACGTACCCAACCCATGTGTATCAATGGAAACGAGGAGTTGGCCAAAACTTGCATGGACAATCAACTTGATGTGTAAGCTACTTGGGACACGCGCCTATGTCATGATGCGCAGGAGAACCATACAAGGACGAGGGGCGACAGCTACAGGCTCGAAGAGGACATGGGGAGTTGGGAACGCAGAGCAGGAGAAAAACGTGCGGGAAGCCGAACCATCAGCACGGCAGCAGCAGAGGGAAGGTGACTGCAGGAGAGGACCAAGGACGAAAGCGGCGTCTAATTTGAGTCTGCGGTGGGTACCCACTGTGCTGTGCCCTCAGCAACCCTCGAAAGTGGCGACAGTTTCACGCATCGCAGCCCCCCAGGGATGGCGAGGTCTAATTTGAGTCAGCGGTGGGTACCCACTGTGCTGTGCCCCCCAGCAGCCTTCGAAAGTGGCGACAGTTTCACAGATCGCAGCCCCCCAGGGATGGCGAGGTCTAATTTGAGTCTGCGGTGGGTACCCACTGTGCTGTGCCCTTCAGCGGCCCTCGAAAGTGGCGACAATTTCACAAATCGCAGCCCCCCACGGATGGCGAGGTCTAATTTGAGTCTGCGGTGGGTACCCACTGTGCTGTGCCCTTCAGCAGCTCTCGAAAGTGGCGACAGTTTCACAGATCGCAGCCCCCCAGGGATGGCGAGGTCTAATTCGAGTCTGCGGTGGGTACCCACTGTGCTGTGCCCCTTCATCAGCCCTCGAAAGTGGCGACAGTTTCACAGATCGCAGCCCCCCAGGGATGGCGAGGTCAAAGGCAGGGGGGAAGAGAGGGACGGGAAGGAAGGAAGGCAGGTTCGCGCGAGCAGTGCTCTATTCAAAACGAGAACCCAACGCAGGAGGGTTGGGAAAAAAACAACCAAATGAACGATGGACAACAATGAGGCAGTGCGAAGACAGAGGGCCCCATCGACCGCCTCCTCCCCGGCCTCCCCCTCGACCTCCGCGTGCGACGGCGCAGGCCCAGCCGGCACCCCGGAGGCGGCGGGCGGCCCCCCGAGCCCGAAGGTGCCCCGCCCGCCCCGCCCGCGTCGGCCGTGCACAGCGGCCGTCGGCCGTCGGCAACGACGACGACGACGACGACGACGACGACGACGACGACGACGACGACGACGACGACGACGACGACACGGACTGCGAGGGATGAGGGAATCGGTAGGCGAGCCAGCTCGGACGTGGATGGCCAAACGCCCCAAGAAAGAGGCGGGCAGCCCGCCCCGCCCCGGCACGAACACCGCAGGGCCCCGCCCCCCCAGGGCGGTCGAGACCTGACCAGTCCTCGCAAGCATGCGGACAGCGGCGCTAGCTCTCCCTGGGCTGTGCCAGCCCCGCCGACGAGGAGGAGGAGGAGGAGGAGGAGGAGGAGGAGGAGGAGGAGGAGGAGGAGGAGGAGGAGGAGGAGCCGTAGCCATTTTGGCTCAAGCCATTTTGGCTCAAGCCATTTTGGCTCAAGGGGCTTGCTCCTGGACTTCCCAACCTCGCTCAAGCGCGGCCAGCAGTGACGGCCATTTCGGCCACGGACCCAGAGCCGCGCAGCCGCCCATGGCGAACTGGAGCTCGCAGCGTGGCAGCAGACAGCAGCAGCGAGATGGTCGACGCGGAGGTTGGACCTCGGACTGGAGGAACTGGTCCAAGGACAAGAACGGAGAATGGAAGAAGCAGGAGCAGAACAAGCAGTATGTTGTGTGTGACACGTGTGGTAAATGGAAATGGATCAGTCGTGCGTACAAGGACCCGCTGTGCAAGTGCGGGGCCGTGCTACTCTCCAATTTGCCGAAGAATGAGGAGCCCATTGAGGATGACCCGCAGCTCAGGGACTTCAGGGGCTTCTCGGGGGGCCGCAATTGGAGGTTTTCAAGAAGCAGTACATTGCCGCCACCGACGGGGGCGAGGATGAGGATGAGGAGACGGGTACCGATCGCGGGACCCAGTTGTCGCAGCAAGTCAGCTTCGCCAAGCGGTCAATGCAGAGGGCCACAGCATACAAGGATGAATGTCAGAACGAGTTGAACAGCTACGTGAGGAGTTGGAGCAAGCAGAAGAGTCTCTCGCAGTCGCCGCGGCTCAAGAAGCAGCAGCCAAGGAGACGGCCGCCACCAAGTCCAGAGAATGGGCGGCCATGGTTCGCCCAGAGGGAGGGGCAGGGGAGCCCGTTCCCACGCCCCCAGTCGCGGGCGCAGCGGCCATGGGCGAAGCCGAGCAGCGCATCTTCGCCCAGTTCCTCGCCGCCAACCCCGCCATCGCGGGGCGCCTCGGCATCCATCTGCCAGGCGGGGCCGCAGGGGGAGCCCCCGCGCCAGCCGCCGCCGCCGAGGCCCCAGGCGCCCCAGCCCCAGGCGGCTTGGCGCCACCAGGGCCAGCGGCGGCAGGCGTGGCGCCCGCCCCAGGCGCAGTGGCGAGGGCCGCCCGCCAGGCAGCCATGGGAGCGGGCGCCAGCGGGGGCCCCAGCGGCGGGCGGGCCCAGAGTGGGCGTGGCAGGCGTGCAGCCGCATCGCAGCCCCCAGAGCGGCGCAGCACCAGCCCGCGGCGTGAGAACACCATGCAGATCGATGGTGATGAAGTCGAAGTTCCTCCTGCTCGTGATGGCCATGCTTTTCGTGAGCAATAGTGAGGCAGCCATCGCCAACTACCCGTGCATAGATTACGCGGCCAATTTTGGCTACCCGTCCTTCTCTCAGGCTAAGGGAAACGCAAGTGGGAAGGGAGGGCCACTAGCAATCTACGCCGCCAATATCACTACATGGAATAACACCGCTAAGAAGTATATCTTGGACTCTCGTTTCACAGCAGACGTGTGTGTTTTGACAGAGACACACTTCACACTAGACCGACATGGGGATGTTCGGAAAAAGTTTCAGAAGAGTGGCTGGAAGACATATGTCTGCCCTGCCACACCCACCGCTCAGGGAAGCCAAGGTGGGATCCTTCTTGGGGTTCGATCTCACCTCTCTTCCCACGCTCGGGTCATGGGAGCCAAGGGCCACATCAAGCCTCTTGCAATAGGGACCCGATGGACCAGTTGTATCATCAAGTTCGATGGGGTGAATTTCTTGGTTGTTGCCGTTTATCTGATTTCAGGGGTTGGGATGAACCAAGCAAATCGTGATATCGTCATGGAATTCACCACCCACATCCGCGCGCAGAAGCTCCCCTACCTCATCGCGGGGGACTGGAATGTTGTTCCTGAGGGTTTGGAGAAACCCATGAAGTGGCTTTCCTGGGTACGTGGGGTCGTGGTTACCCCGGAAAATACGACGTGGACGTGCTCGAATGGGCATCGAATGCTGGGCTACTTTGTGGTCGACCAGCGTCTTGCCCTCGACACTTCCCTCGCGGCTGTCCTGGAGGGCCCGTGGAGACCGCACCTAGGCGTGGCAGGTGTTCTGGCACGTGCAGTCGCTCAGAAGGAGATTTTGGCATGCAGTCGAGCCCCCCCTCTCCCCAAATAATATTCTGGAGTCAAGCACTCGTGGGAATACTATTACGAGAGGGCGGAGGAGGAGGAGGAGAGCATGAACTTCACACCCACCTACCCCGTTTGTGCCCAGCATGTCAGCAAGCAGAGTACCCGAGAGCATGCAATCCTGAGTCGAGCCCTGGAGCTGCAGGAAACCCACAACAAGGTGGGATCCCAGTCCGCCCCGCAGCGCGGCCAGCGTGCGCAACTGCTCAGGCGCCCTCTGCTACCGCCAGCGCCCCAGACGGGGCTGGCCACCAGCGACGCAAACTGGTGGCAGGTGATCGTCGCACGCGTGCAGGATCGTGATCACTTCCTGCGACGCCCTGGGCCCCACGCACAAGTTTTTGCATTGCAGGCGCTTTTGAACAGAATTGTTCCTGATCTTAGTTGGCCAGAGTATGTCGACCCCGAGATTAAGCATGTCATTCTCGAGTATTTCACGGGCCAGCTCTCGGACCTAGAGGTTTTCGAGGCCAATTTCCAGATCGGGGCAGGGCAGATTCTCGGGGATTATCTTGAGCAGATATTTCAACATTTCCAGAAGAAAGAAAATCAGGCGTCTCGGAAGGCTTTCCAGGAGCGGATCGAGGAGGACCTTAAAAAAGGAGGTAAGATATCTCATGCCATCACCAAGGGAACCCCTCCCCCTCCTGAAGAACAAGATGTGGTACCTCTAAATGGGACCCTTACCGATGACCCCATCCTTATCACGCAGCATAAGCCCACCTATTGGGAGAAATACTGGAGCCCAAAGGGACCCCGCCAGTGCCCTGAAGATCCTCCCCGGCTTCAAGAGCTCCGAAGAGTTGCCCAACAGCGCGCTGCCCAGGAGCCAGATTGGACAGAAGCCGAAGTGTTTGAAGTTGTTCGGAGGTACAGCCCTAGCTCAGTAGGGGGCGCTGACCTGTGGCACCCGCGCGAGCTCGACGCCCTGCCGCCCGAGGGCAAGACTGCCTTCACCAACCTGATCAATCAGGTTCGGACCACCTTTAAGTATCCCGCGCAGGTGCTACTCAATATGGTTCGCCTCCTCCCTAAGAGTATCGAAGCTGATCGGCCCATCACCCATGCCAACAGCTTCCATCGCCCGGGCCTCACCGCGTGGGATTCAAAAAGAGCAGGCTTTTGGGATGAGGCCGTCCGAGGATCATCGTGCCTCCGAGCAGCCCTTTTGAGTGAAGTGACAGCGGAGCTGGTCACCAGTTTGCAGATACCGCTCGCAGAGGCATTGATTGACATCGAAAAGCTTTTCGACACGATTTGTACGGAGTATGTCTGCGGGGTGGCCATCAGTCTTGAGTATCCCACCATCCCGCTTATGCGCGCCATGATTGTTCATCAGGCGGCCAGATTTCTGTCTTCTGCCTCGCTAGGATGCTCGTCACCCACGTGCCCAACCGACAGCGTCCTGCAAGGCTGCGCCCAGTCAACATCTCTCGCCCGAGCCTTTCTGTTTAACATCTTGGAAGATTTGCACTACCAGTTTCCACGAGTTCGTTTTCGTACCTGGGTTGACGACCTGAGGTTGCGAGTTTGGGGCTCGTCTAAGGAGATCTTGAAGGTGGTTCCAGAGGCAATGGCGTTCCTGGGTAAGAAGCTCGAGGCCCATGGTTGCAGGCTCTCTCCTAAATCCTGTGTTCTCGCGTCGGTGCCTGGGCTGAGCGTCAAGATGAGCGAGCGCACGAAGGAGTTGGGGTGGGCCGTCAAGACCAGTGTCCAGGGGAGGGACCTCGGCCTGCACACCTACCTTGGGGCTACGGAGGCGCTTGAAGATTCGGAAGGAGCGTTTCAAGAAGGGGCTCCAGAGGCTCAAAGGGATCACCAACCTCACCAGGACCACCAAGAGGAGTCGGAGGCTGGCCAATACGGGGGCCCGCCCACAGCTCTTCTGGGGCCAACAGGGGCAAGGTATTGCGCCGACAGCACTCAAGCAAGTTCGGGGACGACTAGTCCGAGGACTCGGATATGTTCCCAAGTATGGGTGCACGACGGCAGGCTTTGCTTTGTCAGCACGGGGACAGCAGCAGGAGGATCCTGCGCACTACCTCCCCATGCAAGTTGTCAAGACCTGGTTCGACACGGTCAACCAGAATCCAGAGTTGCACAAAGCAATCGACAAAAGGTGGTCTCCTACAGTGGCACGTCTGGCAAGTAAGACCCGATGGAGTAAGGTTACCTCCCTCTTCTCCGCGCTCATTGCCACCCTTCATGACCTAGGAGTGTACATGGTGGGGCCCTGGGGATGGATCCTTCCTGACAACCAGCGGTATAAACTCGCGCCTGGATACCTCAGAGCCCAGACGGCTTTCCTGGACGACTTCAGTGAATATGTGTCTCGGGTTCTCTGGGAAAGGGCCTCGCATTTCCATCTCGGAGGGGGGGGGCGAGTTCGGGATCGACGCGTTCCAGTTTCAGAAGACCCATCGGAAGCTTCGGAAAGATAACCAGCCCGTTCGAGCCAAAGCCCTTCAAGCCCTCGGAAAGGCCTCGATCTGGACCAACGCCCGATTACACGAATGTAAACCAAGCCAGTCAGCATGCTGTGCCAGGTGTGGAGCACCAGTGGAGGACGACCTTCACCGCCTCTGGACATGCCCAGCGCACGCGCGCAGTACCGATGAAGCAGTCCTCGACTCCCAGTACCTCATCCAGAAGGCTATTGCTGAGTTTCCATCCTATCCAGTGAAATGGGGGCGAGGACTGCAGCCAGCTGATTTCACGACAGGACGCCTGGACCAACACCCTCCCAGAGCCACCCTCGGAGCCACGGGGGCCTTCATGATCCAATGGGGGCCCCAGCAAGGGCAAGTTTTTCGTGGGAGCCGACGCTGGAGGAGGAAGGTTTCCGAATGATCCGGGGCTGAGGAGAGTTGGCTGGGGGTAGCAGTTAAAGATTCCGACCTCGAGACCATAGGAACATTAAGAGGAGGCCTGCCAGGAAGACAGACGGTCAACCGCGGAGAGCTCTACGCGGTGGTCAAGGCGGTCCAGAACCTAGCAGGGGAGATTACCATCGTGACAGATTCAGCCTACGTATATCGAGGAGTCCTTCGAGGGCCCCTTTGGCGGCATAAATGTTACGTTGGCCTATGGGGGGAGTTCTGGGAGGCCCATCAGAGCTTCGACGGGGCCATGGAGTTCCACAAGACCAAGTCTCACCCCACGGAGAGTGATTTCTGGGATTATAACATCCAGCCCTGGGCATACCTGGCGAACCAGTTAGCAGATCAGATAGCAACAGGTGCAGCAGCACGAGTCCAACCTCCTGATTGGGTGACCCGCCCCGTCCTAGGGGCAGATCGTGAGATAGAGCTCATCCAGAATCGAATCGCCGCTGCCCAGGAGTTTTTCTGGGAAGTTGCCCCAGCCCCGCCGCCCGCTCCCAAGAAGCGAGGGCGGGTTAAGGCCCCAAAGAAGTGGGGCCATGCCCAGCATGTTTTAGAAGACGTCCCCGAGGGCCTCAGGTGCAAAATCTGCTTCAGGTACCAGGTTCGAGGGACCTAGGAGTCCTGGCTCGGATCCCCATGCACCCCGAATCACGCCCAGTGGTTTCACGCGACACACCTTCCACACCTCCACGTCATCCGTGGGGTCGCATTTTGCAGCAGGTGTGGGGGGGTGTCGTCGACTCGCGCCTTTAAGCTAAAGGAACCTTGCCTCCCCCCCACTAGCACGGGGAAGAAGGCGAGGTCACGACTCTTGCGAGGTCTACCGCCGCAAGGGTTACTGCAATGGCCAAGCACCCTCGCCGCGAAGTCGCAGGAGGACTGTGCGCGGGCGTTGGGGGTGCCAGGCCACAGGATCTCACAATGAGGTCCCGAGCGGGCCCGAGGAGTGCTCGGACTCCCCTTTGAAGCATGCAACATGCAACATGGAGGAGGAGGAGGAGGAGGGATGGAGGAGGAGGAGATGGAGGAGGAGGAGGAGGAGGAGGAGGAGGAAGAGACGGAGGAGGAGGAGGAGGGGGGGAGGAGGAGGAGGAGGAGGAGGGATGGAGGGATGGAGGGATGGAGGGATGGAGGGAGGAGGAGGAGGAGGAGGAGGAGGAGGAGGAGGAGGAGGAGGAGGAGGAGGAGGAGGAGGAGGGGGAGGAGGAGGAGGAGGATGAGGAGGAGGGGAGGAGGAGGAGGAGGTGGAGAAGGAGGAAGAGGAAATGGAGGAGGAGGAGGAGGAGGAAAGGGAGGAGGAAAGGGAGGAGGAGGAGGAGGAGGAGAAGGAGGAGGAGGAGGAGGAGGGCTAGGAGGAGGAGATGGAGGATGAGGAGGAGGAGCAGCAGCAGCAACAGCAGCAGCAGGCGGAGGAGGAGAATGAAGACGCGGCCGTGGAGGATGGAGCAGGTGGATGGAGCAGGATGGAATAAGAGGAATACATGAGACGGGTTATGATGATGAAGCTGATGCTGATGCTGATGCTGATGCTGATGACGATGGTGGTGGTGGTGATGATGATGATGGTGGTGATGAAACTGATGGGAGTGATGATGCTGGTGATGATGGTGATGCTGCTGGTGGAGATGATGATACTGATGATGCTTGTGGTGGTGGTGGTGATGAGGATGCTGGTGCTGATGCTTATGCTGATGCTGCTGATGATGATGGTGACAATGTTGATGATGTTGATGATGATGGTGCTGCTGCTGATGTTGTTGATGATGGCGATGATGATGCTGCTGATGATGATGACGCTGAGAGTGATGAGAGTGATGATGACGATGGTGACGATGATGACGATGATGCTGATGCCGGTGCTGATGTTGCTGCTGATGATGCTGATGTTGATGATGCGGCTGTTGATGATTATGATGATGATAACGATGACGATTATGATGCGATGATGATGATGCTGCTGCTGATGTTGGTGATGCTTATGATGATGCTGATGCTGCTGCTGATGATGGTGGTGATAATGATGGTGGTGGTGATGGTGATGGTGACACTGATGATTGCGATGCTGCTGCTGATGATGATGCTAATGCTGATGATGTTAATGATGGCAAGGATGATGGTGTTGATGATGAGATGATGGTAATGATGATACTGCTGCTGCTGCTGCTGCTGATGATGATGATGATGGTGATGCTGGCAATGATGACGCAGCTGCTGCTGCTGATGATGATGATGATGTTGATGATGCTGATGAAAACGACGAGGGGAATGATGATGATGATGATGATGATGATGAGGAGGAGGAGGAGGAGGAGGAGGAGGAGGCGAACGGTGAGGAGGAAAGGGGGGAGAACGGGAGCTGCACGTCTAGAGTTGGAGAACGAGGAGGATGGAAACCAGGGGCATCGTTAGGGGTGGATCGGCTCATGCGGGAATGATCGATAATGCACATGACGAGAAAGAGCTTGAGGCGGTGGAGGAGATTACAGTCAGGGTGAGGGCAGGGACAGAGAGAGGGAGGAGAGGGCGGTGGTGTAGATGATAGAAAGGAGGCCGACGAGGTGGGAGATGATGCACACGAGAGCACCGAGTTTGACGCGGTGGAGGAGATCACGGGGGAGGACAGAGAGTGAGAGAGGGAGGAGAGGGGTGGTGTAAAGAGACAAGTGGTGAGAGCTCATGCGCATGAGAACACAGAGTTTGATACGGTGGAGGAGACTAGGGGGGAGGACAGGGAGTGGGAGAGGGAGGAGAGGGGGGCGTAGAGGATGGCAAAGAGACAGGCGTGGGAGTTGATGCACACGAGAACAAGAATTTGATGCGGGAGGAGATTTGGGGGGCGCAGGACAGGGAATGGGAGAGGGAGGAGAGGGGGGCGCTTCCAGAAGTGGGACGCATGACGATATCTACACGACCACCCTTCGGGTGATAAGGAAGTTGGGGGGAGGGGGAATAATCAACTGCTGGCAACTGCGATGGATGTGATGATGATAATGCTTGTGGCGCGCCCTTGATTTGACTGTCGATCTCGCAATCGATCGCACTATCGACCTCACTATCGAGTGCACTATCGGTGCAACTATGACTCACTATCGATCTCAATGCCGCTCGCACGATCGATGCAGCTACCGTTCTTGCAATCGACTTCACGATCGATCCAACTATCGATCTCACTACCGATCTCACCACATCTCGGTCGTTATCGATCTCACTATCGATCTCACTATCGATCGGGACACCACGGCGGGACACCGCTGGACACCACTGGACACCACGGGACAATGCGGGACACCACTGGGACATTACGGGATGCAATAGGACATCCCGGGATACTACGAGACACCATCGGGACACGACGGCAGGACACCGCGGGACGCTATCGGGACAGCGCGAGACACCACGGCAGGACACCCTCAGCCACCGCGCGCCCACCAGAGGGCCGGATTTTTGCATCCGAATCGCCCTAGCGACGGCGGGATGATTTTTCTCGCGCGCCCACGGCGAGACACCGCAGGACACCATCGGGACACCGCGAGACAATACGGCGGGACACCCCCAGCCACCGCATGCCCACCGGAGGGCCGGATTTTGACAACCAAATCGCCCTAGCGATGGCGGGATAATTTCTCTCGCGCGCCCACGCAGCTTCGCCTCGCCCGCACGCACGACACGAACACGAAGTCGAAACCAATTTCCTGGTGGGGGGCTCTCCGTTCCACGCGATCTCACCACCCAACCTCCGATACCCTGAAGTTTGATCTGGAGATGTGTTTGGGCAATCGCGCATGAATACCTCCACGAACTTCTCGGAAATCGCGAGACTTGGGTTGGACGGCAGGTTTTCGCAGACGCGCTTCCCTTTGAAGGTCTCGGTGTTGCTTGACGCTGCACAGCACGGACCTCGGAGGTGGCACCCTCTCACTGCCAGGTTTTGCCTGTGCGCAGTGTCTACCACGTTTTGCCTGTGCGCAGGGGTGTTCGCATGGCTGTCGATGTTCGGATCAGTTTCCGTTGCGCGTGGCCGTCCGAGACTCTCTCGCCGCCCGCATCCATCACACTCCCCGCCCCTCTACTTCAAGCTCTCCCCATCCCTGCCTTTCTTTGCCACCCCCGAGTCCTTTTGCAGGTGCTGTTGCGTCCGACCTCGACGGAGACGCCATGCTCCAGGGCTGGCGGGCCATGATGGGTGGCGAGGTGATTGCCAGGTGGAGTTGGAGGGGGGGTGCGGGAAGGGGAGGGTTGGCGTTGCGATGGGCGAGGGGGGGGGGAAGTCGGGAGGGAGAGGCGGGGAGAAGGCGAAGGCGGGGGGGAGGAGTGGCAGGGGCGGGAGGGGGGGGGGGGGTGCTGCTGCTGCTGGGGAGCGAGGCGTCAGGGCGGCGTGGCGGCGCGGCGCCACGGAGGGAGACGGCGCGGGGGAGGGAGGGAGAGGAGGGAGGAGTCTGGGAAGGAGGTGCAGGGGGGGGAGGGGGGGGGGGGGGGGCGACGGGCGAGGGGTGCCTCCCTCTTCTCCTCGCCCTCGTGCTCTCTTCCTCCGGGGCCAGTTCGCACCCACCCTCCGCTTCGCCACTTGCTCTCCCTGCTCTCCTCTTCTTCCGCTTCTCCTCCTCCTCCTGCTCCTCTCCCTCCTCCTCGTGCTCTACTGCTACCTGTGTTCTGTCTGTGTGTGAGTGTGTGTGTGTGTGTTTGTGTGTTTGTGTGTTTGTGTGTTTGTGTGTTTGTGTGTTTGTGTGTTTGTGTGTTTGTGTGTTTGTGTGTTTGTGTGTTTGTGTGTTTGTGTGTGTGTGTGTGTTTGTGTGGGTCTCTCTCTCTCTCTTCTCTCTTCCTCTAGCCTTGGCTCGAGCTTTCTCGTGGAGCGAGTGTAGCCGCCTGGTGCCCGCCTCCAGGAGTTCCGTCAGGCTGGATTTGTGCCTCCGGCGCGAAGCCAAACGGCAGCGCTCCATCTCGCCTCCTTCGACGCGCGCCGCCGCCAGAGGCCCGCGCTGGCGCGCTGCCCCTTCGGCTCCGCCCTCGCTGGGCCCACGCGCCGCCCAGCAGGCGCCGCTGCTTGCCCGCAGGGACGCGTGCACCGCTGCTCTCCGCGCTGGAGGCGCTGCCGCCCCCGCCTACGACGAGCTCGCCAGCGAGGGTCCCAGACGAGAGGAGGAGGAAGGAGGAGGAGGAGGAGGAGGAGGAGGAGGGGGAGGGGGAGGGGGAGGGGGAGGAGGAGGGGGAGGAGGAGGGGGAGGAGGAGGAGGAGGAGGAGGAGGAGGAGGAGGAGGAGGAGGAGGAGGAGGAGGAGGAGGAGGAGGTCTGGGCTTCCCGTCCCTCCCAGGTCTCCGAGCTTGCCACCGTCTTGCGCGAGAAGAGTTCAGTCGGGCCTGTCCCTCTACAGGCGGAATATTCAAAAACAGTCCAAAAATAGTCTGGGGACGACTTTTTGATTGTTTTGACCAATTTCGGAGATATTTTTGGGGGGTATTTGGAATTTTTCGTCCACAATGCCCCTGTAGGAGGGCAGGCCCGACTTAAGTGGAAGAGCCAGGACACCAACCGGCTCAAAATCGGTCTCCAGCGCCCACGCGGCAAGCCCAGGGTCAGATGGGCCCAGGACCCCTGCCAGCACACCCAGGCCCCCCGCGCGGGCGAGGCACCTGCCCCAGCCCGCCGCGGGGCTGCCTTTGAGGCGGCCGACCCTCCGCTCCTCCGCCTTGGCCGCGCCCCTGGCGCCGGCCCCGCCACCTCAGCGGCGCCAGCCGCCCACCTGCAGCGCGCGCGCCGAGCCGGACGGCGTGGCGGTGGCCCGCGGCCGCCTGCGGTGCCAGCCCCGCCGCGCCCGCCCTCGGCGCCAGTCTCACGGCCGCCGCGGCCCCCGCCAGCCTCGCCGCGGGGCCGCGCCCAGGCAGCGTCAGACCCGGGGGCGTCGAGGCGCCCTCGGAGGCCCCTGCCTTCGGCAGTCCGAAGCCAGCTCCCCTGCAGGACTCGCCGCTGAGCACCGCCCACGGAACTGCGCGGCTGCTCGTGGGAGGAGGAGGAGGAGGAGGAGGAGGAGGAGGAGGAGGAGGAGGAGGAGGCCACTAGTGGGTACCCGGCCGTGCTCGCGTCGTGAGCACAGGCAGGGCCCCACAAGCTGGGGCCACGGGCACCGCGGCTTCCAGCTGCCAGCTGCCGCCGCGGCGCCCGCCGTGGGAGGGGCGCCCCAGCCCCTGCCGTCGGCGACGACGGAGGCGGCCGCCGCCGCGGCCACCGCGGGCCGGGCCGCGGGAGGGACGCCCCAGTTCTCGCCCCTGGTGTCGTTAAAACAGGGCTAGGATCGGGATAAATCGCTCCAGAGCGTTCTGGAGCGCTCTCAGAGCGTTCCGGAACGCTCTGGAGCGGCCGCGGCGCCCAATACATCCTCCAAACCCGCCGATTCTCAGAGATTTCGAGTTATCCCGATCCGATTTTGTCCCGATCTTCGCGTCGTTTTAGTCGCTGCGCGCTGGCGGCTACAAGGAGGAGCACCGCGAGGCTCAGCGCAGGATCGCGAGCGGGCCCGCAAGGCCAGGCGACCACGCGGCGTCCGGCAGCGGCGCGCCCCCCGGGAGGGGGGCGGGCCGCCGCGTCGTTGGGCGTCGCCGGGCGGGTGTCGAGTCGTCCACGCCAGCGGCAGCGACCCCCTCATCACGGGCCTTCGCCGCTCAACTCGATGGGTCGAAGCCTTCCCAGAGATCCGACGTCGTGATTTTTTCAATGCGCGGTCCCCGGAGGTCTGGACCCATTCCCCAGGGCCGGTTTTCATCCTGAGCCGTTTTTTGACGGTCCCGCGGCCCGGCGAGGGCCTCAGAGGCAGAATTTGGCGAAAGACCTCCGTCTTGAATTTTGCAATACGTTGGATCTCAGGGTTCATCCCTGTCCCACGGCCTCGCGGCCGTGGGGCGCCAGCGGCTGTCGCCTCTGTCTGCGGTCTGTCTGGAGCAGACAGTTTGCGCAACTTTTCAGTCCAACCATAGGAGGCTGCCGCCCAAGCGGCGCGACGCGTCATGCTTCATCTGTGCGAGGGCGCCCAGACCGACCTCCATGTTACAGAATTCCTGGTATCAGCCTTAAGTCGGGCCTGTCCCTCTACAGGAGGAATCTTCAAACATAGTCAAAACATTATATGGGGGCGATTTTTCTATAGTTTGCATTATTTTTGAATATTGTGTCAACTTTTCATTTGTTCTTCGAAAATCCACCTGTAGGATGACGTGCCCGACCTAATGCAAGCCCTCCGCGCTGGCTGGTCCACGCCGATTCTGGCTTCCCCGGCGGGGCACGACCGCAGGTCCACGGGGCCAAGCGCAAGCCGCGTCGATTTCATTCTGGTGAATCAGGCGGCTGGTCGTATGCAAGTGGACGTTGCGCTGCTGCGTAATATCCCCAGCAAGCAGCACCTAGGGTGACAGGCCCTCCGCTTCAAGCAGCCTGTCCCAGACCAGACGCCGCCGCCGAACCTCACCGCGGATAAACTTGAAGCGCAGGTGCCGGCCCCACCGTGCTTTCGGCGCTCCCGAGCAAGCTGGCAACGTAAATGCCAGGATCGCCATCGCCAGCGAGGCAGCCCGCGCGTTCGCTGACGAAGCTTGCCGCAGGCCGGAGACCGCCGCCGCCGCTCGGCGCCCCAGCTGTCAAGAGGCCCACCATCCACGGGCGCGAAGCGCGTTTCCAGCTTGGCTTCGCCAGCCCGCGCGCCAGCCCCGAGGCGGGAGAGGCCAGCCGTGGGGCCATGGGCGCTCGACACGCTCTGCCGGCAGCCCCGCGGTGCTGCGGCGATGCCCTGTCGGCCTTCCCAGCGCGCGGCCGGCGGGGGCCGCGCTCCGGCCTCGAAGCGCCGCGCGCATGCGCGCGGGCGGCGACCTGACGGGCCGCCGGCTGCCAGCGGCTCGCCGCGGCCCCCGAGCGACCGGCGGCTTGGGCCCCGGCAGTCCCGCCAGACGTGCCCACGTTGGCTCCTCTCTGCTCCTGTCGAGACGGATGCCCTGAAGCACGCCCGCCGCGAGGAAAGGCCCGCGCGCGCGAACACGGCGGCGGCGAGTGCGCGCCCAATAGACGGCGGCCGCGCCAAAGCTTCCTGGGCGAAGGGCGCCGATGTGTATCCCGCCTGCTACCTGCGCGCGCCCCGCGCGGCTGCCGCCTGCGCGCCGCCCCGCGCCGGCGCCTTCTGCGGCCCCCGTGGCCGACGGCGATGGTCGGATGGGGGCGAGACCACGGACCCTGGCACGGGCGCCAGTTCCGTGGCCAGCGACATCGATTCGGGCGACTCAGACCACCATGTCCTCGCCAGCCTGGAAGGGGCTGACTCCATCCTGTGTGGCACCAAGGCCACGATGCTCGCCTCGCGATCGCCACATTCGCCGAGCGCGTTCCACTACTCGCAAAGTGTCTACTCGCAAACGTCAGAAAAAACATACATGTCTGCTTTTATGTAGTTTATCGTAGATCCCCCGCGGGGGATCCAGGCCATTTGCGAGTGATGACTTTGCGAGTAGTGAAACGCGTTCGTCTACACATGGGAGCCCATCCTGGCCGGGCACCGCGCCGTGCACGGTCGCAGCGCTGTAGCCCCATGCCCCCGTGGGCGGCACTCAACCAAGAATGCGCCTGGGAATTGCCACCGCAGCGCCAGGCGGAGGCTTTCCCCCTCATTAGTGTTAGGTCGGGCATGTCCCCCTACAGGCGGATTTTGAAGGAAAATAGAAACTAGTCAAACAAGTACACCCAAAATGCTCAAAAATGGTAAAAAATCGTCCCCATATTATTTTTTTGCTATTTTTGAATATTCCCCCTGTAAAGGGACAGGCACGACTCAGCACTAGTTAGTGGCGAATCCCGCTCCCGCTTCGTCAGGACACGCTCCGCCCGGCGCGCCGGTGGGCGGCCTCAGCGGCTGGACTACGCGGTCTGCCCGACCGACGGCGTCCTCCGTCTGGACCCGCGCGCCATGCAGACCTCCGCGGTCACTCCGGAGCCCCTCCTGCAGATTTTGAGCTTCTGCCGTCGGAAAGGTGAGGGGGAGCTCGCGGCCTTTGGGTGGTGTCCATGTGGATGCGTGCATCAAGCCCGCGGCACCGGCCCACCGGTGGGAAGCAGTGTTCTTCTGCATTGGGATATGTATTCGGGTGCGCTTTTCGGCCCCCTGTTGCGCTGAACCCGAAAGCGCGAATTCTCATAACTTACGCTGCGTCTGCGCTCCCAGGCCCAAGACCCCTTGAAAAGTACTCTGGGTTCGCGTTGCCAGGACCGCGTTCCCTTGTAAATTGCGCTGGGGTCACGCTCCCAGGGCCACGATCCCTTGTAAATTACGCTGCGCCCGCGCTCCCAGGGCCACGGTCCCTAGTAAATTCACGGCGCCCGCCCCCCCAAGGCCACGATCCTTTGTAAAGTACACGGCGTCCGCGCTCCCAGGGCCACGGTCCCTAGTAAATTACGGTGCTTGCGCGCTTCAAGGGCAGCGATCCGTTGCAAATTACGCTGCTCCCGCGCTCCCAGGGCCACGATCCAAAGTAAATTCACAACGCCCGCTCCCCCAAGGCCACGATCCTTCGTAAATTACTCGGCGTCCGCGCTCACAGGGCCACGATCCTATGTGAATTAATTGGCATCCGCGCTCCCAGGGCCGCGATCCCTTAACCGAGTAACCCCCGATAATAAATCATTCTCCCCCTTAACCCCCTGAATATTTATTACCCCGTGTCAATGGGATTTAATCGTGGAGAGGGGCGGCGAGGCCGAACTTGATAATCCCCGGGTGAAGTTGCGCATCGAATTTGCTATCATCTTATGTTGACTAGCAACAGTATCAAAAACGCTGAGCATGGCAATGGTGGTCTCACCATCTCAGCTTTTGCAATCACGAGCGTGTGGGAGGGCTCTGGGATTCTCACAATTTCAGCCTTGTCGTCTTCCTTCTTCCCCTTCTCCCCCTCCTCCCCTTGTCCCCCTCCCCCAGGGCCCGAACTTGTTTATCCCCGCTACATGCGAGATTGAAAACGACTCACAATAATCAGTTTTTTACAAATAAGGAACCTGAGGTTCCGAATCCAAGAATTTTCTGGAAAGCAATCCTGGGACCATCTCCCGCTCCTTACCACCATTATTATCCCTTCCTTTTTCCTAGCACTCCTACTACTACTATTACGATGATTCTTACTACTACTACTACTACTACTACTACCACTACTACTAGTATTAGTACTAGTACTTCTATTTTTACTACTTTTACTACTTTTACTACTACTACTATTACTACTACTACTACTACTACTACTACTACTACTACTACTACTACTACTACTACTACTACTACTACGACTACTACGACAACTACGACTACTACGACTACTACTACTACTACTGCTACGACTACCTACTACTTACTACTACTACTACTACGACTACGACTACTTTACTTCCACTACTACATTTACTATCACTACTACTACTACTAGTTCTCTACTATCTTACTTACTACTACTACCACCTTCCCTCCCTCCCTCTCCCCTCCTCACTAGTACTACTGCGGCCTGCGCTGCTACTACTACTGCTGCTGATGCTACTACTACACTACTACGAACTACTACTACTACTTCCTACTCGGCTTACGAACTACTACAATACTTACTGACTACTACTACTTACTTACTACTACTTGTAACCCACACACCATCACCACCACTACTACTACTACTACGACGACGACTACGACTACTACTACTACTTTACTGCTACTACTACTACTACTACTACTACTACTACTACTACGACTACTACTACTATACGAATGATCATAATACTACGATTACAACTACTACTACTACTACTTCCACTACTACTACTACGACTAATACCACCACTACTACTACTATTGCTACTACTTTACTACTACTACTACTACTACTACTACTACTACTACTACTACTACTACTACTACTTCTACTGCTACTGTTACTACTTATACTACTACTTCTACTAGTACTACTACTACTACTGCTGCTGCTACTACTACTACTACTACTACTATATACTTACTCATTACTTACTACTACTACGACTACTTACTACTACGACTATTACTACTACTACTACTACTACTACTACTACTGCTACCACTACTACTACTACTACGACGACGACTACGACTACTACTACTACTTTACTGCTACTACTACTACTACTACTACTACTACTACTACTACGACTACTACTACTATACTTGACTAACTACTACTACTAATAATAATAATAATAATACCACTATACTACTACTACTACTACGACTACTACGACTGTACTCATCTTTACTACTACCACTACTACTATACTACTACTACTACTACTACTACTCACTACTACGCCAACCATACGATACTACGACGACTCCTACGACTACTACTACTACTACTACTACTACTACTACTACTACTACTACTACTACTACTACTACTACTACTACTTACACTACTACTACTACTACTACTACTACTACTACTACTACTACTACTACTACTACTACTACTACTACTACTACTACTACTACTACTACTACTACTACTACTACTACTACTACTACTACTACTACTACTACTACTACTACTACTACTACTACTACGACTACGACTACGACTACTACTACTACTACGACGACGACGACGACGACTACTACTACTACAGTCAACCCGCGTAGTAAGGATGAACAACATTCCCAAGGTTACCCTTGCACCCTTGCCCTTTTCCAAGTTTTCCCTTGCACCGAAGGCCAAGGCCAAGAGCAAGGCCAAGTCCAAGCCCTTCAAGGACCCCACGGCGGTCGAGCCGACGGACGCCACCTTTCAGGAGGCAAGCGCTGCCGCCCAGGCCTGCACCAATTGCCTCCCGTGCAAGGACGGTTCCAAAGGGTGTCGAGCCTGCATGGGCGAGTGGTTCGAGGTCGTGCGCAAAAAGAGGTTTCTTGGCCAGGAGCGCCAAGGACCTCGCTTGCGCAGGTGAGTTGTAGCCACGAGACTCGGGATCTCTCGGGTCGGTCTTGTTCCGAGATCTACAAGGTCAGTCTACACGAACGCCCAGGATCATCATCACCATCATCGACGTCATCATCCTTCGCAGGGAAAATCTTTGATTATCCCCGCCAGGCCCCCGAACTTTATTACGCCCTGGGGATTATTATCGGGAGTGCAAGGTTCGTGCATTACACGGCGCCCGCGCTTCCAGGGCAAGGCCCCCTCGTAGATTACATCGTGTCCGCCCCCCCCCCCCAGGGCCGCGATCCTGTGTAAATCACGATGCGTCTGCGCCCCCCGGGCCAGGATCCTTATTGAATTACGCGGCGTCCGCGCTCCCAGGGCCACGATCCTTATTGTATAACATTCAATAACGCTGCGACCGCAGTCCCATAATCATTTGGGCATCCTGGGGCGCCCTTGCCCTTCGAGTTCTGCAAAACAAGCGCGAAGCTCGAGACATCCTCGAGAAACCTGCGCGCAGGGCTCCCCATCCTCGAACGGGCACGCACACAAGTCAACGCTCTGTCATTTTCTATATAGTGTTAAGATTTCCGGACATTATTATCTGGAAGAGATGTAGCGCAAAACGCTCCGTTTTTTCTGTTTTAGAAAACGACTGTCCGCGGACCTGGTTAGGCATCGAGGATCCGAGATTGGAGCGCATTTTCTTCGAGCGGGCACGCGCGAAACGCAGCGTCCCCACCCGAATTTCATTTCGTCATGTATGGCACATTAATTCGCTGGCCCTTTTCAAGCATGGCACCAGGGGACACGGTTCCTCGATAATTTTGTTGTATACCACACCCTCCCCACCCCAGTCGGGTTCCACCCCACGGGGCCGCGTCCAGTATACAGAGCCACGCTCCAGGGATGGAATTTTGTGGACCCGACCCGGGCCATTCCCCAGGGCTTCAGGGCACAGCCTTCAAGCTTTTCGGGCGGAAGGGCTCATTCACTAGACGAGAACCCTGGGCCGGCGCCCGAGGAGGAGGAGGAGGAGGAGGAGGAGGAGGAGGAGGAGGAGGAGGAGGAGGAGGAGGAGGAGGAGGAGGAGGAGGAGGAGGAGGAGGAGGAGGAGGAGGGAGGACGAGGGAGGAGGAAGAGGAGGAGGAGGAGGAGGAGGAGGAGGAGGAGGAGGACAGGGCAGGACATCCGCATAAGGAGGTGCAACGTCAGAGCACGTACTCAGGTGACCTAGGCGTTTCTGTCAAAATCCCTTGCGATTTGTTGTGGTACAGCCCTGCCTTCTCACTGGGGCCGGCAGGAGGAGGAGGAGGAGGAGGAGGAGGAGGAGGAGGAGGAGGAGGAGGAGGAGGAGGAGGAGGAGGAGCAGCGCGCTCCCTTACGGCGTCGTCGAAGTTCTGGGGGGGGGTCGGGCGGCCGGGGCTGCCGCGCCGGCGGCGCTGGCACCCGAGGAGGTGCTGCCGCGGGGGCGCAGCGGCGGCTCCGTCTCGGAGTCCAGCGGGGAGGAGCAGATCAAGGAGCACCGCCCGTCGCGATGACGACGATGGCGATGGCGATGGCGATGACGACGACGATGCTTGTTGAATGCTGGGCGCGGGGCCCGTGGTGAAGTCGCGATCGTCACAACTTTCTTTAATCACATGCCACCTTGACCTATAGCTGGCTCGATCGGCATCGTCGTCATCGATCTCCATCCCCTCCAGGCTCTCCTCTCTTCGGCTCGGCGGCGGCTCGCCAGGGGGGGGGAAGTGGGAGGGAGAGAGCCTTCTGATGAGGCGGAGAGGCTTCTCAGAAGCCCTCTTGGGGGAAGGCTCAGGAAGCTTCTCGGAAGGCCCGAGGCCTTCCGAGCCTTCTGAGATCGCCCGCCCCGTCTCACTTCCCCCCGGGCTCCCCCTCCTTCGGTGGCCAATCATGGGAGCGTGGTATGTCCTCGCAATTCTGTCTGTAGGGTACGCTAGCGTGCGCTCGCGTCTGGTAATCGATGAGAAAGCACCGATTCAGCGTCGGTTAGCGTCGATGGGCGTCGGATAGCGATGATTCGCAAGAGCCAGCAAGATGGTACAGAGGCTCCCATGAGTTGCCAACGAAACCGCTCGTCTTCTCCAACCCCCTCCAGGCTCCCCGTCCCTCTTCCCCCTTTCGCCTCCTGCCGCCGCTCGCCCCTCTCCCTCCTGTCACGCTCCTCCAATTCCCGCTGCCTCCCATTCTGCTATCCGCCCTCCACGATCACACAGCACTACCAAACCTCCTCTCGGTTCCACGTCCCGCAAAGATGTTCGGACTAGCTTGGCATTCCAACAGTTGCTCATCAGTGTGCCCCTGGGCTAAGTCCAATTAAGACTACTCAGCGCGGGGCCCACGAGGCAGCCGTAATATCGAATGTGGCCATGCTGTAGCGTATCGTACTGATTACTGACTCTCGCGTTCGCCCGGTGCTCGATGAGGGCGGCACGTGCTTGCTTTGATTGCAGCGGGATCGACTGCTACGACGGCTCGTCCGCCACATTTCACCCGCTCAAGGGCTGATGGGCAACTTCTCCACCACCACTACCATGTGTAGGACGGGGGAGAAGGGGGATGAGGAGGTCCTCCTCCTCCTCCTCCTCTTCCTTCTCCTCCTCATCCTCCTCCTCCTCCTCATCCTCCTCTTCCTCCCCAATCCTACCTATGGTAGTGGTGGTGGAAAATGGGCCCATTAAGGGCAGCAGCGAGCGGACGAGTTTCTGCTGGGCTGTTGGGGGCAGCCGCAGCGAATGCCAGCGGGCTGCTGCCCCCGCCGCAAGCCGCCAGGGCGGCGCCGCTGCTGCGGACTGGCGCAGTTCGCCGCACCCGCCTCCCCAAGAGGAGGGGCGCAACCACAGCAGGAGGAGGAGGGGGAGGAGGAGGGGGAGGAGGAGGAGGAGGAGGAGGAGGAGGAGGAGGAGGAGGAGGGGAGGAGGAGGAGGGAGGCGGAGGAGGAGGTGGAGGAGGAGGAGGAGGAGGAGGGAGGAGGAGGAGGAGGAGGAGGAGGAGGAGGAGGAGGAAGAGGCGGAGGAGGAGTAGGAGAAGAAGGAGGAGGACGAGCAGGAACAGGAGGAGGAGGAGGAGGAGGAGGAGGAGGAGGAGGAATAGGAATAGGAGGAGGAGGAAGAGGAAGTGGAGGAGGAGGTGGAGGAGCGGTAGGAGGGGGAGGAGCATGAGAAGGGGGAGGAATCAGCACCGTCTAAACGACCCCTATCCCCTATCCCCTTCCCCATCCCCATCCAGACCCCCACCATCTTAGCACCCCAGTTGGGGATATACCCTTCGAAGCCCGAAGGAAACGGCCCATATCTCCATTCAGGGGGGTAAATCGTCCAGTGGGGTCCAGGCCACGCCGGTGGGGATAGGGGTCGGCTAAACGATGCTCCAGGAGGGAGGCGGTGGACCTGCCCCCTACGCTGCGATTTGCTCGTGGCGTCGCCCCCCGAGGGCTCCGACATATACATTGTTTTCTCAGGATCCAGGCGACAGGCGCGGTGCCGGCGACGCGCGCCGCGCGAGGCGGCTCACGGACCAAAGTGCCTACGGTTCGGGTGCACGCTGCGTGGATGCTTCCCCTCACCGTGCACTGCCGACTATGATTCTGCCTGCGACGTGTCTGCTTCGCAGACCTGGCGTGCCACCCTCAGGCGCGCCTGTGCCAGGAGACTGCTTTTTTAGGGGGCCACATGCGAACCCGACCCCCACCCCCCACGATTTCTGGGGAGGAGGGTGGGGTTCACTCCGTTCGGGAGCTCCCGAGCGAAGTGAACCCCACCCTCCCCCTCAGCAATCGTGGGGGGTAGGGGTCGGGTTCGCATGTGGCCCCCTATTTCTCGAATTCCAAAGACCAGTCCCCGATCCCGGGGGCCAGACCGTCGCCGTCGCGCGTTTCTGGGCGGCGTCGCCGGGGGCCCGAGGGCTCAGCAGTGCTCGCCGCCCTCCCTTCTCGACTAGACGCAAGCGTTGTGGAAGGCGATCAATGGAGAGGCAGCATGCTGCCAAACAATTTCCATATGTCTAAAACATGTTTAAAACATGCTTTACATTTCTAAAGAAAAATGATTGAACATGTTTGTACATGTTTTACACATTTCAATCACATCTTTAATTCAATGATCGGATTGATAGAGTGTCCATTGTCATAGCATCCACAAGACTAGACGCAAGCGTGACCTTTCGCCTGAGTGACCTTTGGTGCGGGCCCAGAGGGGTCCCCCGAACGCCGAACGCGATGCGATAGTTGCGTTTTGCGCGCTCAGGTTCAGCCCCCCGCGGTTCCCCAGAAGCCGCGCACCAAAGGTCACAAGTCACTCTTGCCGAGGGTCACTCTTGCGTGTAGCCGACCTTCGCCTGGCTCCGCCCCCCTGCGCCCCAGCCTCCCCCCCGGGTTGTTCTGGCCCACGGGCCACACTTCGAGGCAAGCAGCAGGCGCCCGCATCCTGGAGCGGGGCGTCCAAATCGACCTGGCCATCTGGGAGGTCAGGCACAGTGAGGGGGACCTGTTCGTCATCGAGCTCCGCTCCCTCTTCCTCCGGGACGCTAAGCCCTCCTCATCCTAGGTGGGCGTGTTCTCGAGTATCGGCGGCGAGCGAGGGCGGGAAGTGAGAAGTGGCGGGTCTTCTCAGAAGCCTCGGAAGTCCCCCGAACTTTGACAAGTGTTTTAAGCCTTCCCGAAGACATCAAAAACCTCTCAGAAGGGGCGAGGGCTTCTGAGAAGTCCCGCCGCCCTCTGAGAAGGCCTTCTCCTTCTCACTGTCCCCCCCTCGCTCGCCGCCGAGAGTATGGTCATCCAGACGGCAATCCTCTTCAACTATCCTAGGCCTCCTAGATGGGGTCGGAGTAGATGGGGTCGGAGGACCGCTCCGCATCGCCGATGCATCGGCGATGCGGCTCGATGTGGAGTCCGATTTTCTCCACACCGGCGTCGCCCACGCACCGCCGACGTCGCCGATGCATCGCCGATGCATTGCCGATGCATCGCCGATGCGGCGCGATCCTCTGACCCCATCTACGAGGCCTCTAACTATCCCCCTTCTCCCGCGCCTCCCCGCGCAAAAAGGGCAGGGCGGGGCGCAGAGGGCGACGAGGGTCGACTGACAACGGACGACGGACTACGGACGACGGACAACGATGACGGGCGACCCACGACGACGACGACGACGACGACGACGACGACGACGACGACGACGACGACGACGACGACGGCGACGACGACGACGACGGCGACGGCGACGGCGACGGACGACGCGACGACGACGACGACGACGGCGACGGCGACGGCGACGACGACGACGACGACGACGACGGACGACGGCGACGCGACGACGACGACGACGACGACGACGACGACGACGACGACGACGACGACGACGACGACGACGACGACGACGACGACGACGACGACGACGACGGCGACGGCGACGACGACGACGACGACGACGACGGCGCCTCCCCGTCGCAAAAAGGACAGGCTGAGGGGCGCGCTGCCTGCCAGGAGTCGCGGCCGGTCCGCGGGGCCGCCGGCCCGCGGCTCCCGCGAGCGGGGGCGAGGGGGTCAAGGGATGGAGCGGGCGGGCCGGGGGGCAGGGCCTTCTCTCCCTCCCTCCCCTCCCTCCCTCCCTCCCTCCTCCTCCTCCTCCTCCTCCTCCTCCTCCTCCTCCTCCTCCTCCTCCTCGTCCTCCTCATCCCCCTCCTCCTCCTCCTCCTCCTCCTCCTCCTCCTCCTCCTCCTCCTCGCCTCCTCCTCCCTCTGCTCCCTTCCTCCCTCCCTCCCCTCCCTCCTCCCTCCTCCTCCTCCCTGGTCCTCATCCGCCTCCTCCTCCTCCTTCTCCTGATCCTCCTCCTCCTCCTCCTTGATGCTCGACTGCAGCTGAAGAGGCATAGGGAGCTCCTGGGGGCGACATGAGCAACCCACGAACCCGGAAAGATATTTAGATCTGCGAGGCCTGGGAATATTCCGAGCACCTCAATTGAGCGATGGGCAGTGGCAATGCTGAAGATATCAATGGTGATGCTACCGTGCCGTGGAGCTGTGTTGTGTTTCTGTGCGCTGCGCCGCGCCGCACAGTGACGTGCCAGAGGACGCGCCACGGAACGTGCCAGTGGACGTGCCAGGGGACGTGCCAGGAGACGCGACGCGCGATGTGCCAGGGGGACGCTCCACGGAACGTGCCAGGGGGACGCGCCACGGAACATGCTTGCGGACGTGCCCGGGGACGTGCCGTGCCAGGTATCAATAGTCATGCCACTGTGCCAGGGGCTGTGTTGTGCTTCTCCGCGCTGTGCCGCGCCGCGCAGTGACATGACAGGGGACGCCCCACGGAACGTGCCAGTGGACGCCAGAAACATGCCAGGGGACTCGCCGCGCTATGTGCCGGGGGGACGCGCCACGGAACGCGCCAGGGGGACGCGCCACACAGAACATGCTTGCGGATCTGCCAGGGGACGTGCCGGGGAACGTGCCAGGGGACGCGCCGCGCGACGTGCCCAGGGGAGGCGCAAGGGAACGTGCCAGGGTCACGGACCCTCGTGGAGGACGCTGCGTCCGCGCTCCCAGGGCCAAGGTCCATCGTGCGTCACGCTGGCTTCGCGCTCCCAGGGCCGCGCTGCTTGGTAAAATGCACGGGAGCCTCGCTCCCTGGGCCACGATGCCTCGTGAATTTTGCGGCACCCGCGCCCCCAGGGCCGCGAACCATCGTACATTACGCTGTGTCCGCGCTCATGATCCCTGGTAAACAACGGTACGATCGCACTCCCAGAGCCATTGGGGCATCCTGGGGCGCCCAGGTCCTTCAAGTTCTGCAGAGCAAGCGCGGGGCCCAAGACATCCTCGAAAAACTTGCGCGCACGGCGCGCCATCCTCAGCGGGCACGCAAAAAGTCAACAGCTTCTCATGGTATGTAAAATTTTAGGGCCTCCCGATTTCGTTATTGTGTGAAGATTCTGCGCAAAACGCTTTGAATGTTCTGAACAAGGGAAGACTGGGGGTCTGCGGACCCCGCTAGGCAACGAGAATCCGAGATTGGGGGCGCCTTTTCCTCGAGCGGGCACACGCAAAACGTATTTGTTACATTCAACATGGGATTTTAGCATAGTTTTTGATCGAGCGGAAGTTCGCAGGCCCTCTTCGAGCATGGCATCTGGGGACAGGGCTTACCCACTAAAAGAGAACCTTGGGCCGATGCCTTTTCTGAGAAAAACTTTTGCCGAGCGGGCCTCCTGGGCCTTGGCTGCACTTGAGGCCTTTGGTCCGTGAAGCCCACTGTGATGGCACGTCTGTCTCAGACGTTTCTACCCCTCGAGCGATTCTTCGACCTGAGCACGTGTCAGCTCGTTGATGTCCCTGGGTTCCATGCTCGCCCCAGCTTGCAACAACGTGCCGGCATTGAGCAGGATAGTGGAGAGGTGCAGCGTGGTGCCATCGTCCCGGTGGCCGGGAAAACTGCCAAGGTCTACCAGGTACCACGGTACCGAAGTACTGTGGCCAAGCGGGGAAGGGTCTTCATTTTTGGAGCCGTCTGTGACTCTCAGGGCGACACCGTCCTGGACCGGGAAGCAGGGGCTGAGTTAGCCCGTCATTGGAGAGAGGTCCACCACTCCCGCCCTTGGGATGCGGAGGCGCGTGCGCGGCGGTGTGACTACAGCATTCGTGCCTCTCCCGTCCCCGAGTGGACCTTGTGCTTCGATAGTTTTTTGGGGATTCCCCCCACGAGAAGCGCGGATCGAATCCAGGCCCAGACAGGCTTCCCTACAGAGCCGAGGTCGCGAGAGGGCCGGGCACATTGGGAGCCTTGTATGCAACCTGCACCGCGCGAATGGCTCACGGCGCTGCTCCAGAGCGGTTCAATCGGAGTGTTGCGATGTTCCTGCCCACAAGGGATCTGTTCTGGGGGCGAGGTCCTGGTGAAGCGAGCTGCAGAGAAGACTGGGTCGATCATCCTTTCCAGCAGTTCCAACAAGTCCATCTCCACCGCCATCGACCAGCCACTGTCATACATCTGCACGTCACGTGCGCGCTGCAACAGAGGGGTTTCGTGCCTGGGAGGAACCTTACCGATAAGATCTTCGACCCAGAGGCCTCCATTAGCCATGCCAGCACGGCATGGCCTGACCAGGAATGGCCTTCTTGGTCATGGAGATTCTTGCGCACATGATCAAGGCCATACGGGCGCTCTACCAGGACGTCTGGGCGGATGTAAGCTGCGGTGGGGCTGGCTTCTTTGTAGGGCGGGGGATCAAGCGGAGACGCCAGCCCGCGTCAGCGGCCGCGCGCGCTACGATGACGCCAGACCTCAAGAGGAAACTCGTCTCTGGCGGCGCGTGCGTTGACCCTACTCCTCCTCGTCCTCCTCCTTCTCATCCCTCCTCTGCCATCCTCCTCCTTCTCTCGCCTCCTCCTCCTCCTCCTCCTCCTCCTCCTCCTCCTCCCCCTCCTCCTTCTCTCTCCTCCTCCTCCCTCCTTCTTCTCCTCCTCCTCCTCCTCCTCCTCCTCCTCCTCCTCCTAGCCTTTCTGCGCTCGAGCTCTTCGAGTGTTGTCAGGGACGTTCTTCAGAAAGGTGCTCGTTCCTGCGAGCCAGAACGACTCGGGAGTTCCTCCCAACTCTTTCAGTACGATTTCTCTGTCGCAGCCATGGTACCGCCGCCGCCGCAGCCTCCGCAGCGGCAGTGGGTACGCGATCCGTGGGTGCAGCAGTCTCAGCCGGGTAATAGCTCCGTTGGCGCCCCCCCTCGTCCGGGAGGTGTCGGCAAATGGAGCTGCTCCCACTGCGGCTGCAAGAAGAACAAAGCGACGTGGTCCCAGTGCAAGAACTGCTGGCAGCCACGAGTCGATCCACGTGTCGGACAACCCCCGCCGCCCTGCGGGGTCTGGGGCCAGGGGACTCCGCCACCACCGGGCCAATGGGTGTGGTCTGGGCCCTCTGGCCCGCCTCCTCATGGTCTTGCTCACGGTGGGGCTCAACCTGTTCGGCCTGGGCCTCTTTTCTACCACCCTGCGCAGTCATGGGCGCATGGACATGGACTTCTCGGTCAGTCGAGCCCTGCCGGTTCCAACGCGGTCACCGTCCACGACGACCAGGCCGAGGTGGCCAAGCTCACATCGATCATCACGTCTCTTCGTGAGATGGGAGATGATGAAGGGGTGCAGCGCTACCAGGCTCGGTTGGATGCCAAGCGATTGGCCCTCGAGGCGGCACGTGAGGCCCCTCCTCTCCAGCGGCAGGTCAACCAGGCCTTCCACGACATGCGCGTGCTGGAGGCTCGCCTCTCTAAGGCAGTCACGGCCTACGAGTCCGCTGAGAAGGTCATGCTCGAGCAGCGTGAGCGTGTTCGGCAGCTCTCAGCGGATATGGACGCAGCTGAGGCGGAGCATAAGGCGCTGGTCCGCAAGCTACATCAACATGTGGAAGGACCGGCTGCTGCCGCATCGCCACCTTCACCTTCTTCGCACCTCTCGATTGATGACATCCTTGCAGGCCGGGAGGTGCCAATCGTTTTTGAGTCGATGCAGTTCAACGCTGACGAGTACGAACTCTCGACTGAAGAGAAGGCCGATTTCGAGCAGCGGCTGCAGTCTTTGCAGGACGGCCTTCGCGGAGCTGTCACTTCGCTGTTCGCCGACGCCAAGACGGCAGCCGACCAGTTCCGTGCTGACCATAAGGCCCAGATGGACCGATTGGCTGGCAAGAAGCGGCGTGTCGTTGCACAGTCACCTGCGAGTGACCAGCCTGCTGACCCAGCTGGTGCGACGGCGCCCGTCGGTGGACATCAGGCCACAGCCCCAGCTCCTTCGCCAACGTCGGAGGCCCCATCCGCGCCTTCGGCCGCGCAGAAGGCACCTGAGGCGTCGACTGCTGCCGGATCCGCGCCTCCGGGGGGTTCAGCATCTTCGGGACCGGCTTCTGATGGCGATGCCCGCACTCGTGCCCAGAAGATTTTACAGCAGCCTCAACAGGGACCCCCCCCTAAGAAGGTCTGACGGCGTCCTTAGGGGGGAAAGCGAGTCTCTTGAGCAAGTTTTTGATGTGAGCTGTGGCTCCAATTTGTTTTTTCATCATTTCTCGGCCGACCCGCCCGGATGGTCTCATCCACGCTGGAACTCTGAACTTGTTTCTGGCGGATTTGCATTTTCGGTGAACTCGTCGTCGGCTCAAGACGATAAGTGTTTCAAGGCCTTTTCGGCTTCTCCGCCTGCGCGTGCTCTGGGCGAGCCTGACTCGCTCTTGCTGTCCCGTTTTTCGCTCCAGGGACCTTTTTTTCGGGCTTTGAGACACACGGCTGCTAGGGCCAAGGGGGCCCTTGAAGCGGCTGTTACTCCAGGTCCTTACCAAATGGTCCTTCGGAGCCCCCATATTCCCGATGCCCCCCTTCGCTCCCGGGAATGTGTTTTAACTAAGCCCTTATCTCTAGATGATTTTCCTGCTGAGTCGTTTTGCCCGGTTCTCGAGACCTGTAATGTGTCGGGTTGGGGTTCTGGCCAGACGTGGTTAGGACGTACCTGTGCTCACATCGTTCTCGTCCAAGAGCACAAGCAGCTCGACCACCAGATTGCTTCGGCATCCAGCTGGGCCGCCAGGAATGGATGGAAGAGCCTGTGGTCACCAGCAGTGCGCACTGATGGAGGTGGCGCCTCGGGAGGCGTGGCTGTGCTTGTGCGCAGTGGGCTCGGCCTCCGCGCACTTCCATCTGGTCACGAGCTTGTTCGAGCTCGTGCTGTTGCTGGAGTTGTTGAACTCCCTGGAGCCCCTCCTCTGCTCGTGGTCTCGGCCTATTTCCACGACTGCGAGGACCTCTCAGAACGAAATGCCTCCCTCTTGTCCTCGTGTGTTTCTTTGGGGGGCGCCGTGGGCATGCAGTTTTTTGTGGGGGGCGATTTCAACATGGAGCCTTCCCTCCTCGCTTCTTCTGGAGTCCTGGGCCACGATTCCGTTAAGATTCGGACCCTCGCTACGGGGGAGCATACTTGTCGGAGCACGGCTGGCCTTAAGCAGTATGATTTTTTCTTGGCCAGTCCCGGGGTGGCTAAAGCTGTTGCTTCGGTGGCGCCAGTGCGCGTCACCAATTTGTCCCCCCACTGCCCCGTCCAGGTCACTCTGCACCCCCACCTCGGTAGGCTTATGTGTCTGGCTTTTAGGCAGCCTCCGCCGCTTCCCTTTCAGGCCGTCCCTCCTGTTTGTCTGGTGCCTCCTACCCCTGAGGCCGCGCATCTTCCGTCCCTCATCGAGGCGGCTAAGCTCTCGGCGAGTCGCAGTGATTTTTCGGATGTCCAGGCTAAGCTGGACAAGGCCTACAAGATGTGGGCCAACTGTGCTGAAAGGGAAGTTGCTGCGGCGACGGGGGTTTCACTGCCGTGCTGGGGGGCCAGGGGTAAGTCAGCCCAGTTATTTTGGAAACCCATTTTGCCACCTGTGCAGCAAGTGCCGTGTTCCGAGCTTTTTGCGTGCAAGTGGCTCGCGTCGCAGTTCGGCGACTTCCGTGGCCACTGGGCCGACGGCAACCAGCACGGCATTAGCGCGGTGCTCGGATCCTTGCTGCTGCCTTCGGCTCAGATGGTCAACAGCTTAGGTCATCGAGCTTCTTTTCTGGACCAGCTGGCCTTTTTCATCCTGGAGCTTCCCATGTACGAGGTCATGGAAGGTGCCTGGTTGGAACGATTTGAGGGTCTCCACGGGTCCTTCCAGGTCGCCATGGGGATTGTTGAGGCCCAGGCCCGTAAATCGGCTTCCAAAGCTTTTCGGGACTGGATCCTGTACCGGGCTGATCGAGGGGCTCGGAGGGTCCATTTGGTGGCCAAGGGGGCCACGAAATGGACCCCCACCACGACTCTGAGCTTGGATGGGGATGTCGTGTGCGATCCTTTGTCGTTGCTCCAGACCGAAAGTAGGAGGTTTGCCGATCTTTGGGGCGATGGCAGTGCTGACATTTGGTTCCAGCATGACGGTCCGCTGCCAGAGCTGCCTCTGGTGCCTGTTGCTGCCGTTCGTGCGTTTTCCAGGGGATTTAAGGAAAATACTTCGGTTGCCACTGACGGGTTCCATATGCGACATTTCAATATGATGAGTGATTCGACCCTCACGTCACTCATTCATTTGTTTGCTGTCATGGAGCTCTCTGCGATGCTTCCCCGTCAGATTGCCATCATTTTGTTGTCCCTCATCCCCAAGGCCTCGGTCGGGTTCAGACCGATTGGGAACTTCTGTGCCGTTTATCGGGCCTATGGCCGCGTCCGGCGGCCTTTGGCCCAGGAATGGGAAACGCGTTTTGCCCGTCCTTTTTTCGCGGCTGGGCCCTTCGAGGGGGCCCAAGACGTGGTCTGGAGGCAGGCGCTCCGTGCCGAATCCAGCACCCTGGCCAACGAGGAGGCGGCGACGGTCTTGCTCGATCTTTACAAGTATTACGAAACGATCGACCTCCGTGAGCTCCTTTTTCGTTGTCGCCAACTTCAGTTCCCCCTCGGAGTTGCGTACCTGGCTGTGTCCATGTACCTTCAGGCCAGGTGGTTTCGGCTGGCTGGTTTCGTGGACGGCCCTTATTGGGCTGGGCGGGGAATCGTGGCCGGGTGCAGTTTCGCTACCAGCTTGATCCGGGTTTACGCTCTCATTGCCCTGGATAAACTGTTTTTCCCTGCCCAGGTCCATTTCAAACTTTATATTGACGATTCTGGTCTTTCGGCCACGGGTTCTAAGGAGTACATTCTCACTCATCTTCCGCCAGCTGTCGTTGCGCTTCACGATGCTTTGGAGGTTGGAGTGGGAGCTAAGGTTTCGGACGACCCTGGCAAGCGCTCCTTAGTTTGCTCGTCGCTGGATCTGGGCAGAGCGCTCGGCCGACGGCTGGGCGGCCTGGCCGGCCCTCTCGTGAGCAGTGCAGCCAACTTAGGTGTTGACGACTGCGCCGGCAGGTCGAGGAGGAGGAAGGGGAGGTCTAGCAAGGCCAAGGCCCGGGAACACAAATCGACAGGTTTCTGTGGCAGGCTTTCGAGGCTTCGCCCGACCATTGGAGGCCGTGTTGCGCGGAAGGTTTTTGCTTCCGGCTCCATGGCGTCTAATCTTTTCGGTGCTGACGTCCATGGGGTTACGGACTACGAGCTTCTCAACCTCCGCCGCCAGGCAGGCTCCATCCTTCAGCCCTCGGCCAAGGGCCGTAGCCTCACTTGCTTGTTGCTGGCTCACCAGGACCCGTGCTGGCTGGCGAGCGTGGCGCCTATCATTCGGTGGGCCAAGGAAGTCTGGACCTCCCATCTTCAGTTGTACCCTCATTCTATTCCTCTACCGGAGCTCCGTGCTGCCTGGGAGGCCGGATTTTCGGGCGAATCCCCGCTGTGGCGTAACGTGTCCGGGCCAATTTCTGCTCTGCGAAAGTCTTGCGAGAGAATTTCGTGGAGTATGCCTTCGTTTGCGGTTCTGCTCACGGATCAGGGTCACAGAGTGTCCCTCACTGCTTTTGCGCCCTCTTTGGTCAAAGTCTTGCTGAAAAAAGCTGTTTTGAGGGGCCTGGAGTGGGATTTGGGGGCCCGTCTTAACCTTTCTAAGCGTGCTTGTGCGGATGGCATCCTTCACCTTCTGAATTCTGGGCGGTTCACTCTGTTCCAGAAGGGGTGCATTCGTGCTTTGTTTTGCGATGCCGTCTACACTCGCACGCGAGCTGTAAGTCTAGGCTATAAGATCAACAACTTGTGCCAGTTGTGCCTCGCCGCGCCCGACACTTTAAGGCATCGTCTGTGGGAGTGCGAGGCGGTCGAAGAACTTCGTGCTGATCTTGTCAAGCCTGACGTCCGCAGACTTGCAGCTGTTGCTGATGATGCCCTGGCTTGCTACGGGGTCTTCCCGCATCCTGGAGATGACGTTCCTGGGCCTGTTTCGTCTGGGGGCATCGTAGTGGAGTGGGTTGGAGAAGCCGGAGATCTCAATACCGACGTCCAGGGAGATATTTTCGCCGACGGATCCTGCACGAGACATGTCATTTCGGAGCTTAACCGCGCTGGTTGGGCCTTCAGTGTTTGGTGTCGTGCCACAGGTCTCGAGAAACTCAGGGTTCGGGGGCCAGTCTGGGCTCCTTGTCCCCAGACGCCCCAGGCGGCCGAGTTTTATGCATACAGCGTCGCTTGCCAGTGGACAAATGGCCCTAGCGAGCTGCTCCTGGATTGCCAGAATTGCATTGATTTCCACGCTTTGCCATTTGACGCCCAGTGCTCTCCCAAGCGTACATATTCGGGGGTTGCTCAATTTTGTAGGCCCTTTGACGCCCAGTGCTCTGTCAGTAAAGTGAAGGCTCACCAGGACCTCAGCTCGTGCGAATTGCTGCGAAGGTAACTGCGCCGTCGACGCTTCGGCCAAGCTCGCGGTGGCCTTGCACCCCACTCCGGATCCAAAGGATGCGGAGAGGATCGATCAGGGCATTTCGGTTGCGAAGGCTGTCGCCGTTTTGGCGGCCAACCTGATGCCGTCCTGGCCTCGCCTTGTTATGGGTCCGGGTGTGGAGCGCACGCCAGATCCGCCCAAACCTGTTTCTACTCCTCAGCGCCCGCCTCATAAGTGGTGCTGGGTAGGCTCTTTTTGGCAGTGCTGCGAGTGTTTGCGAGGGCGTCGAGGCAAGCCAAGTTCACCCCCGGTGGGTGGAGCCTGCTCCCAGTCCTTACGGGTGCAGCCTGAGGCTTTGCGAGCCCTCGGCCACCGCTGTATTGTAGTCGACTGTTCCGACGGGTCTTTCTTGTGCATATGCCAAAGATGCAGCTATATGACCTCTGGCGCTCGGCTTGCCAACCTTGGCAAGAAGTGTGAGCCTCAGAAGGTCGCTACGCACATGAATCCGTGGTCCAAACTCCAACGCGGGCTCCACCCTTCGGACAAGAAGCGTGGGGTTACAGTTGACGTGGACACTTTATGCCCGATTTATGCGCTTCAGGCGCGTGCTGTTGCGTCCCCCCCTGTGCCAAGGTGCGAGGTGGAACCTGGGGGCCAGCGCTCTGGGGGGCGCCTTCGTGCTCGTCTGGGGGTGGAGGGTGGCGGTCGGTTGCACAGTGCACCCAGCCTTGCTGGACCCAGCGAGGGAGAGCCAGGGTGCCAGGTCGAGCCTGGGGACCAGGCCCAGCTGGAGATCCGCAGGCTAGATGATGAAGAGGAGGATGCTGCTCTCTTTCTCGCGGCCTCCGTCGGTTCGGAGGCGCCTGCTGCGAGCCATGGTTCAGAATAGGCTCTGATCCTGTGCTCTCAGCTTATTTGTTTTTTGTTTCATTTCTTTCCCCTGGGGTGGAATCGCCCGCCCCCCAGGGTGTATGTGGGCAGCTGGTAGCCGTTGATCACAAAAAAAATCCTCCTCCTCCTCCTTCCTGTCCATCCCTTTTCTTTATAGATAAATCCTTCCTGTCGCACCCCGAGGCCGGTCAAAAAGGGCGGGCTGGGCGTTTTGTCCGAGACTCCCTCACCATTTATGATCCTGAAGCTTGGAATTGGCAACAGCTTCACGGATGGAGGCCGAGTTGTTTTCAAAAGGTGGTTCTCGCCGTAGCGCCGCGCACATTCGTCGTACAAGTCTGCGGCAACTTCACGGATGGAGGGCGGGCCGTTTTCAAAATTTTGTCATCGCTTTAGCGCCGCGCATACTCGTCTTGAACATTTGCAGCAGCTTCACGGGTGGAGGGCGGATCTTTTTCTAAATGTGGCTCTCGCATTACGCCGCGAACATGTGCTTTGAGAGCTGAGAGCAGTTTCAGGGATTATCATGGCTAACATCCCCAAGTTTATGTTTTGGCACGATGTCGGATTGTCAGGGCGCAACAGTCACGTAGATTATGTTGAAGTCCCAGAAACAGTGTTTTGTCACGAATCAGGATCGTGCGGCGATGACCTCCCAGGAATGGTGTCCCGGTGCAGTGCAGGATTTCCAGCGATTGTCTTCCAACGGGGCCATCCTCCAGTGAAAATGAATATTTGTAGGGGCTTATGAAGAGGATACTTAGTGGGAGGGCTTATTCACATAGTTGATGAGTCTTGAGTTTACACTGGTCCTCCTCCTCCTCCTCCTCCTCCTCCTCCTCCTCCCTCCTCCTCTTCCTAATTCTTTTCCGTCCTGCGTCATCCTCCTCGTATTCCCACCGCTCTCTCTAGGAACTTATTTGCTCTCTGTAAAGGTGACGCCGTGCGGATGCACGCGGTTCGCGTTCCCGCCCGTCTCGCCGTCTTTTGGAGCTCTTGCCGACGGCGTAGGCCAACCAGTTGAGGATATCGAAGCGAGCTTCGCCAGGTCCTTGGGCACCTGGGCCTTGGTTGACTCCGGGCTCGGCCTCGCTTTCAATGAAGAGAAGACTGCTGTAACTCTTCTCGGCGATTCCAGGGGCAACGATCGGCGGTGTAGGCTCAGGGGGGGACGCATCGACCCCCAATCGCCCATTGATCGCCGACAGTGGCCCGATAGCCCCCCCCCGCCCAGGAACGCGCGGATTCGCTATCGGGGGCCAATCGCCGATCTATCGGCGAGGTATCGCCGATTCCTGGTCGATGTTACCCCCCCCCTATGCCAGTCCCCCCCATCGTTGCCCCTCGAGGTCCTTGGGCATCTGGGCCCTGGCTGACTCTGGGCTCGGCCTCGCTGTCAATGCAGGGACGACCGCTGTAGCTCTTCTCGGCGATGCCCCCCCCGACGCACTCCGTGGAGAGATGGCGTGGCACGGATGGCTGATACCCTGGGGTGGTCCTCGGGTTCGGGTGTCGGTCGGAAATTTGGCGCGCCCCTGTGGACAAGCATGAGTGCCGCGCGCAGCAGCTGTGCGCTTGGCTTAGGGCCGCAGGAGACTCGGCCGTGATAGCGCGTTGGCCCTGTCAGCCTATACCCGCCTGTCAGTTTACACTGCTGCCCTGTTATGTGCGCGACTTAGTATTCAAAAACTTAGCAACTGCCTGATGAGCGCCCCCCCCCTCCCCCCCTCACCACGGGCAGGTTGCAGCACGCGTGCAACGAGTTTTGTTCGCGCGGGCCTGGTTGCGGAAGCGTCGGGCGTGACCCCCCTTTTCGGCTGCCCTGTTGTCGCGTGATGCCCTTGTCGTTCGTGGAATCGCAGGCGGCCGCACGCAGGCGCCCCCCCCGCCCTTCCCACCCTATCAGGCAGTCTGCCGAAATCCGAGTAAAAAATTGTGCACTGTTCCGACGGTGATGCGCATCGAATGCGAGACATTGCAGCGTGCCGCGTACGCACGACGGAACGGAATGCTCTCCTCCCTTTTCTGATCCCTTCTTCCCCCTTACTTTCCCTTCCAAGCGCGCTCTTTTGAGCACGCTGGTCAGGCCGCCGTGTTTAGGGTCGCCAGTCGTTTCAAAGCCTTCCTGGACTCGTTCAACATGGCTATGTTTGTTGCTGTAGAAGACGATCGGGGATGCTTGGTGGTTTGGAGGAGCCACCCCCTTTGGAGGTAATTGTTTCGAGGGCACA
>CAUYUJ010015936.1:0-90000 GCA_963575745.1 Prorocentrum cordatum | reverse complement strand
GGTCCGGCCGGAGGCGGCCGGAAGGTTGGCGTGAGCCTCGGGAAGCGATGGCTGCCGCCTGGAGCCGGGCGAGCGCGCGCGCCCCGATCCGCGGGGGTGGAGCCCACCGGGGGTGCAGGCCGCCGGGCGCGGCGCGCCTCGGGGGAGGCAGGTGAGGCCGAGGCCGCCTCGGCAGCGGCACCCGGCGGTGGCCGTTCGCGAGGCCGCGAGTCGAGCAGTGGCGAAGCGTCTTGGCTCGCCTATAGCCCTACCAAGCAGTGTTCTGAGAACCTTGTGTGGTTCCCACCAATGGTGCCGGGACGGTCGGTCCCTGTTCAAGCGGTTTTCGGCGGGCGTCAGGGGCAACGATGGGGGGGGATAGGCATGGAGGGGGGACGCATCGACCCCCAATCGCCCACTGATCGCCGACAGGAGCCCGATAGCCCCCCCCCCGCCCAGGACCGTGCGGATTCGCCATCGGGGGCCGATCGCCGATCTATCGGCGACGTGTCGCTGACTGCAGGTCGATGTTCCCCGCCCCCTGTGCCAGTCCCCCCCGTATCGTTGCCCCTCAGGGCGGGGGACGGCTGGGGGGGGGGGGAGGGGAGGGGGGCGGCGGCGGCCGCGGGGGGGCGGCCCAGGCTGCCGCCAGGCCGGGAACGAGCCGCCGCTGCAAGGTGCAGACCTCCTCGGGCGAGGTGCCAGAGAGGAAGCGGCCCCGCGGTGGGCGGGCGGGGCGCTCCCGGAGGGAGCGGCACCGGGGGGCGTCGGGCAGCGCTGGGAAGCTGGGCGGTGCGGCGGTTGAGCGGCAACTGCAGGAGTTGGCGGCTCCCCTGCGCGAGCATCGACTACACGTAAGAGTGTCCTTTCGCCGGAGTGACCTTTGGAGCTGGTCCAACTGGGGTCCCCCGATCGCCGAGAGCGATGGGGCAGTAGCGTCTTGCGCGCTTGTGTTTGGGCCCTCCGCAGTCCCCCAACAGCCGCGCACCAAAGGTCACTCTTACCCAGGGTCACTCCTGCGTGTAGCCGAGAATAGGGACGGTGGCGATACGTGGATGGCCCGCAGGCGTTTTATCCACGGGCACTCGAGCTGGTCACGAGCCGGAGCCTATTCAGGGGAGGGGCGCGGCTGTCCTGCCTCACGCTTCCCGAGGTTCTGGCTTTGCGCTGCTCTGCTCCCGCCTCTCCCACCTCCACGCTGTTGTCTTCCCCTTTCTCCTCCTCCCCCCCCCTCTTACTCGTCCTCCGTAGCTCGGGCCGAACGACAGGGGGTGATCGGGAAAGGGGGGGTTACGAAATCTGCTGCATGCGGCTGGTTTCAGCCCCACCGAGGGGCCCACTCCTCGATACATGACCGCCTCCGGCGCCGGGAGGCGCTGGGTACGTGAGCTGATTCTAAAACCCCCCTTTTCGCCCGGCCCGAGCAGCGATTATGGCTCAGCCCTCGCGACCTTCGGGGTGCAACAAGTGGTTTAGGAGAAGTCTCAGCATGGTCGGCTTTATGTACCTGTGCTGAGAGCGCATCTCGATCGGCCGCAGCGGGAGCAGGCAGTGGTGATTCGGCCATGTCTCAGTCGTAACGGATGTAAGCGTATGCGCGATAAGTCGGCACCTCTGACTTTGGACGTAGGCCGAGATTCTGACGTGCCTCGCAGCCGTCGCCGAGGCCTCGTCAATGCCCTCCGGCTGCCGCTGACTTGGCCAGGCTTGAACGCCGCATTCAACGGATGTGAGCGTATTAGCAGTGCGCGCGGAAGCCGCTTGGGGCGGGGGCCCGTGCCCCCATCGCAGGGGCCCTGGGCCCGCAACGGACGGAGGGAAGGGAGGGAGGGAAGGGACGGAGGGGAGGGAGGGGAGGGAGGAGAGGGAGGGAAGGGAGGGAAAGGAGGTAAGGAGGGAAGGAGGAGAGAGGGAGGGAAGGAGGAGGGTTGGGAAGGGAGGAGGGGAGGGAGGGACAAAAAGGGAGGTCATGCGCCCAGTCTTCGGAGGGAGGCAAGGGAGGAGAAAGGTCCCAGGAGGAGCCGTCACCAGCGGGCGGCTGTGAGGGCCCTGCGTTCAGTGTGCGCCCCCTCCCCCTCCCCCGCCGCCCCCCCACCCCGTCCGGCCCGTGCTCCCTCCCCCTTGCCCTGGTTATCTTCCCGGCGCCTTGCCCCTCTCCCTGCCCTTTCCTCGCCCTGCCCTTACGCCGGGCATGCCCCCCTGCAGGAGGACTATACAAGACCAGTCAAAAACAGTCTGTCTGGGGGGCGATATTGTCGTGCCTGTTTTGGTTACTTCTGATTGGATATTTCTGGACTTATTCTTATTGCGAAGGCCTTACGGCCAGTGCCGCCGACCCTGAGAACGACGAAGATGAAAACGAGGGGGGCAGGGGGAGGAGGATGAGTGGGAGGTGGAGGAAGGGTGGGGGAGGTGAATGAGGGAGGAGGAGGGAAGAGAAGGACGTGGAGGAGAAGCAAGAGGAGGAGAAGGAGGCAGAGGAGAGCAGGAGGAGGGGGAGCAGAGGGGGGGAGGAGGAGGAGGAGGAGGAGGAGGAGGAGGAGGAGGGAGGAGGAGGCCAGAGGCTTTCTTGGGACAGCCTGGGGCTCTCTTGAGGCCGTCTTGGAGGCCTCCTGGGCAATTTGGGGCTCTCCTGGGCTGTCTTGAGGCAATCTTGGGGGCCTCTTGGGCGTCTTGGAGGCGTCTTGGGCCGTCTTGGGGCCCTCTTCGGCGTTAGGGGACCCTCTTGGGGGCCTCTTGGGCCGTCTCGGGGCGATCTTGGGGCCTCTTGGGCCGTCTTGGCGCGTCGGGAAGCGGAAGAGGCAAGAACGCCCAAATCTGTCAAAAACGTATGGGAAATCCATGAATGTTGCCTCTTGGGGCTCTCGTGGGAAAGCTCCTGGAGGCCTCTTGGGGCGCTTTGCAGGCCTCTTGGGCCGTCTGGAGGCCGTCAAGGCGTCTTGGACAGATCGTTCGGCGATTCGGGGTTCTCTTGGACTGTCTTTGGGGCCTCTTGGGGCACTCTTGGCCCGTCTTGGGGCTTTTTGGGGCTCCGGGACTCCCCGGGGCGTCTGTATCTGGACCCCCCCCCCCCCACCCCCCCACCCCGGGGAAGGGATCGAAGGGAAGGGGCTTCCCTTCGACTCAATTACGACGTTGCTCAACTTCGCTTTGGTTGGCGCGCTGAGGAGGTCCCTGGAAAAGGGGGGAGCTTCGACGAGCCCAGGGAAAGGGGGAGGCAGGGAAAGGGGACGACAGAGACGACGACCAACGAATGACGGAGATGACGACTTGAACGGACAAGCCCCTCACACACGCCGACAGGGTCGGCGGATTTTTCGTCACAAATCCGCCTGCAGGAGGACATGCCCGACCTAGCCCTGCCCCTCCCTGCCGCTCCCCCGTGCGGCTGCCGTTTGGGGTGGGCGCCCGGCCGGAGACCCGCATCCGGCCAGGATATACTGCTCGGGCGGCCCCTTCTGCCAGGCCGGCCGGACTGCCCAAGGCAGGCCGTGAGCGTGGGAAGTTTGGGGGTTTGGGAGGCGCTCGTCAGGATTCAGGAGGAGGGGTGGGCCCTAGTAGGCTGAGGACGAGGAGGAGGAGGAGGAGGAGGAGGAGGAGGAGGAGGAGGAGGACCAGTGCAAGCCCGAGACGCATCAACGATGATGTTGCAGTAAAACTCCCCCTCCAAGTTCCCTCTGCACAGGTCCCTGCAATAATTAATTTAGATTGCGGGAAGTGGTGAATCGTGCCTGACCACCAGTCATGGGACGTCGACACCGCCAATCAACCTGACTGTTGCGTCCTGACAAACCTAAATCGTACGAGAGCACCATTCCTGGGACCCCAACTATACGCATCCTTGCGGCGCTAAGGCGAGTGCTGCATTTTGAGAAGGATCCGCCCTCCTTTCTTGGAGCGGCTGCAAAATGTTTGTTGATGAATGTTCGCGGCGAGAGCCACCTTTTGAAAACCACCCGCCCTCTATCAGTGAGACGGCTGCAAATTTTGAAGACGGATGTGCGCGGCGCTCAGGCGAGAACCACCTTCTGAAAACCACCTGCCCTCCTTCTGCGAAAGAGTTGCAGAGTTCAAGCTTCAGGATCGTAGATGGTAGGAAAAGCTCAGGCGAGACCCACGGCCCGCCCAACCGACACGTCTCAGGCAAAACGCCCGGCCCACCCTACGGACTCGTCTGTGGGTGCGACAGGGACGACATATCTATAAGGAAAGGCAGGAGGTGCAGGAGAAGGAGGGGAAGAGGAGCAGAAGGAGGAGGAGGAGGAGGAGGAGGAGGAGGAGGAGGAGGAGGAGGAGGGGGAGGAAGAGGAGGAGGAAGAGGAGTCAAGGTAGTAGGAGAGGGACAGGGATGCAAGGAGGTGGATGAGGTAGGTGGAGGAGATAGATGAGGCGGAGGAATTGGTGGAGGGAGGAGGTGGAGGAAGAGGAGGAGGGATGAATGGGGAGGGAGGGAGGGAGGGAGAACGAGGAGGAGAACGCAGAGTAGTAGGAGGTGGAGCAGGAGTTGGAGGAAAGATGGGGGACCCTGTAGGCCTCTGGCCCCTGGCGGGCACGGGCCTAACGGCATAACGGCGCAACTCTGCATGATGGCTTCTCAGCTGGCCTCCCTGGGTCACGCTTGACGGGACGAGCGGTGAATGCATTGGCGACGTGCTTCTCCTGCCAAGGAGGCGGGGGGCAGGAGGAGGACGAGGACGAGGAGGAGAACGGCCGTGCAGGTGGGGGCGGGGAGCGGGAAGGAGGACAGAAAAGGGGAGGACGGGAACATAATGGGGGTGAGACATGGGAGGCGAGCCGCCGCTGGGCCACGGTGTGCGGGGGGCCGGAGGGGGGGCGGGGGGGGAGGGAGCGTGGAGCGGGAGCGGGGCGCGCGTGCGTGAGGGAGGGGGGGGGTGGGTCGAGCCGGTGGCCTCACACCGCTTAAGCGTTCCTGGCACCGGCTGAGTGGTTCTGGTTGGCCTGTGGTTCGTTCTGCGTGGATGTGCGGCCGAAGCGCGTTCAAGTCAAGCGGGCTCTGGAGAGAATGAGGAGGAGGAAGAGGAGGAGGAGAAAGAGGAGAAGAAGGAGGAGGAGGAGGAGAAGGAGGAGGAGGACACGTGAGGTGAGAAGGCCTGCGAGCATGACAGGGACGAGAAGGGCAATGAGGAGATGGGGCAGGGAAGATGAGGCAGGAATGGTGCGAAGGATGGGGACGAGAAAGAGGAGGGATGGCTGATGATGGGAACAAGCGACACATGGCGGAGGAAAGAGCATGGAGATGGTTGGAGGAGGGAGAGGAAGGATGAGGGTAAAGGAGGATGTGGAGGAGAATGGGGAGGTGGGCGAGAAAGATGAAGTCGATAAGATGAGGACGATGAGGATGACCAGCATGACGAAGGTCGGAGGAGGACCGGTGGAGCTGTTTTTTGGTGTTCGGAGCGGTGCTGGGGGTGGCAGGAAAGTCTGGTGATGGAGGGAGGGAGGGAGGAATCGGAGGAGGAGGAGGAGGAGGAGGATGAGGCGCAATCAAGAAACATCAGGAGCGGGGAGGGAAGAGGGGGAGAAGCAGGAGAGGAAAGATGAATACGGTGCGCGTCAAGAGAAAGAAGGAGGATGAGGAGGAGCATGGTGTTGATGGTGAGGAGCATGCTGAGCATATCGAGGAGAAGGAGGAGGATCATCACGAGGACGAGGAGGAGGGGCAGGCCGAAATAGAGGAGAAGGCGGCGGAGGGGGAGTAGGAGAAGGTTGTTAAGGACGGTAAGAAGGCAGGGTTGGCATATGAGGCATGCGCTGAGACACGTGGGCATGCGAGGCACGCGCTTCCGACAATTTGGGCACCCAGACTGCCCTGGATGTCACTCTGGGGGGCGAACGCCACGATAGGCAGGGAGATGATAAGCAGCATACGCCTACTTCTGTTGCCACTTTGACTCAAGCCGTTCAGTCGTTCCAGTCTCTTCTGTGGCTGGGAAGAACATCGTAAGCATCCCGCAGGATGCGGCACAGAAGTTGCGGCCCCTCCACATTATCAGCTTTTAATATGTGCAGGCAGGCATGTCAAGGGGAACTTGACGGTTTGGCCAGTAAGGCGGAATACATACCAGGAAGTATTGTGTCTCAGTTTTTTTTGGCGGATATGCCGTCATTCTTCTCGCAGTGGCGATGATTCTGCCCGCGATCGCCCTTGCTCATGAACCATGGCATAGGTTGATTCAGGCGCTTGCGGCTCGTCAGCAAATCCGTTGGTAGTTGCATGCTCTATGGTTCAAGTTCGTTGACACCGAGGGCGGGTTATATCAACATGTGACGTAGCATCCAGCAGTTGCGGAAAAGAGTAAGGGGGCGGCGGAGACGTCGGCAGTCTGCGAGGCTCTAAAAAGCCAACCGCAGGCTTTTGACTTTTTACGAATTATACAACGAGCCCGCCGCAGGCGCCGATTTTTTTCGTCAAAGTAGTGTTGGTGGGTCGCGGGTGGGTCGCAGGTGGGTCGCGGGTGGGTGGCGGGCCGGGTCGCGGGTGGGTCGCGGGTGGGTTGCGGGTGTGTCGCGGGTAGGTCGCAGGTGGGTCGCAGGTAGGTCGCGGGTGGATCGCGGATGGGTCGCGGGTCGGGTCGCGGGTGGGACGCCGACGACGACGACGACAACAAACAGCAAACAATAAACAAACAACAAACAATACAATTACAATACTAACAACACCACCAACAATACACACAACAGCAACACTATTCACAACAACAACAACACAAACACTATTAGCAGCAACGTCAGCAACAACACCACCACCACCACCAACAACAACAACATACGCAGCAGCAGCAACAAGACTTATCACCATCCGCACTGCGGAACCTCACTTCAGCCACGCGCCTATTACGTCGATCCGAAAGTTTCCCCAATTTCGCCACCGTGCTCGCCGCGGCCATCTGGGGTGGCGGGCGCAGGATAAGACTCGCGGGGCCCGAGGGCGGATGGGGACGATGTCGCGAGGGCAGAGTCGGCGCGCCGATGGGCAGCCCAGCACCCCGTTTGGCCGGAGGGGCCCAGTACAATGCAGGGGCAGACCTTAACCCCCGCAGGGGGTCGCGGGATCCGGTTCCCTTTCCCAATTCAGTATTTTGAATCCCGAACGGTGTACTGAACCGAAAATGAGCAAACGGCATCGGACTTCCTCGAAAAAAAACTTTCGGGTTCGGTCATATGACGACCCGAAAAGTTTACCGGCCGACTTGGAGGTGGCCAAATCCCATAGGATTTGTGCCACAAAAAAATGTCGGGTCCGGTTCGAACGACCCGGAAATGTGCAAACCGCCTAGGACTCTTTGCAAAAACATCGTCATCGAGGCCTTCGGGCCCATTCCGAAGAAACCGAACATGGGCAAACCGTTTGAAATTTCCTATCAAACACGGTTTCTCGGTGGTTCCGGGTCTCGTCCGAAGGAGCCGCCCATGGGCAGACCGCTCAGGACTTCCTGCGCAAGAAACGGTTTCCCGGGTGAGCCATTGTCAACGGGAAAACGCGCCCCGCGCGGGATCGCGGTTCGCACGGGGGCGCGGCTGCTTTCGCCTGTCCAGGGGGTATGCATTGCCGCGCCCTTCCAGCATAGCGTTTGCGCTGCATTCGCGCGGCGCCGTGCCTATCAAATCGGAATAAACTTTCGGAGCGCCGATGTAGGAACAGAGAATGAAAATTTCGGCCCCTTCTTCACTCTGACCATCAAGGCGACACAGAGTCCTACGGCGCAAATGTAGTTTCGGGCGGGCGGCAGACGAGGCGTACCACGACTGGACCTAACGCGCTGCGCGGAAGGTTCCGCGGATGGCGGTGCACGTGGGAGTCCGTGAGTGGCAGCTGGCCCGCGCCAGACGGAAGTGGTTCTGGGCGGGCCACGTGACGAGAGTGGGCGTTTGCGGGCGTGGAGACCCACCAGGTGGAGGGACGATTCCTTCGGCTTCTTCGGTGCCCACCGCAGTACTGAATAAACTCCCCCCCCCCTCGCCGCCCACAGTTTGAATCGAGTTTGGCCAGCGAACCCGCCGCCATTTTGTTGGCTGTTCCCCGCATTTGTTTTTTCACATGAGCTTGCGAGCTCCGGCGCCTGGGAGCGACCGCGCGCGCCCGCGGACGCTTGCGAGTGCCCCCAGGGGCGCCTGAGAGCGCATTCGAGCGCCTGGGAACACATGCGCGCGATTGCGCACGCCTGCGAGTGCTGGGGGAGAAGCGCCCGGGAGCGCATGCGAACGCCTGGGGACGCCTGGGAGGCGCGTGGGAGCGCTTGCGCCCGTGCTTGGGAGCGCTTGCGGGCGCTGGGCGGGTGCGCCGGGGAGCGCACGCAAGGCGCTTGATTCCAAAGTGCAGCCCGCCAGAATAAACCGACACTGATCCAAACAAGATTAACCGTCACTCTTTTCTGGTGTTTGAACTGATTGATAAGAGCTGTCGGACAGGAGCGCCAGTTGGGAACGCCAGTTGGTGTGTGTTCACTATCTTCCCCACCGCCCGCTTGTTTTGGGATATGGAGCGTTCTCTTGTGCTTCTGGTGTAATGAGGGACGACGATTGAACGACGGTTGCGCGCAAGATTTAGGAAACACCTTTCCGACCGCTTCGCCGGTCTTGAAAATGAGGTGCGATGGCGTGCTGCGGTGGTGCGCCAGGGCTGCACGGATGGCACCACGTCGCTGGCTCTCGTTTGAGCTGAAGTGCCCACGGAGGTCGTGTCGATTGCGGTGGGGGCGTTCGTTAAGGAATGTGCCCAGGAGGCTGCAGGGTCGTTGTCTGATGAGGGCGACGAGGATACCCATTGCCAAGCCTCAATTGGTTTCCACCAGCTTCCAGACTTTGGATTCCTTATCCAATGCTTCCTCCTCCAATGCCCCCACCGTATTTCATTTGCAGGTCAGTTGGGCTTCTTAGTGGCCTGCACTCACGCGGGGCCTCTTTCGAGCTAGGGCTTCTTCTTCTTCGCTCCTGAGATTGGCGATCGCTGACAGCAGATGTCGTTGGTGCTCGATGCCGTGGTTTGGAGTTGGACGTGGATGGGGTGCACGGGGCGCTTGTACCGTACGTCAGAGGTGGGTTGTTCGAGCCACACGTGCACGATAATGTTACCGTGGAGATGTTCCCGGAGCTGCACAAAGACAAGCACCCTGGCAACGACTGAATGGGCATCGCTGAATGGAGGGTTCACGCTGCGCAGAACTGATCAGAAAGAACGGTGAGCTTGAAGAGGGGTAATTCAGACTTCGTGGTGAAGGTCCGCAACAGCAACATCGCGTTGCGGCCTGTGGCTTCGGACAAGTTTCCATCATCCAAACAAGTGGTCCTCAAGCATTGCAGTTGGCGGGGTGGTGGCGTCCAAGCACCAGCCATAGCGCCGCCCCCGCGCAAGTATGTCGAGGATTAACGTTGCCCCCTGGACTATCAGCTATATGGCATTGCCAAAGCAGCCCCAAATTGCGGACCAAGCCGTAAAAGTTCACGCTCGCTGGAAATATATTTGTTTTTCACGAAAAGGCGGCCGATGCAGGAGATTGAGAGGGTGACGATTATCGTCCCTTCGTGGGCGCCATGTGCCAGCACGGAACTTGCAGGCGAACATCGTTGACACGTCGCGTCTCCTTGCAAGGACTTTTTGGCCGAGCATGCCCCACCCGCTCGGTGAATGGTTCGTGCGAGGTGTCTGCGATTGGCCTGGCGGCTGACAGTGCGCTTCCTGATCCGACCTCGATGTCCCATTTGGTCTTTCGAGCGGGCGCTCGCAGATCCCGACCCCCAGCGAGAGTGCTTGGACCCCGCTTACAAGAGGCAGGAAGCGTGTTGTGGGACTCGGGGGGCCGGGCTGTGGCGAGGTGTGGTGCCTCGGGAGCCTCGAGACGGGGGTCAATGCAAACGGGGGTCAGCCACGGCACCAGATCCTGCAGGATCTTGCGAAGACCCCCTCTGGCTGACCCGGGTTAGCGAGCCGTTCGTGGCCGCGAGGCGGCCGCACATATTGTCTGACCCGGGTTTGTGAAGACCTGCGTTGCAGTTTTTTTTCCTGCATTGCAGTTTTTGGTTTCCTGCTGACCCGGGTCTGGATTGACCCGGGTCAGAAGATCCCCGAAGTGCCAGCGCGAGGGCACGTGTGCCGCGAGGGCTACCGCTTCTAGTGCGCCTGCGGTTCGTTTCTACTTCACCGTGAGCGTCACGTCGTCCCGTCGTTGTTGCAGAGACAGCGAGCGACGGGTTGGTTGGTGAGGTCCATTGTCGTGCACGGGTTCGGGAATCCATCTTGCAAGTTCATTCGAGCAGCCTCTCGAAGTCGAGCGCCAGACGGAAACCACTCATATTTCTGACCCCGCCCTACAGGAAAAGTAGCAGGAGACGCCTGCCGACCTTGCGGTGCCAATTTAAGCGAGCGAGAGAAACGAGGATAAGGAGGAGGAAGCGAAGCTGAGCTCTTTTTCTGCCGTCAGGAGCGAGTGAAGAAGAGCGGGGTTGATGATGAGGAGGAGAAGGAGAACGAGGAGGACAAGAAAGAGGAGGAGGAGGAGGAAGAGGAGGAGGAGAGGGACTTGAGCGTGGTGGTCCAGGGAGGGTGAACGCGCGGCCGCTCTGCAGGCTTGGCTTCCAGGGACGGGCGCTGGCTGGGACGCTCGAAGTGGGGATGGCACGGTCGAGGGCGATGACTCGAAGGACGCCAGTTATTCAGGGGCAACGATAGGGGGGGATGGGCCTAGGGGGGGATGCATCGACCCCCAATCGCCCATGGATCGTCGATAGGGGCCCGATAGCCCCATCCTGCCCTGGAAGGTGCGGATTCACTATCGGAGGCCTATCGCCGATCTTTCGGCGATGTATCGCCGATTCTAGGTCGATGCATCCCCTCCTATGCCCTTGGCATCGCTCGGACGTGTGCATTTTTTCTCGGCGGGGACCATCTAGGAGCATGCTGGACCATCGAGCAAGAAAAACACGCACGAAACCGAAAAATGTACGGGAAATGGACGTCCGAGCGACGGCAAGTGCCAGTCCCCCCCCCATCGTCGCTTCTCAGCTATACACACCGGTCTTGGCCAGGCCCGTGTTGGGCCCAGGAGCGGTTGGCGCGCCCCCCTGGCCCTAGCCAGCTTTCGCGAATCTCTGATCCAGGACGGGCCTGGCCAGGATCGTCGTGGTGTACAGCTGTGTGCAGTGGGCGTCTCCCTAATGACAGTGACCATTTACGATTGTGATGTTCCGACCTACTTTAGCCTTGATCGCCAAAAAGAATTTCGAGCTCCAAGGAAGTACCGAAACCGGAGGGTTTTCACGTGCCCGGCCCCAGGAGGCGGTACTTGTTCGACAATGTTTCGATAATTTTCTGGGTGCACGAAATTATTTCTGCGATGTGGTCCTTAAGTACGATGGGAGCAACATAACCTTACGATGGGCTCGTGAGAGAGTTGCCGATTTTCGCAGTGAGCGGCTTATGTTTAGTAGCCGCCATCGCCGTCTTCCCAACAGCTGTCGCTAGCAGTTTCGGCAAGCAGCTGGTCCCAGCGGCTGCCAGACCGACCCTACCTGACAAACTCGTCCATCGGGTGAGCCAGGGTGCAGTCTAGTTTGATCGGAGAGGACACGCGAGAGGACACAAGGCCCTTCCGAGGGCCACATTGCCATAGGAGTTTTTGAAGGCACGGGTCGCGAAACACAAGCACAAGGGTACCCTTGATCTGGCAGGGCCGACCTACTGATCAACCTCGACTGCACTCTCTGGGCGCACAGCTTCTGCCACCTCCCCGGAGAGTGCCGCGACCCACCTTGGGGAGGAGCCAGCTGGGCCCGGTCGGGCCGGCATGGTAACCACGTGTTTTTGTGTTGTTTGTTGACAGCGTCGCGCCGATGCTGCCCCCAGCTTCGGGCGCACCAAAGCGCCCCGCGGCCATGCCCGCGGCGAGTCCATGGCAGCGGCCTGCCGCGCGCGGTGGCTCTTGGCGGCGGGCGCCGCCGGCGCCGCCGCCTACACGCAGCACGACCACAGCAGGCCGGCCACAACTGGGGGAGCTGTGGTCCTTACCCCCCATGGGGGACCCATCGATTTCGGCACCCCTCTCGAGAGTTCGTCGATGCGATGGGTTCCCCCAGGGGGGTACGTAAGGACCTTAGTGGGCCCCGGAAACGACAGGACCGTTTTTTCACCGTTTCCGAAAAAGTGTCCCTTGAAAATGGAAACGGCAAAAAACGGCGACCAGAAACGGCAACAAAAACGGCTCCAGGATTGGAACGGGGGCGGGAACCCGTAAACGAACGGCGACGGAACCGGTAAAACAACGGCGTCGGAACCGGCCAAAAAACGGCTACACGGGACCGGTTAAAAAACGGCCCTGTCGTTTCCAGGGCTCACTACAGTCGGGGCCCTGAAGAAGGAACCCTTTTCGTTGGGGAGGGGCTCCGTGTTCCTTAATTGTTTCGCAGCTTGCCTTGGATTTTCCTTAGGTTTTCGACACGAAATCGAAGTTCAACTTATGGAAAATCGGGGCCTCGTTCCTTATTTATGGTTCCTTAGGTCAACGCCTCGACTGTGCAGGGTAAGGACCACAGCTCCCCCAGTTGTGGCCGGTCGGCGCAGCTGCAGCTGGCTGCGGGATGCCACCGACTGGCACCGGCTCCGCGGGGCGGCCGACGCGCACCTGGCCGGGCGGCGCGCCTGGCGGCCCAGCGCGTGGGCCGTGCGGCTCACGGCCGACGTGCAGAGGTGCCCCCTGGGCGCCCACGTCCGCAAGCTGCTGGACCTGGACGCCTCGTGCTGGGCCTGTTTTCCACCACCACCACCATGAGTTGGAGGGGGAGGGGGTCCTCCTCCTCCTCCTTCTCCTCCTCCTCCTCCTCCGCCTCCTCCTCCTCCTCCTCCAGCCCTTTCGCTCAGCTTGGAGCTGGGGTCGCGCGGCGCACTTCGGAGGGGCGCCTGCCGCGCGGGGCCATGGCGGCCATCGAGGCATGAGGCTCCACGTGGCGAGCTCACTCTTCGTCGAGGACGGCATTGGCCAGATCCTCGGCTGTCTCGAGCAGCAGTACGTGGAGGCGGGAGGCCAGTCAGAGCTCGTCGTGGTCTTCGACTGCGATGGAGTTCGCGGCGTGTCGCAATCGTGCCCAGCAGACGCGTCGCGAGGAGACGACGGCCTCGCCAGCGAAAGCCATGCCGTTGGCGCCAGCGAAGGCCAGGCCTCCGGCACCGAGGGCCCGTCGGGTGCCCTGGCAAAGGGCCTTTCAGCTGGAGGACGTGAAGGCCTACGAGGCGAAGAGACTGCAGGTGTTCCTGGCCAGGGAGCGCTTCATGGCCGACAAGCTGGCTGGCAAGCACCAAGAGGACAAGAAGGAGATCTCTGGGGAGGCGGTGCACATCAAGATATGGCAGTGCCCAAGCTGTGGAGCGAAGAACTTCGGATTCAGGGAGAGTTGCAGGATTGCAACCACAAGGCGCCCGAGACCACGCTGCAGCTGCAGAGGCTCCAGAAGCTGCAGGAGGTGAAGGTCCACTCGGACACGTCCTACATGACCCTGGGGGAGCTGGACGCGGCGCTTCGCTCTCGCGGGCTAGTGTGCGTGGACGAGGAGTTCGACAGGTTGCAAAAGGAAGCAGCGGCATACGCATGGTCGGAGTGGGGGATCGATCTCGTGCTCTCCTCGGCGGAGTGCCACCCGAAGGTGATGACGGAGAAGGAGAGCCCCGTGCAGGAGGAGACGGAGGAGGAGAAGCAGCCGCCCAAGAAGAAGAACCGCTGGAGCAAGCACCACACCCCATCTGCCTGAACGTGCAGGCCGACACCGAGGACTACCAGGGCCTGGACAGGACGTTCGCGGCATGGCGTCGCGTGGCAGCTGGACTAGGCGAAGACTGGCAGTCAGAAGAGGACGATGGTAGCGCAGCTGTGCACGCAAATGGCGGGGAAGGTGGAGTGAGCGTTCGTCAATCGCATGCTGTGCAGTTTGTCACGGACGTGGGGCAGAAGGACCTCAGGCCGAATCCTGGGGAAGGTGGTGCCAAGCCGATCGATAGCGATAGTGGCACGGGCTTGCCGTCGATCCCGAGCTTCCCGCAGCTCGCGATGCCAGAGGTGTTCGACATCGCCGAATGCGACGACGAGGATTGGGCCGAGAAGGGCGAGGAATGCTCCGTGGCCTGCTCAGACTTGGGGGTCTCTGGCATAGAAGAGTTGCTAGGCTTCGGGAGGGTAGACGTGCAGGCCCTGCAGCTGGCCGACGAGCAGCCAGACGACAAGCAGCAAGAGGACAAGCATAATGAGGTCAAGCAGCACGAGGACAGCCAGAAGGAGGACGACGATGGTAGGGAGACCAGTGCGCCCCTACCTCAGCCCATGGGGGCCAGCTCTGCCCAGGTGGAGGAGGATGAGGTCTGCCCCACCACGGACGAGGAGTTCCAGGCGCTGGCCGACCTGTACCTCGAGGGCGTCGAGCGCGACGGGAGCGAGCTCAGGGTTCGCTTCCAGACGCTTTGCGAGCGCCTCGGCATCAAGAACGACTTCGAGGCATTATTCCAGGTCTTCTGCAACTACCTCGAGGCATAGGAGGTCGCCGACACCTACCAGAAGAGCCGCCTCCTGTAGGCGCTTCAGGCCTCCTCGCGATGCGATGGTGATCTGAGCTGCTGCGCGCCTCGCCGCGGGCGGCGGTGGCGCAGTTAGGCGGTCGTTCGGCTGGTTGGCGTCTCCGCGGCTGGATCCGCCTCGTTTGGTTTTGGTTCTCGGGCCCTGGCGTTCTCTCGTCGTCACGCTGGGCGCCCCTCGAAATCCGGCTGGGCATCGGCTCAGCTCTCGGCTCCCTCAGTGGGGGCGACCGCCTCGGTAGCAGGGCCAGCTGGATCTGGCCGCATCATCAGCACCCTCAGCACCCTCCTCCTCCTCCTCCGCCTCCTCCTCCTCCGCCCCCCCCTCCTCCTCCTCCTCCTCCTCCTCCTCCTCCTCCTCCTCCTCCTCCTCCTCCTCCTCCTCCTCCTCCTCCTCCTACTTCTGGTGGTGGTGGTGGAAAACAGGCCCATCAGCCTCGGGCGCAGCCTCCCGCCTGGACGCCGACGCGGGCCGCGGCGCGCTGCTGGGGCTCCACTCCCGCGTCGGCTTCCTCGACGTCGCGCTCAGCGGCTGGCCGGCCTTCGGCCTGCTGCTCCGCGCCTGCCGCGGCCTCGCCGCGGCCGCCGTGGCCGGCGGAGACCGCTGCGCCACCCCGGGGGGCATCCGCGCGCTGCTGGGCAGCCGGCGCGGCTCGGCCCTCCGCTCGCTGCTGCAGCCGGCGCTGGCCGCGCAGGCGTACGCGGGGCTGCTGGGGCCGCAGGACGTACATACGGAGCGCCCTCCCCAGTGTCCCCCCTGCGCGGCCGCTTGCTACCTCTCAGTGGGCCTCGAGCCCGGCTGTCGAGCGCCTCCCCCCTCTCCGTTCCCATCGCCCCTCCTCGCCCAGTGCCCCTCCGCGTTCCGCCTCCGTCCCCCTCTCCCCTCCCCCCCCCATCGCCGCCTCCCTCTCCCCTCCGTCTTTCTCGCCGTCGCCGTCGTCGCTGCCGCCCGTTTCCCAGCCCAGGGGCCAGGGTGGGGGAGCCAGGACGGGAGGAGGGCCCGTCGGGGGCGGGGTGGGTGATGGGGGAGGAAGAGGAATAGGAAGGGGAGGAAGGGGAGGAAGAGGAGGAAGAGGAGGAGGAGGAGGAGAAGGAGGAGGAGGAGGATGGGGGGGAGGAAAGGTATGATGAAGAGAAGGGGAGGAGGGGGAGCTGAAGGAGGATGAGGAGGAGGTCCAGCGTAAACCCAAGACCCATCAACGATATTGCAAGAACCCCCCTCCAAGTTACTTCGTCAGAGGTCCGTACAACGATTCGTTTTTACTGGAGGAGGTGCCCCGTTGGAAGACAACCGTTCGTGCTAGAACACCATACGTGGCACTTCAACGCCGCGAATCACCGTTACTGTTGCATCTTGACGATCCTGAATCGCGCCAGGACACCATTCCTGAGACTTCAACACCACGAATCAACGTAACTGTTGCGCCCTGATAATCCGGCATCGTGCTAAAACACCATTTCAAGGACGCTAACCATGAGAATCCTTGAAACGGCTGTAGACTCTTAAAACGACTGTGCGCGGCGCTAGGGCAGGAGCCACATCCCTGAAGCTCTTGCAGTTTTGAGGAAAGAATGTACGTGGCGCAGAGGCGAGAGCCACATTTTGAAAACGACCTGCCCTCCACTGGTGAAACTCTTGTAATATGTTGGAACGACTGTGCGCAGCACTAAGGCGAGAGGCACATTTTGAAAGCGGCCCTCCCTCCATCCGTGAAGCTCTTGTTTTTCTAACGAATGCGCGCGGCGCTAAGGCGAGAGCCATGTAAAAAATGGCCCGCCCTCCATCCGTGAAGCGGTTACAAATCCTCAGGTCCAGGATCAAGAATAGTCAGGAAGCCACATACGACATGCCCGCATTAGTTGCCCTCTCTTCCACATCCCCCTCCTCCCCCTCTCCTCGTCTGTTGGTACTTCGTCCTGTGCCCCATTATTCCTCTCCCTCCGGTGTTGTTGAAAATAACGCCCATCGACATAATCAATGTCATGGTCGATTATGGTGTCTCTAAGATGTGTTGCGACAGCCAGCCGCTGGAGTACTTCACTGGCAGGTCAAACCAGACTTCCCCGATGCTGTTTGCATTCGGATGTGTAGCGGGATCATAATGTTCCCGCAACCACGTGCGACCAACAAGATCGCACGAGCTAGGTTGGTCGCGCTACACAGCGGCACAACCGGAGCGCATCATTTTCTCGGGACTTTCCCACGCACAGGCTTTCACGACGCACGTCGCCCCCTCTAGTTCGATGCAGGGTGGCCTCGCACATTGCGCCTGGCCCCCGACGCATCGACATCGTGGTTGCCAGAGTCGCCAACTGCAGTGCGACGGATTAGCCCTAGTGTGATCTTACGCTGGAACAACCTCACAATCGCAACGATCGCCCTCGCTATGACAGCACGGTGGTAACAATGGCCAGGACAATGATGATTATCGGCACTCGTGGAGTAACTCTGAACGCACTTCGGAGAACAGTTGCACATCACACTCGATGAATTCGAAGCTCACCCCTACTTGTGTATAATGTGGAACGGACCCCTCGGATCTTCAGATTAATTGCAGATTAAATGCACGGCCCCGCACTTTCGAAGCTCACCCCTATGTATAATCACCCCTCAGAGTCAATGCATCTTGAATGCACGGCCCCGCACTCCCTAGTAAGGGATGGCAGCGTGCAAACATTCAGCGTTCCTTCACGCTCCCTTTACCTCTTCCCTCTTCAGTCTTCCTTCTTCCTGCCTGCCTCGTTCGCCCTCCATCCTCCTCTCGTTCGTGCTTCTCGTGAGCCTCCTGCTCCTCCGTTTCCTCCTCCGCCTCCTCTTCCTCTTCCTCATCATCATCATCATCATCATCATCATCATCATCATCATCATCATCATCATCATCATCATCATCATCGTTATCGTTTTCGTCATCGTCATCATCATCATCATCATCATCAGCATCAGCATCAGCATCATCATCATCATCATCATCATCATCATCATCATCATCATTAGCATCATTAGCAGCATCATCATCAGCATCATCGTCATCATCATCATCATCATCATCATCGTCAGCGTCATCTCATCGCCGTCGTCGGCATCATCACCATCATTGTCACCATCATCGTCGGCATCGTCATCATCATACTCGCAATCGCCAGCATTCCTGACAGCCGCCATTCATACCGTCATCGTGATCGTCACGGCCATCGCCACCGTCACCATATGCAGTCTAATCGTCGGCATCGTCACCCCTTCATCCGTGCAGAGGTGTATCCGAGAGCATCCGAAAAACGGATGCCCCATCATCACCATCACCATCATTGTCATCGTCATCATCATCAGCGACATCAGCATCATCAGCATCATCATAATCATCATAATCACCACCAGCATCATCATCATCATCATCATCATCATCATCCTCCTCCTCATCCTCATCCTCATCAGCAGCATCATCATCATCATCATCATCATCATCCTCATCATCATCATCATCATTACCATCAGCATAGTTCTTCGTCTTCGCCACCATCCGCATCCTCACCAACATCCTCGTCCTCATCATCCTGGTCCTAATCCTCATCATAGCACCCTCACTCGCCTCATCCTCCTCCTGCTCATCGTCCAGAGCCTCCCTGCCTCCCGCCCCTCCTCCCTACCCCCCCCTTCCCTCCGCCTCCTCCGCCCTCCTCCCTAATCCCCCCTCCCCCTCTCCCCCTCCATGCAAAGCTGACTGCGTCGAGCACCGTCGATTGGCTTCGACTCAGCCTTGCTCTAAGGGCCACACGCAAAGCTTTTCATTGAGGGGGATGGGGGATGCACGACGCACGCGCGCACCTTCCGAAACACAGGGGGCCCATACAACGGCGGACAGGAGCCGAACCAAAGAGATGACGGAATGTGCGTTCTAATGATTACGATAATGATAGAGACGGCCACTTTTTCAAGCGCCCCCAACAAAACGCAGCGACGGGCATCTGGACATGTCCGTTCCCAGGTGGTGGTCGTTATTTTCAACAACACTTGGTCTCTCTCCAATCGTCCTCCTTCTGTTCCTCCTCGAGTCGTTCTTACTCCTTCCTTTGCCCTTTCCATCCTTCTGTATCCCCGTCTGGGTTTCTGAGGACGAGGAGGGGAGGAAGTGCCATCCTGACGTTCAGTTTGGTCAGCCTGGGTTACCGTTGGCCACATGGCGTGGAGATATAGCACACAGAGTGGGCAAATGCGATGACAGGGCCCTGCGCGACAGACGGGCGAGAGCTCGGAGTGCGAGAAGTCGGTCCAACCTCACTCCAGGAGGCAGGGCGGCCAGTGAAAGCACTCGTGTGTGCGAAACCTCGACCCCGTCCCCCTGGACACTGGGAGCACGGAGCCAGCTAACTTCCCGTCGCACTGCGCGCGCGAGCCCGCCACTCGTTGGCGAGGCGGTGCACGGTCGGGAACGCTTGGATGTCGTGCGGCTCCGCCGGTTCTGGCCCGCACTGGCCCGCCACGCGTCGGCGCGGCACGCTGTCGAAGGATTGCAAAAAAAAACGAAGGATTGCAAAACAAACCTTGGGTTTTGCAAAAAAAACCGAAGGGTTTTTTTGCAATCCTTGGGTTTGTTTGCAATCCTTGGGTTTTTTTGCAATCCTTCCTGGCCCCCAGGCGTCAACGTCCCGAGCCTTTCCGAACTTCCCGCCGCGCGGAGCGGAGCGGCGCGCTATCCACTCGCAGGGGATGGCGTGTCGGTGGGGCCGCCGCCGCGGCACGCTAAGCCGACGCTCCCGACCGCAAGCTGCAGTCAGAGGTGCTCAGCTCCAGGGCTTGGCCAGCAATTTCGGACGATACTCGATCGAGGGGCCCCCCCCCAAAGCAGTTTTGATACTGCATCCAGTAGGCGGAGTCTTCGCGGGTCGTCAATCTGCAGTGGGTGCGCTTGTTGAGTGGCACGCTCGAGTTCTACAAGAAAGGGATGTCGTTCAACAGCATCGGTATCAGTTATAATCGCGATCGCAACGTTAGCTGGCAAGGGAGTCTCCAGCCGTCCTGAGCAAGCGCAACCGTCCCGCTTGCTTCTCTTCCCCACTGGCATTGAACAGAAGGTTTGGTCGAACGCTTCGGGCTCTATAGGTCGGCTCTGGAGCGTCAGGCTCAAGGGCTGGTGCACCACAGTGTCATTGTTCTCCCCCTGGCCTGTGCGTCCACAACGGAGGTCTTGGGCCGATGCCTCTCCTCACCCCTCTCCCTGACGCCCTGCGCCTCGGCCCTCTCCCTCTCGCTCTCCGTGGCACCATGCGCTTCTCTCCTCATCCTCTCCACACGCCTCTCCTGGACACTCTGGTCGTGGGAAGGTGCCTCTCCGCATCCCTCCCCTTCACACGCCTTGTTCACCTTCCCCCATCCAGGTTCTTCCGCCCTCCTCCCCCGTCGTCCTTTGCTTCGCACGCCAGGGCCCGCGGCTGGAGTTTTTTTCTCGCGGTCGGTGCCCTGCGAACCGATGGGCGGCTCTCGCTGCTTGATTCGGCGGCCCGTTGAGCCTCTGGCTGTGGGCGGCTTGTCGTGTGTCTTCCTTTTTGGATCCCTCGTCGTCGTCGTCGTCGTCGTGCTGTGGAGGTGTGCCCCCCTCGGCGGCGGCCTGCTGCTCTCGGTTGTCCTCGTCGTCCTCCTCGGCTTTTCCGTGAATTGCACTGCACGTATGTCGTATTGCATGTATCCAGACAGGACAGATTCTCGAGGCCACACGGCCTGACCCACATGGTCTGAGCGAGGCCTGGGCGCTGCCCGCAACAGTGATCGCATCGCATCGCATCGCCCTCCTCTGTGACCTCAGGGTCTTCGACTGCATTTCTGTGGTGGCTGCTCGGGGTCATGGCGTTGCAGTGTCCCGCGAGGTTCTGGTATTCATGTAGGCTCACGCGTCAGAGCCGAAGGCGGGGTGTCACCGCCGTGAAAAAATCCCTCAGGAGAGGAACACCACTGCCAACGCGACTTCTGCGCTGGCGAAGGCCGGTCCTTCGGAACGAACTCGAGCTGTCGGCAATGGAGGGAAGCACGTGGTAAGTGCCATTATTTGTTATTCTCGCGCTCAGTCGAGAACTTGCAGCATCACATCAGCAACTGCGCGGGTACATGCATGTGTATATGTTTATCGCCGCTTGCATTGACCATGCTCCCACGAGTCCAATGCAGAGAACGGCTCGTTTCACGGCAATGCTTATACTGCAGACTGACGGCCCGGGGTACTCTTGTCTGACACATTTCTGTATCTGTGCGCGCTTGCCTTCCTACTGCGTGGTAGTGGTGTGTAACATGCCTGGGCCCTGGCGGCCTGGGCCACGGGGCTGGCCATCCCTCCCCGATCCCTTGTTTGCGCGCTGGGAAGATTAGCCCCCTGCGGGCTTGCCCTGGGCGTTCCCAGAGGGCCCAAGAGGCCGTAAGAACGCCCAAGTGCCCACCAGTAGTTTCCGAGCGATCTCTTAGACGATTCCAAGGAAACCCACGAGGGCCCAAGAAGTCTCAACATAGTCTTGAGCTGGCTCCCACAACCCTCGACAACGACAAAATCAACTTCAAAAATGGTCAACGCGCCACTTCGATGTCGCCTTTTTCGCCCACTCATGTCGCTTCCTTCCCTGTCGAAGCATAGCGAACAATGCGGTCTGGGTGTGCGAGATTCGGGAGTTCCACGATGACCGACATTGGAGTGGGGACGCCAGCACGTACTTTGAGCGCAGTGTCGCCCAAGACCAGGACATCACATCGACAAGGAAACTGCCTGACACAATTTTCAAAATTGTCGAGGATTGTTTGTTTCGAATTTTCACATTGCTGATTTTCTGTGCGTCGCTTCGCCCGCGCGTTGCCTGGGCCCCTCCAATCCTTCTTTCTGTTCACATCTGCTCCGCGTGCCGCTTGGGCTCAAGGGGCCTGCTGGGCCATTGCGGCCCTCGGCTTGAGTGGCCCGCCGCATCGCAGGCGCGGCCAGAACGAGCAGCGCCTGGGCTGCCGCTCGCGCCGACGCGACCCGCCTGAGGCGGCGGAGTGTATGTGATTTGGCACGCGGCAGTGCCGCGCGGGGCGGTCAGAGTGTAACGTTACAGTCGTTATGACTTGCTTTTGTTGCAATGAGCAGTTGTTCACGTTAAAGAATTGAGCGGCTGCTTGAGCAACTACGGGTCAATCTGGAGCACGAAAGTCACTGCGGAACGCTGTTGGCGGCCGCAGTTTATGTAGATTCACGATCGTGATACGCGCGCACCGAGGGCCAAGGGCAAGGCCAAACTTGCCATCTCGTCTTCGCATTCGTTCCGCACGGCCACGGCCGCCCCTCGGTTGAATTGATTTCACAAATTGTCGGCGCGCAACTTCACTGTCGCCCCTGTCGCCCATTCAATGTCGTCCCCTTCAATGTCGAAGCAGAGCGCAGCGCGGTCTGGACCGGCGCTGTTCATGCTTTTTACGATGTTCAATTTTTGGAGAGGGGGCGCCAACAAGTGCCTTGCGCGCAGTGCCGCCGAAGCTCAGGACATCACATCGACAAGGAAACTGCGCCGTAATTGTTCAAGTCGCTGCATATGTTTTTTCTTCATCGGGGACGCCTGCGGCGAACCACCGCCGCCCCCTGCCTTTGGAAACGCCCGCGGGGGCAAACGTTGGGCCGAAGTCAAACCAAGCTATGAGACGGCGCGTTCGTTCCCCCGGTCGTTGTGGAACCCCTTGGGGGACATGGAGGGAACAAAGAGGAAGGAGGATGAGGGGGAGAAGAAGGCGGAGGAGGAAGCAGAGGAGGCCTCTTGAGGCGTTTGGTTCGTAAATCCACAGCGACAGCGGCCCCTTGGAACGTCAGGCTTTCATGTAGAAAAAAGCAACAATAATGCTGGATGGATCCGTATGTATTCAAGTCGTTGTGGCTGGTTAATCATTTTTAAATATTACAAGTAAGAACCGAACGTCTACTTGAGCAACTACGAATCGGTCTTGAGTGCGAACAAACAATGCGCAAAGTTATGACGGGCCGTAAACGCGCGCGCGTCAAGGGCCAAGGTCAAGGGCCAACTTGCCACTTCGGTTCCGCATTCGTTCCGCTTCGGATTTCCTCATTGAAGGTGTTTGGTGCGTTGTTTCGCCCGCGCGTTGCCCGACCCCCTCCATTTCTCTGCCTTTCTGCTCGCGTCCACTCCGCGCGCCGCTTGGGCTCGAGGGGCATGCTGGGCCATGGCAACCTTCGGCTTGGGTGGGCCCCCGCAGCGCGGGCGCGGTCAAAACAGGCAGGCGCGAACGCCGACGCGACCCGCGCAGGGCGGCGGAACTTGTGTGATTTGATGTGCGGCTGTGCCGCGGGGGGCGCTTGATTCGTAAATCCACAGCAATAACGGGCCCCCGAAACGCCCAGTTTGTCTCACGCAGAAAGAAAACATGCCGGACTTATCCGTAGTCGTTCAAGTAGTTGTGGCTCGTTAGTCATACGAAAAACGCCCATGGCTGAGAACCGAACATCCACTTGAACAGCTACGAGTCGATCTTGAGTGCGAAATATCATTGCGCAGCGCTCCTGTGGACCTTCATTGTTTTACGTTTACCATCGGGACGCTCGCGCACCTCGTGGATTTTCTGTGCGTCGCGTCGCCCGCGCGTCGCCCGAGACCTTCCTTTTATTTGCCTTTTCTGCTCACATCTATTCCGCGTGCCGCTTGGGCTCAAGGGGCCTGCTGGGCCCTTGCGGTCCTCGGCTTGAGTGGCCCGCCGCATTGCAGGCGCGGCCAGAACGAGCAGCGCCTGGGCTGCCGCTCGCGCCGACGCGACCCGCCCAGGGCGGCGGAATGCATGTGATTTGACACGCGGCAGCGCCACGCGGGGCGGTCAGAGTGTAACTTTACAGCGACGGCGGGCCCCAGGAGCGTACGGCTTTATTTGTTGGGGTATTCTCGATGGTCCCGTATTTGTTCAAGTAGTTATGACTTCTGTTTGTTGCAATGAGCAGTTGTTCATGTTAAAGAACTGAGCGACTGTTTGAGCAACTACGGGTCAATCTGGAGCACGAAAGTCACTGCGGAACGTTGTTCGGGGCCATAGTTTGTGTAATTTCACGATCGTGATACGCACGCTCCTAGGGGCCGAGGGCAAGGCCAAACTTGCCACCTCGTCGTCGCATTCGTTCCGCACGGCCGCCCTTCGGATTCGCCTGTCGCTCCGCACGTTCGAACAGGCAGTGGGTGCCCGGCCTGCTGCTCGCGCCGATGCGACCCGCCCAGGGCGACAGAAGTTGTGCGAGTTGACGCACTGCCGCGGGGCGCTTGGAATGTAAAGCTGCAGCAGCGACGGGCCCTCGGAGCGCGTAGTTTGTGTTTTTGGTATACAGGATGGGCCCGTAGTTGTTCAAGTAGTTGTGGTTTCTCCAAGATCGCAAAACGTTGTTTGCCGTTTCTTCTGTTTGAACCGAACGACTACTTGAGCGACTATGGGTTAATTTACGCTCCTGGGGGCCGTAGTTGTTGTAAACTGACAATCGAGATTCGCGCGCGCCAACGGCCAAGGGCAAAGGCCAACTTGCCACCTCGTCTTCGGATTTGTTCCGCACGGCCAACCCGCGACACATTTAATTTCAAAAGTGCTTGGCGCGCCACTTCAATGTCGCCCCTTTTCGCCCGCTCAAAATCGCCCCTTCGGGAGCGGTTCGGGCGGGCGCGATTCGGGAGTTCCACGATGAATGACATTGGAGAGGGGGCGCCACAAGTACCTTTCGCGCGGTGTCGCCCAAAGTCTGGGCGTCACTTCGACAAAGAAACTGCGCGGCACATTTTTGAAGTTCATGGTTGTCGAGGGTAAGAGAAAACGCCATAAGCCGCCAGAGGGCCCCCAGAAACCTCCAGAGGGCAGAAGTCATGCAAACGATTGATGGAAGTTGTTGGTGCTTCTGGTATTGTTGGAGGTATCTTGGTTTCAGTGTCAAGAGGGTTTTTTGGAGATTTGCGCAGGGCTGCCTGTGGTTCGAGCGTGTTCCCGCGGGCTTCGCGCGGGGATCCCGCAGTGCTCGGCAGGGGCTCGCGTGGGGCTCGCGCGTGGCTCGCGCGCGGGGCTCGCGCCAGGCTCGCGCGGGGCCCGCCGTCGGGGCTCGTGAGCGGGGCCTCATAATATACACCACCACCACCACCACCACCACCACCACCACCACCACCACCACCACCACCACCACCACCACCATCCTCACCACCACCACCACCACCACCACCACCACCACCACCACCACCATCCTCACCACCACCACCACCACCACCACCACCACCACCACCACCACCACCACCACCATCCTCACCCCCACCCTCCCCCAGGAAGGAGGAGCGGGAAAGGAGGGGGGGAATATGGAGGTGGTGGTGGGATGCGTTCTTGGGGCCCGCATCGTCGTCGGGTCTCGCGGGGCTCGCGCGACGTTCCGCGAGGCCCGCGCGGTGTGGTTCGCACGGCCTCGGTCGGGGCCGTGCGCGGACCGGCCGCCGGTCTGAAATTAATGGGCGTGGCGCTCGCGCCAGGTGCGCACGGGGTGCGCAGTGGTGGGCGCAGGCCTCGCGCGGGCGGTCGGCGCTCAACGCGCTCGGGGCCAAGGCATCTGCTGGATGGATCTCTCGCGTCCTCCGCCGCCCCAGGCTGTGCGCGTTCCGCGCAGGAGCACGGCAAAGCCGCGGGCGTGGGGGCTGTGCTGCTCTCTTGCTCGCCACCGTGTGCGGACGTGTGCGCTGTCAATGCCGCGCTGTCCCGTGGTCTTGCTGCCTGCCTTCTCTGCACGCAGAACATGAGGCGGCGGAGAGCTCGAGCGATCCATCCGACAAACGTGCCTCGCGCGGGCGGTCGGCACTCGACGTGTGCCGGGCGAGGGCGGGCCGAGCGTAGGGGCGCGGCCGGTCTGCCCGCCCCTGGCGCGAGACTCGGTGCGCACTCTCGTCGACGTCGCCCTGCCTCTGTCGTGCGCAGCGTCGTTGCCGTCTTCGTCTGGTTCGCTCGGCGGCGACATCCGAACACCATCTTCGCCGATCAACGATTCGGGCAACTCGATGGGCGGCGGGGCAGGATTCGGGGTTCGTCGAACACGCGGCGAAATCTGAACCCTACCCCGCCTCCCATCGTTCCAGGAGGATCGATGGTTGGTGGGGGTAGGGTTCGGAGGTCGCCACCGGTTCGCGTGCAGTCCACAGTGCCATTGGCAATTGGCCTCGCAGGACACCCAGAGTGGCCAGCTCTGCGCTTGTTGCGTGCCAGCACTTCTGGGGCCTCTGGCGCAACCATCTTCATCCGCGTGCGCGCCTCGGGGGGCCTTGGGGAGCTCACGGTGAAGATAGCGTCATCAGCAGACCGAGTACCATGTCGTACATCACGTTGGCGGTTGCACTACTATGTACTACTGAGTATACGTTTCCGGCTGAGGGGGGTGGACCCCCAGTTCAGATGTTCTCGGTACCAAGCGGCGTCGAATTCATGTGCAAGCGTTCTGCAGTTGTGCGTGTTTCGATTGGCATTCGAACGTGTGCTTGGAACGTTCGTGATTGCGTGGCACGGCTGGTGCTGCGAAGATGGGGGCGTTGGATACATGTCCACTTGAGGGGTCGGACTTGGGCGCGCGTCAGACTTGGGCACATGTCCCTCGGAGGGGTTAGACTGGTCAGATTTGGCGGCCGAGATGGCCCACGACATCGTCGCGACCAGTCGCGCATCGGCCACGAAACGCAAGGGCAATTCGCCAATGTTCTTGGCATCGCTCGGACGTGCGCTTTTTTTTTCTCGGCGAGAACCATCGAGGACCGTCCTGGACCATCGAGCAAAAGAAACACGCACGAAACCGAACAATGCACGGGAAATGGACGTCCGAGCGACGGCAAGTGTTGGTCTCCGATGCCCCTAGCGATCAGCGTATAGAGCTTACCTCGACAAGCTCGCTGTGGTGAGGATCGCATTCGCGTGCTGATGGCGCTCCTAGGTTCGAAGAGGCCTCGTGGCTCCCCCCTCCCCTTATTTCTCAGATTCAGGAGGGGAAGAAACACACAGACACAATTAATCGACGATTCCCCAGAAAACATAATATGGGAAGTGGGGGGGAAGACAAAAACCAGGAAACAATTGGAAAATATAGGGAGTCCTGTTCTTTGTGTCTATTTATTTGTGTGTCCCGGGGGCCCTTCACAGGTTGCCATCTGTCTCCCCCATTCTCTATCATTATCTGAATGTTGATGAGGAGGAGGAGCTCTCTGGAGGCCCGCGGAGGTTACTGGAGGGCCGAGAGCGTTTGGAACAAAATCGACCAAGAACCTTGATCCTCGTCTCTAATCTCTCTCTCTCTCTCCTTCTCACTCGCCCTCTCTATCTCTCCCTCTCTATCTATCCCCATCCCTCTCGCCTTCTCTCTCTCGCCCTCTCCTCTCTCTCCCTCTCTCTCCCTCTCACTCTCTCATCCCTCTCTCTTTCTCCGAAAGAGCGCGTTCTGTGGGCGCTTAGGGGGGGGGTCTGGAACCGGAGCCACCCCCCCTGGATTGAAAGGAGGGGGGGGTTCGAACCCACCCGCCCCCCTCCTCCTTCCTCCCCTACTTCTCCTCTCTCCCTCGCCTCGGGCCGGTGCTGGCGTCGGCGGCGGCTGGCGGCGGCGGCGCCGGGGTCTCTTGGGGCCTCTCGGCCTCTCTGAGGTGGTGGTGGTGGTGGGTTGTGGTGGTTGTGGTGGTGGTGGTGGTGGTGGTGATGGTGGTGGCGTGGTGGTTGGTGGTGGTGGTGTTGGTGGTGGTTGTGGTGGTGGTGATGGTGGCGGTGGTGGTGGTGTGGTGGGTTGTGGTGGTGGTGGTAGTTGTGGTGGTGGGTTGTGGTGATGGGGTTGGTGGCGGTGGTGGTGGTGGTGGTTTGTCGTGGCGGTTGTGGTGGTGGTAGTGGTTGTGGCGCGAGGTGGGTTTGGGGGTGGTGGTGGTGGTGGCGGTGGTGGTGGTTGTGGTGGTGGTGGTTTTGTTGAGGTGGTGGTGGGTGGTGGTGAAGGTGGTGGTGTGTGGTGGTGGTGTGGTGGTGGTGTGGTGGTGGTTTGAGGTGGTGGTGTGGTGGTTGGTGGTTTGGTGGTGGTGGTGGTGGCGGTGGTGGTGGTGTGGTGGTTGTGGTGGTGGTGGTGGTGGCGGCGTGGTGGTGGTGGCAGGTTCTGGTGGTGGTTGTGGTGGTGGTTGTGGCGGTGGTGGTGGTGCTGTTGGTGTGGTGGTTTGTCGTGGTGGTGTTGGGGTGGTGTTGGGGTGGTTGTGTGGTGCTTTGTGGTGGTGGTGGTGTTGGCAGGTTGTGGTGGTGGTGGAGGTGGTGGCGGTTGTGGCGATTGTGGTGGTGGTGGTCTGGTGGATTGTGGTGGTGGGTTGTTGTGCTGTTGGTGGTGGTGGTTTGTTGTGGTGGTGGTGGTTGTGGCTGTGGAGGTGGTGGTGGTTGTGTGGTGGTTTGTGGTGGTGGTGGGTTATTGTGGTGGTGGTGGTAGTGGTGGTGGCGGCGGCGGTGGTATGGTGTGGTTGTTTGTGGTGGTGGTGTTTGTGCTGGTGCTGGTGCTGGTGCTGGTGCTGGTGCAGGTGCCGGTGCTGGTGCTGGTGCTGGTGGTGGGTGGTGGGTGGTGGTGGTGATGGTGGCGGTGGTGGTTGTGGTGGTGGTCGTGTGGTGGTACGTGGTGGTGGTGGTGGGTTGTGGTAGTAGCGGGTTGTGGTGGCGGTGGTGGTGGTGGTGTGGTGGTTTATGGTGGTGCTTGTGGTGATTGTGGTGGGTTGTGGTGGGTGGTGGTGGTGGTGGCGGTTGTGGTGTGGTGGTGTAGTGGTTTGTCGTGGTGGTGCTTGTGGTGGTTGTGCTGGTGGTGTGGTGGTGGTAGCGGTGGTGGTGGTGGTGGTGGTGGTGGTTTGGTGGGTTGTGGTGGTGGTGGTGGCGGCGGTTGTGGTGGTGGTGGTGTAGTGGTTTGTAGTGGTGGTGGTGGTGGTTGTAATGGTTGTGCTGGTGGTGTTGGTGGCGGTGGTGGTGGTTGTGGTGGTTGAGGTGGTGGTTGTGGTGGTGGTGGGGTTGATGGTGGTGGTGTGGCCTCCGGGTCTTTTCGCCGTCGGGTCACAGTTCTCATGGATGCCCCTTGGGGTCCCGTCAGAGGGGTCTCGGGGGCGTCTGAGGAGCATGTGTGAGGGCTCCTGGGCGCCTCTTGGGCGTCTCCTGGGACTTCCTAAGGGCCCCCGGTGGCTTTTGTGGAGCGAGGGCTTGATATGGCGATTTGTATTTTCCCGCTGCGGCCTCTTGGCTCTCTCTTGTCATCGTCTCTGCGTTTTGCCGTTGGTGCTGCCGGCCGCCGCCAGCGCAGGCGCTAGCACCGGCACAGAGGGATGTGGGAGGGGGGCGGTTCGACCCCCCCGCTCCCCCTTCCCGGAAAGCCTGAAGAGAGAATGTTGGGGGAGTTAGAATCCCTACTCTTTTCCCGGGGGGAGGGGTTGAACCACCCTCCCCTTTGGGGTGGGCGGTTTTGGCGGACGGGAGGGGGTTAATTAGGGGGGAGGGGAGTTCCCCTGATTCTGATCGACGGCGCCGAGTGTTGGGGGGGGCTCCCCCCCTGGTTCGAAACGCGCCGCCGAATGTTCCCAAGGCAAGAGTTCGTGGAAGGCATTCTCTCCTTTCTCTATGTCCCTCTCTCTTTATCTCTCTCGCTCTCTCTTTCTCTCTCCATTCTCTCTCCGCTCATTCTCTCTCTCTCTCTCTCTCCCTCCTCTCTCTCTCTCTATCCCTTTCCCCTCCCCGCCGCGTCTTCCCCGACAGCCCGCAGCACGCAGGCGCACGTCCTGCAGGCGCTGGAGGAAGCGTCGCACCAGCTCGGGGCGCTGCAGGAAGAGTGGGTCAGCACGTGGGAGGCCCACGCCGAGGAGCGAAGCGGAGGAGGAGGAGGAGGAGAGGGAAGAGGAGGAGGAAGAGGAGGAGGAGGAAGAGGAGGAGGAGGAAGAGGAGGAGGAGGAAAGGGAGGAGCAGGAGGAGGCGGAGGAAAGGGAGGAGGAGTGGGAGGAGGAGGAGGAGGAGGAGCAGGAGGAGGAGGAGGAGGAGGCGGAGGAGGAGGAGGAAGAGGAGGCGGAGGAGGAGGAGGAGGGCAAGGAGGAGGAGGAGGAGGAGGAGGGGAGGAGGAGGAGGTCAGTGGACATTCTGGCTCAGGGGTAAACGTTGTGAAGGGTCGAGAAGCGGAGAACCGGCGACCAGCGATTACCTTTGGCAGGTCTGTTCCCATTGTTCGAGCTCCGTGGCATTGCCTGCCATATTGCTCGCTCGCGCCAGAACGGCTCAGCTTCGCCGTTGGCCCTTTTTAGTCTGGGGCGCGCTATTCTCGGCTGCGGTGAGGACCACACTGTCGTGCAATGCTGTGCAATGTCGTTCTCTGGTGGTTCTTCTGCCTCCGCTGGCACTGGGTCCCCTGGCTCCCACGACACCCGTCAACGCCCTGCTGGTGCCGCTGCTGACGCCAAGGCGATGCACGTTTCCCTGCAGGAACAGATCGAATCTCTCCGTGCCGAACTCTTGTCCGAGACTCAGGCCACATCGAACACCATGTCGGAGAGACGCGTGGTCAAAGTTTGTGCCGACATGCAGAAGCAGGTGGAAGCTCGTTTCTCTCGGACCGAGAACGTTCAGAAAACCCAGAGTACGCATATCCAGGAGTTGCAGGAGGACGTCAAGAGACTCAATGTCGAACTGGGTATCGCCAAGTCCGTGCCTCCAGAAACGGTCACACGTTTCCCGCCAGTCTCGCTCGAGTCGAATTTCAACCGGGAGGGAAACATCTCTATTGTAGTCGTGCGGTGCAAGTACATGTGCACGTGGGGCGCGGTCACGCAGGCGCTGCAGCCGTGGCTCTCTCGCCTCAGCATGCAGGCGAATGGTAGGTGCAGGGTTGCCCGACCGACAGGCGTGCGCGAAGTCTTCCGCGGGACGTCGGTTACAGCAAGCCATTTCTATTCTTCGGCTTCAAGGTGTTGGGCAGGAATGGGTGCTCTTCCATACGGTGGCGGTATCAGGTGGACAATCGGAATTGTCGTGGGCCCAGACAAAAACTCTTGCCGGGTCAAACGCGAGCTCGCCCTCAAGCAGACCGAGAGATTCTTTTCAGACAAGTACCCTCTGAAGAAGTTGTTCGTGGACAAGCTGCGTGGAAGAGTTTCAGAGAACTGGCGTCAGTTGGTCCAGACCACCCCGTTGCCTGACAGTGATGTGGTTCGGTTCCGCTAGACTGAGGCGAACCTTCAGTTCGAGACGATGTCGAGGGCGCATCTACAGAATGAGCTCACCGCCGCCCTCGAGGGTGACGGGCAGACTTCGTGGCCCATTTAGCAGGTTTCGCGCCTTGGGGGGGGGGGCTCATACGAGGCCCGAGCGCCTCTTCGTGTCGGCACGCGGCATGCAGCAGCTCTCATGCATACTTTGCCTCTTACTCTCTGTGCGAATTTCAAGTTCCTCTGTCGCCTTGTCTTCCCTGGGTCAACCATCGCCGTGCAGGAATCCCACTGCGCGATTGCTGAAGATGAAGATTTTTTCTCATGCTCGAACCCCCGCTTTGACTTCCTCCTTTCCCCTTGCCGAGCACGGCGCTGGAGGCGTCATCGTGTTTTCCGCAATTCCGCCCGAGCAGCGAGAGAGCTAGGATGCTTGGTGGCGAGCGCCCTATAATCCCACCCCGAGGTCATTGTTCCAGTCGGGTTCTGTTCACGAGATTTTCGGCATCTAGTGGTACATCGTGGATTGCGCATTGCAGCGTTCATCACCATGGTGCTAACACAGCCAGGCGCCGATTCGCTACTCTGCATATCCTGTCTCTATCCTCGGCTCCAGGTGCGAGCCACAGAGCAAACTCGCGATAGTCGCTGGCGATCTCAACTGCGGCCTGCAGTCCCCCATCCCGCTCGTCGCCTCTGACGATGCGCCTGCCGCCCTCCCCCCCTCTTCAGCGGCCTCGAGGGCGGCGCGACGTCATCCGCCAGCTGGCGGAGTTCGAGCTGGAAGCTCTCACTTAGTTCCATGCAGGCGAGAAGCATGTCTTCTTCATTGGTAGGATCTTCTTTTCATCTCATGGATGGGTGGAACCGCAGCAGGCCGCGAGTGACGAGGTCTTAGGGGCCCCAGAGGAGCTACATACAAAACATGTACCAGATCACGCAGCACCATGCCAGTGGAGGCCGCAGAGCACCAGCTCACGAGCATCTTGGCCCAGCACAAATGCTATGAGGAGCCGGTGAAAGAGGCCGCGCGCGTCGCGCGCAACGCTGCCATCCTTCGCGAACCGCGTGGCCACCGAGCGCGATATTTGATCAGATGCAGTTGCGCGCGTGTTGTGTTGCGCCAAGAGATATCTCCAGCTGTAAATGTAATCATTTCCGATCGCCTCGCCCACGAGCTTCTGGTCACGGACGCGGGGGCCAGGGCCGCGCGCCTCGTCGAGCCCGCTGAGCCCCCCGGACTTTCTGATTGGTTGCGCACGGAGCTGGCCGAGAAGCGCCGTTGCCAGATCAAGGGCGGCATCGCTGCGAGGGGGGGCGAGCGCCGTCGGAGCCGTCTGCGAGGACGGGCTCAGAAAGTGAACAAAGCTGCCCAGCATCGGTCTCCATTTGACAAGCGGGCGAGGCTCTCGGGCAGTCGAGCCCAGGGCCAAGCCGCGCAGGAGCCGAACCAGGTCCTCCAGGGCCTCGTTGACGATTCAAAAGCCAATTTCCACTGGCAAACAGTTCGACGGGCCCAGGACCGGGGATTTCCTCAGGAGCCAGGCCTCCAGGCTTCGCGTCGTGATCTTCCTCCGCTCACGTTCAAGTTCTTGGGGCCTCTTGAGGCGCCAGGAAGACTTGGGCCTGGGGCCTGATCGTCTTCGACGCGCAGCTCGGCAGCGCGCGCAGTCGGGCGCCGAGATGCTTTTTGAGAGCCTGCAGTGGATATTGCAGGGCTCTCTCTGAACCAGAACTTCAACTAGCTTTTCGGGGTTTTGATTCCCACTGGGGCGAACGACGCAGAAGGGGTCTTTCGGGGCGTCGGGGGCACGAGGCCTCTCGGGCTCAAGAATGCGGGTTGCGAGCTGATGGCTGGAGCTTGCTGTCTCACGCTCTCTCGTCGCGCGCCTGCTGGACTCGACTCGGATCAACGTGGATTTCTGCCTGGCTGAAACCTATGTTCCAACATCGTGGAAATGGATGCGCATCCGAGGGCGTGCCCCATGGGGCCCGCGGCGTCGCTTTTACTTTTAGTGGGGCTTGACATCGGCCGAGCTTTCCCGAGATTATGTCAGCGTTGGCTGTCTCTGGTGTTAGATGCGCTTGATCTCCCTCCACCCTTTGATCTCTCTCCGCCCTGACTTGTTCTAGAAGTGTCGGTGGCGTGACCCAGCGCTCGCGCTCCATCGTTGGAGTCCAGGGATGCCCTGATTCAGATATTCTCTTCAGTCCGGCGCTCGACCCGTAACTGTTAATTTTCCAGCGCGCGGTCGACGGCGCGAGCTGCGGTCGCGCCCGTGCTTGCGCCGGCGACGTCGGCATGGCGCCCGCTAGCATTGCGAAGGCCTCGCGGCCGGCGCCGCCGACCCTGAAGACGACGAAGATGAAAACGAGCGGGGGGGGGGGGTAGGAGGCGGAGGAGGAGGAGGAGGAGGAGGAGGAGGAGGAGGAGGAGGAGGAGTGGGGGGGAAGAGGAAGGGTGGGGGAGGTGGATGAGGGAGGAGGAGAGGGGGGGGAAGGAGGAGGAGGAGGAGCAGGAGGAGGAGGAGGAGGAGGAGGGCCCATAGCGATTTTGGCTCAAGCCGCGTCGCGCGGCCCTACCACCCTGGCTCGGCCCGGAATGGCGCGTCGCGCGGCAGGAATTGCGAGGCGCGGGCAAGGCGCGCCCGCGCAATGGCGCGCGAAGCCCGCCGTGGATACCAGCATCTCATGGTCAAGAGCAGCCCGGGCGGCGCGAGAGTGCAAACGGGCTGAGGCGAGAGCAGTCACAACAGCTAAGGTGCAGGAGCAGGCTTCGTTCATCGCCTCGCTTCAGCGTCGCTTATCATGGTGGGAAGAATGATGGCGCAACGTGCAGCTGGACAACTGGCAAAGCACGGGCGACTTGCTGCGGGGCCTCGTCGGCGCGGCCGACCTTCTGCAAGGCGAGGTCAACGCGGGGATGCGCTGCGCCGAGCCCGTCGTCGAGCAGATGGTCGAGGCCGCAGCGTTCGGGTCGAAAACGAACATCTGCGGAGCTGGACGGGCATCCAGAAACAATGCCGAGCACAACTTCGACTGGGCCATCCACGTCTTGAACGCGAGGCCGCAGGAAAACCAGCGCCGCGGGAACGGCAAGAAGCGCGGTGGCCGCATGACACCAGAAACCCAGAAGAGCAGCCGCGCGCAACCCACAGGAGCGGCGGCCCCCGACAGCATCGGCGTCTCCGTCATTCCCGCCAACGAGAAGCAGTCCTTGAATCCAGACAACACCGACGGGCGCGGCCGCGTCGGCAATGGCGCCCTTCGCTCCTACGCCAGCTGGCGGCCGAGCCTCCGCCCCCGGCCCAACAAGGAGGAGGTGGGGGACCAAGAGCGGAGAGCGCGATCGGCCGTGCACCGTCTTCTTCATGGTGCTCCGAGCAGCTCAGCTGTCACGGGCGCTGCTTCCGAGGGCGCCTTCGTTTCTTCCGGCCCCTTGCGCGGCGAGGGGGTGGGCCGCGAGCTCCACGAGACGAAGGGCTCCGAGGCGGAGGACGGCGGCGGCTTCGACGACGACGACGACGCCCTGGAACCTCCGCGCGGCGAGGGGGCAGGCCACGAGCTCCACGAGACGAGCTCTGCGGCGAGGGCGGTGGCAGCTTCGACGACGACGGCTCCTGGGGGCCCCAGCGCGGCGAGGGGCCAGGCCGCTGCGCGCCCTAGCGTGGCGAGGGGGCAGGCGGCGAGCGCCGCGAGACGAAGAGCTCCGAGGCGGAGAACGGCGACAGCATCGATTGCGACGACCTCCTTCGGACCCCTGCGCGGCGAGGGGGCAGGCCACCGCGAACCCTTGCGCGGCGAGCGGTTAGGTCGCATCAGCAAGCAGAAGGTCACCATGACACACAACATCCCCATCGACACCGAGAACTTCGACGAGCACTTCCCATGGCAGTCCCGCATCCTCGGCGAGAAAGCAGACAGCATCCGCTGCGTCCAGGCGGAGATTGGAGTGCGCGCGCCATTCGCGACAGTACAAGGGAAGGACGGCCTCCAATTGTTCATCGCAGCTTCGAGCGAGACCCACGGCGACGACTTCGACAGGGCCATCTTCATGTGCGAGGACCTCGTAGAGTGCGTCCGCACAGAGGCCGCCGAGTGGTCGGCGCACGCTGGCGCGACCACGGACTCAGACGACGAGGACCAGACCGACTCCGAGGAGGACCCCTGCGCGGAGAGGGGGCAGGCCACGCGCAGCCCATGCGAGGCGAGGGGGCAGGCCTCAGCCCTGCAGGGGCCCCCCGCGAGGCGAGGGGGTAGGCCTCCCTTCGACGCCCACGAGTTCGTCGACTCCTTCGTCTGTGTCCCTTGACGGGCGAGCTCCTCCACCTCAACCAACCTCGAGGACCTCGGGGAGGCAGGATGGGTAGGGGGAGGGCCCCCTCTTTGCGGCCACGTCTTTAGTTAGACTTAGGGTCGATATTGACAGGGTCTTGAAAAGGAGGAGGAGGAGGAGGAGGAGGCAGAGGAGGAGGAGGAGGAGGAGGTGGGGGAGCAACGAGAGGAATGCGGAGGAGGAGGAGGAGGAGGAGGAGGAGGAGGAGGAGGAGGTGGGGGAACAGCGAGAGGAATGCGGAGGAGGAGGAGGAGTGGGGGAGCAGCGAGAGGAATGCGGAGGAGGAGGAGGAGGAGGAGGAGGAGGAGGAGGAATGGGGGAGCAGCAAGGGGAAGTGAGTGGGAGCAACTAATTCTGGAGGCCTCGGCTCTCGACGGAAATGGGAGGGAGAGGGCGGGGACAAAACCTTTCCGAAAATCAATGAATATGGCCTTTCCGGACCTTCTTGAGAGTCCTTGCGGGGCTCTTTTGACCCATTTGAGGGCCTTCTTTGGCCGTCCTTGGCGTTTGGGGGCTGTTTCGTGGGGCTTAGGCCGTCTGGGGGCGCTCCTACAGATCCGTCTTGGCGACCCCCCCCCTCCAGCGCATCTACAGAGGGCCCCTCTGGAAAAGCCGCAAACGGGGGATGGCATTTTGACCCGGGACCCCCCCCGAGACCCTCCCCCCCCGGCGGGGAAGGGACCAAAAGGAAGGGGCTTCCCTTCGACTCAATGACAACGTTGTTAATTTCGCTTTGGCTGAGTTGCTCCATTTCGGTTTGGCGCGCGTGAGGACGAGGGCCCAAGGAAAGAGGAAGGCAGCGGCGACAGACCCAGAAAAGAAGACGACGAGTACGCACGAGGACAACAATCACGACGAAAAACGCATTCCACGCGCCGACAGGGTCGGCGGATTTCGGCGCCTACTGAGGTCGCCGCCGTCTGCGCCGCGGGTTCAGTGCACTTTGGGGAGCTCCCCGGGGGAAGGGGGGACGGGCTCAACCCTCCGGGGATCATTTCGGGCGCGATCGTGCAGCGCCAGCAGCCGAGTCAACAACAAAACAAGACTTCCATATTGCGCCTGTGCCTCCTCCACGTATGCCCTCCTGCCTCGTTGTCTCTGTTTCTGTCTGTGTGTGCGCGTGCTCGTGCGTGTGCGTGTGCGTGTGTGTGTATGTGTGTGTGTGTGCGTGTGTGTGTGCGTGTGTGTGTGTGTGCGTGTGTGCGTGGGTGTGTGGTGTGTGTGTGTGCGTGTGTGTGTGTGTGTGTTTGCGTGTGTGTGTGTGTCTGTGTGTGTGTCGTCTGTGTGTGTTGTGTGTGTTGTGTGTGTGTTGTGTGTGTGTTGTGCGTGTGTGCGGGGAGTGGGGGGGGAGTGGGGGTGGGTGGGCGGGTGGCTGTCTGGGTGGGTTTCTTTTCTCTCCCTCCCTCCCTCCCTTCGTCTCCCTCTCTCCCTTTCTTTCGTTATCATGGCATTTCTATGTTACCGCCCTGCCCACCCTTCCTGCCCAACCCCCCCTTTTCCCCCGCCTATGTTTCCCCTCCCCGTTCCTCTACCCCTTTCCCACCCTATTCCCTCTTTCCTCTCCTCCCCCTCTTTCCATTCCCTCTTCCCCTCTTCCCTCTTCCCTCTTCTCACCCCTTCCCTCTCCCCCCCGTCCCCTCTCCCCCCCGTCCCCTCTCCCCCCATTCCCCGTTCCCCTTTTCCCTTCCCTCTCCGGCTGGCCACCCGCTCGCGGAGCGGCACGCAGCATTTTTGGCCCAGGCCTCCCTCCGTCGGGCACCGCACAAACTGCCCCCCCCCCCCCCACCACACGAGCGGGCTCGCCCTGCCTATCCCCGCCTGTCGGGTGTTGCTGGAAGTTCCCCGGCCCAAGGTGGCCTCCAGAAAAAAATCCTCACGAGGCCCAGAGGGCCCCAGGGGCTCCAAAATGGAACGGTAAACTGGGGGCACCTTGGGCCCGGGGCACCTGTAGCAACCCCCGTCCCAGGGCAGTCCCCGCCTCCCGTGCATCGGCTACGCATAAGGGGGTGACCCTTCGCCGCAGTGACCTCCGGTGCGGGCCCACAGGGGTTCCCCCCAGCACCTGCTGGCGCTGTCAGACCCGGCCCGCCCGCGGACCCCTCGAGGCCGCGCCCCAAAGGCCACTCCTGCCCGGGGTCGCTCTTGCGTGTAGCCGAGTGCGGTCGCAGAGGTGTCGCCTCTGGGGAGGAGTCGCTCTTCCATCCGTGCCGGTCCTCCCCGCCCTCACTCCCCTCCCTCGCTACCCGCCCTCGTTCCCCTCCTCTTCCCCGAGCTCCTGCCTCCGCCCTGATTGCCCCCCCGCCCCCACATCCTCGCCCCCATCCCACACCTCTGCATCCTCCCTACGGGGCTTGCTTCTCGCAGTGGTGCAAAGGCTTGCGGCGCTGCGTGGGCATTGACGCAGTACGAGGCAGCAGGAAACTTGTTTAGGGCACCTCAAGTTTCGCTTGGCAGTGGCATCGTCGGCATCGCCGAATCAATACTTTGGACCATATTGAGGAGAATATCGGTGAGTTCGGCTGGCACGGGTTACTTCCATCCATCGTTGTTCGGCAAACAAGTTGGATGACCTTGGCTCGATCAGGGAAAAATCGCAGGTCGCACGCAGGGGAGTGTCGTAGTTCGGGGCAGGCACGCCTCCATTCGACGGAAGATAGGACAGTGCAAAACTAACTTTGGTCGTTTCCACGCAGTGGTCAATGACGCCAGAGCCGTCGCCCAAGATCCGATGGTCAATGGTGTTCCGAACGAAAGCCCAGTGGTGAGGATGCAGGCTGCTCGCGCCCAATGGAATATGATTCGGCAATACCCTCGCGATTCGCACGATGCTTGTTGAATCGGGGGTGGACAGAATCCCCAACAGTGACACGTCGATTAGTGAATTGTCCGTTTTCGGTTCTCGAGAGGGCGCCGTGGCCGTTATTTTCCAGGCTTGCGCCGGCCAGGTTTGGGCCTCAGGTCGTTTTCACTAAACCACGTTTTACTAAAGGGGGGTCTGTCCATCCCCGGTTGAAGGTTGCGCAGGAGTTGCGAGCTAAAGCCAGCGAGTCTCCTCCACAGCCGATCTCCCTCGAGCAGGCCGACGGCACCTTCAAAACATTACCGACCCAAGCGTGGGGAGCGTGTGTCCATCAGACTCATGATGCACAATGGCTATCTCGAGAAGGTCGCCGAACGTGTTGCGACTCCCTCAATCAAGCGGAGCAGTCAGGGACTTGGCCAGCGCAGTTGTTGGGCACCATATGCGCTCTCCTCCCCAAGCCAACGGGAGGGGAAAAAGTTATCGGGTTCTTGCCTGGGCTGGTCAACATTGGTCTCGCATCAGAACTCGGCATTGCGTCGCAGTGATCGAGCTCTTTGCCTGCGTTTTGGGACACCGCGCTACCCGGCAACAGTTCCTTAAGGGCGGCACTGCACTGGTCACTACTTGATGAATCAGCGGGCACATAGGGTTCGACCACTGGCACGTTGTTGCTGTCTGTCGCGGTTTTTCATGACTCGTTGTGACGGTTCTTCCTGGATCGTGTCGCTCATCTGTTCGAATTTCCCCGGGCAGTGGTCATATTAGAGATGCAGTTGCGCGCGGGGCCCAGGTGTCTCATACGTGCTCCAGAAGCAGCCGATGCAACGTTTTGCATCAGCATCCTCAGCGGCAGGATCACCACATGGCGTTCGCCTGGCGAAGATGTTCGTACATCCATTGGTGTCGGCAGCCAACGAGAAGCCCAGCTTCGCGACGTCCTGGAAGTTCATCGCTGACGTGGACGGGAGGGGCCAGAGATATTACAACGAGTCAGTTACACGATGTCTCCGTAGATTGCGTCGTGAGATCGCGACATGACAGCCTCGGCATCGTCGGACCCACGCGCTGGTCGGGCGGTGGAATAGAAGCCGAAGAGGAAAGGCGCCCCCGCGGGTTGCTGCTTGGATGTGGTGGACCTCGGAGTTGGCTCGCCGGCTTGGCGGATGCGCGCGGTCGAACATCTGGGGCCAGGTTGTTTGCGGGGCGTCGGAGGGCAGGTCGGATTTCCAGTTTCGTCGACACGCTCCGTTTCGGTCGGACGCCAAAGGGCCGTCGTCGGCGGGGGCCTCGCCGCCAGGCTCTCGCGGGCATCGAGCTCAGGGGCTTTCGCCGCCCAACGTCCTCGCGCTGCGGCGCCAGGCGGCTCATTCTGGAGCGGGCCCGACGCAAGGTCGGCGCTTCACCGCTGCGCCGGCGTCGCTGTTCGGACCCAAGGACCACTGTGCAGATCATTGGTATCGGTATACTTGGCGTCGTGGAAGGCCGACTGCCGCATTCATCGTCGGGTCGAGTTGGCCTGGCCCCGCGGACGCTTGGAATGCGCAGGCAGAAGGAGAGTAAGGTTAGTCAACGGGCTGGTCTCTGCAGCGAGTCCTAATTTGATGGTTGCCCGTTGGCAAGCTAGCAGTGCGCTCAGGAGGTGCAGGCCTGTCAATGACGCCGCGGAGGACTGACCGATTCCTGCGCCGACAGTGGCAGGTCACGAACCTACTGGTTTCGATGCCTTTGAGTTGCTGGATGATTTTGTCACGTATGTTCGGTCGCAAATTTGGAAGCTAGCGGCGTCTCTTCAAGGAGTCGGAGGGGTCGGTGGAGATGTGTGTAGGGCTAGATTGGAACCCAGTTCTTTTGCGAAGAACGGTGAACTTGGTAATGTCGGTTTGAACGCGCGCGTCCAGACAGGTGTTCAAGGGGCCAAAGATCGACGGCTTCTGCGGAGTCCCGCCGCAGAGAGACGGCGCCCCAGGCGCGGCGAAGATGATGAGACCCCTCTGCCACCTTATTGGGCGCTGCTTGTGCCGCAGAAACCGTGCAGACTGCGACCAAACTGGAGGATTAGTTCCTCGGGCCTTAGCGTCGCTGGAGTCTCGGCCATCTCTCTGCTTCAGAGGGGCCGCGACTACTGGGCTGGCCCATCCTGTCGTTGTTGAGCCCTTTGGGACCCTGGCAGGGCCAACTTGGGCTCGCGCTCGGCGCGCGAGTGCCCCTAGGTTCGAAGGCTCGGGCCCGGTCACGGGGGCAGTTTGTCTTCAGACACCCGCCGTCGTAGACGCGGCGCCGCTGCGGTCGTGCTTGGGGGAGCGGAGCCTGGAGATCACCGCCCATCAAACCACCTCGACCCAACCCGAAGGCCCTGATCTGACTTACATTTCTACTGGGGGGGACACATTGGAAAACAAAAAACACATACGAAGCCCGTGCCCCCCCCCCCAACCCGAACATCGGGCGAAATTCGGGTCTTCGGGTTGGGTTGGGATTGTTTGGTAGGCAATCAGGAGAGGGGTCCTTTGGCTGGATGGTTCAAGCCGGTGTTCCCGAGATCCTCAGGGGTCCTATCCACTGGGCGCCTCGCTCGGAGATCCCAAGCCTCAGCCCTGTTCCTGGAGGCCGCCGCAGGTCCCGCGCATCTTGCAACGGGGCACAGGCCGCTACTGGCTGGGTGCAGTCAGGGGCGACCTTGGAGGCTGGATGGGGAGGAATGTCGATTTGTGGCTGTGCATTCGTTGTACCTTAGATGCTCGAGGCAACGTTCAGGTCGCGGTCGAATGGGCCCCCTCTCACGTTTCGTTCGACGTTCCGGGCTTCTCGGAGTGCGAGCGCTTCCGGATCACAGGTTGTCAATGTGCTAACGAAACTCGGAGAACAGCGGGATGGCTCTGGCAGTTGACGGTTACCTCCGAGCTCCAGACGCACGCCCAGTGTGCCATTGCACTTCTAATCCGACGAAGAGCTCAGAAGGCGCTTGCTTGCGCCACCGCCGCGGACCCCAAGAGGGGCACATCGTCTTCGGAGGTCGACCGCCAAGGGACATATTCCATATTTGAGGTCGCTGCTAGGGAGAGCGCGCATAAGCTGTTGCCGGGGCCAAGGTTTTTGCAGCCAAGAGCGCAGCTTGCTATCCCGGGAGACAGACGCATTCAAGGCTTTGACTTCAGCGCGCGTGCCCGTTTTCGCCGTGCTCCAGGGATTCCCGAGGACGCTGCGGTTGCGGCCCAGGGGCCGATGCATGTCGGCGAGGTGGCGCCGGGCCTTTCCCATTCGCTTTGGGTTCTGGGATGTCCGCGATTTCTAAGATATTTTAGGCGCGGCCGCTGACGGCCGTCAGCTCCCCTGTGCGCTCCAGCTTGCCTCGCGCAAAGGGCTGGGAAACCTGTCCAGAGTGCGTGGAAGGATTGTACCCTGGTTGCGCAGGGCCGCCCAGAGCGGCGCGTGATTTGTTGCGCGCTCGGGTCGTGGGTGCTTCCGCCGCCGGAGCAGAATGCGCGTGCCCAGGCCACGTGTCTTGGGGCGCCTTCTGAGACGGTATCGTCCTCGCTCGCCGCGGAGATGTCGCAGCTTAGGAGCATTGCCTTGGCGTTGCGCAGGGCAGTTCCCTGTTCCGCTGCCCACGCCCGGAGGTGATTGCGCCAGCTCAGACTACGGTGGGTTCGAGGCGGCTTTGCTGCGGCCCAACACCGTCGCCCACCCGCTCTGGGCGCTCCCTCCGTGCCCTCCGGGAAGCCGAAGGAGATGGGTGTGCCCGCTCATCGAAGCAGGCGTGGGTGTGGCGGGCCGTCCACTTCCACAGCCGAGAACTCCCGCACGCTGAGTCGCAGACGCCCCAGGGAGCCCCGATAGGCTCTGGCCCAGGGGGGTCGTCCTTCCTCCTGTTCCGTCCTCCTCCCCCCTCCGTTCCCCCTCTCCTCTCTCCTGCTCCCGCTCATCCTCGTCCTCGCAAATTTCCTTGGGCTGTGGGGGGAGGGCGACGGAGGAGGAGAAGGAGGAGGAGGAAGAGGGGGAGGAGGAGGAGGAGGAGGAGGAGGAGGGGGAGGAGGAGGAGGAGGAAAAGGAAAAGGAAAGGGAGGAGGAGGAGGTGGAGGAGGTGGTAGTGGTCGGGGAGGGGCGCGGGGTCCTCGACGATGGGGGGGGGTCAGGGCGAGCCTGGGCGTACTGGCGCGCCGCCGCGCCGCCCGCCTGCCAGATGCCCGCAGTCGCACGCTTCCCCGACACCCATTGGGGGGGAGTTCCAAAGCGGGCGCATCGCCACCCCCTGCTGCGCCGCTGAACCTTCCAGGAAGGAGGAGGAGGAAGAGGCAGTGGACGAGGAGGAGGAGGAGGCGGAGGAGTTGGAGGAGGAGGAGGAGGAGGAGGAGGAGGAAGATGCGGCGCTGCGAGGGAAACGCCGCGCGGAACGCATGGCGAACACCTGTCGAGATGGGTGGGCCCACAGGGCCTCCATGCTCCCATGCCGCGTTTCCTCGCCGTCGGCTCTTGGGGAGCACGGCGACAAGGGGGATCCGAATCTGGCAGAATGCAGCAAACCAGCGCCACGATGTTTTTTTTCAAGCCCGTCCCCGTGGTGGGACAGGTTGGCCACATGTGGCCGTTGTGTTCTAGGACGAAATTAATTGACCATGAGAGACCAGGGGGACGGCTTACGAGGGTTCGGGGAACACTTGAAGCTTTGTGGAAAGTTATCCAGAATTCCTGGGCGTTTTTCCATGCCTGTTCTGCGCCAGATTTCCTTCCCTCGCGGGTTTCGGCTGCAGCTGTTTGTGGGTTTCCGCTCCCAGGTCGCGCCGTTGTTTTGTATCGAGCTTCGTTGTATGTCCGTTCTCTCTTAAACGCCCTGGCAGTTATGAGAGACATGGGGATGGGGAGTGATGGAGGGGATGGAGGGCGGAGGGGAGAGGGCGAGAGAGGGAGATGAGGGGACGGCTCGTGCTCGCATTGCTCCCCCCCTGCGGACGGCGCACAAAGGGTATCCTTCGTGGGACAGGCGCCCTCCACCTCCTCCTCTGGCCTCTCCCTCATCTCTCCCTCCTCCTTCCCCTCCTCCCTCCCTCCCTCCCGCATCTCTGCCCCACTCCTACCGCATCCCTCCTCCCCCCACCTCCCATCCTCCCGTCCTCCCTGCTCCCCGCCCTCGCCTCACTCCTCCTCGCTGCCACCTCGAGCCTCTCCCTGCTCCCTGCTCCCACCTCCAGCCCCTCCCTGCCTCCCCTGCCCTCCCCGCTCCCTCCTCGGGCCCCTCCGGGGGACGGGCCCCGTGCGCGCTCTCCTCCATCTCCCGCCCTGCCGGACACGAGGCCCTCCGGGGCCGGGCGAGTCCCACCACGCGCTCCTGTGCTTGCTGTGAACTCAGGAGGGGAGGCCAGGCTTCGCTGCCGCAACCTCGAACTCTCACTTTTGGGCATGCGGTTCACAGCCCAGAGCGTCGCCGGCGCCCCATGGCGGCCGCGGTGGCGGTCGCCTGCGGGCCGGGGAGGGGCGGTGGTTGGGGGCCACATGCGAACCCTACCCCTACCCCACACCATTTCGGAGGGGGAGGGTGGGGTTCACTTCGCTCGGGAGCTCTCGAACGAAGTGAACCCCACCCTCCCCCTCAGAAATCGTGGGGGGTAGGGGTAGGGTTCGCATGTGGCCCCCTAGTGGTGCCCATCACGGGGCCGGCGCGCGGCCATCCCCGCGGGCCTGCGCCACAGCTCGGAGGTCCGCCTCGGAGAGGTCCTTCCTGCCTCCTCGCTCCCGCACCTTCCCTCCTCCGGCACCCTCCTTCCGTGGCCTCTCCCTCCTCGCCTCCTCGCCCTCACCCTCGTAGCCTCCTTCCCTCCCATCCTTCTCCTCCTCCTCCTCCTCCTCCTCCTCCTCCTCCTCATCATCATCATCATCATCAACATCATCATTATCATCATCATCATCATCATCATCATCATCATCATCATCATCATCATCATCCCTGATCCCTCCGTCCTGCTCTTGGACGTTGGACACCTCATCGTCGTTGTCGTCGTCGTCGTCCTTGTCCTCTTCCTCGACTTGGGGCAGGTGGAACGGCGCCCAGTGCTACGGCGGCCGAGGCGGGCGAGCCCAGAACTGACCACCCTTGCCCCGTGCACAAGCACAAGGTGCATGCCCCCCCCCACCCATGGTGGTGGGAAGGGGAGGAAGACGAGGATAAGGAAGAGACGGATGATAATGATGATGACGATGATGATGATGATGATGATGATGATGATGATGCTCATGATGATGATGATGATGATGATGATGATGATGATGATGATGATGATGATGATGATGATGATGATGATGATGATGATGACGATGATGATGATGACGATGATGCTGATGATGATGCTGATGATGCTGCTGATGATGAATGATGATGCTGAGGAGGAGGAGGATGAGGATGATGATGCTGATGATGCTGATGATGCTGCTGCCGACGATTGTGGTTGTGGTTGTGATGATCACGACGATGCTGATATTGTTGATGATGCTGATGGTGATGATGATGATCCTGATGATTATGATGGTGCTGATGATGCTGATGATGATGATGATGATGATGATGATGATGATGATGCTGATGTTGCTCTTGTCGTTGCTGTAGTTGGTGAGGATGACGCTGATTGTGATGGTGGTGGTGATTTTGTGTATGCCCACTATGATGGCGGTGAGGTTACCGAGTGTGAGCCTGATGATGAGGATGAGGATGAGGATGAGGATGAGGATGAGGATGAGGATGATGATGATGATGATGATGATGATGATGATGATGATGATGATGATGATGATGATGATGATGAGTGCGATGAAGAGGAGGAGGAGGGTGGTGATTGTGATGGTGATGGTAGTGGTGGTGATTGGGCATGATGATGATGTGTATGATGTGTACGATTAGGTTGCTGCTGTTGATTATGACGATGTTGACGACGTTGAAAAGGATAGCGAAACATGATAACGAGGTATATAATATTGAGGATGAGGAGGTGTGGATCAGGAAGAGAAGACAGGACAAGGATTATCAGAATGGGAGACCATTACAATGATGAGCAGGGGGAGTAATGATACTCCTGATAGTAAGAACGCCCACACGGGGACGAGGAGGAGGAGGAGGAGAAGTTATAATGAGAGAAGGGAGTGGGGAGAAGGGAAGAAGGACGGGGGGTGAGGCGGGAGGCGGGAGGCGGGAGGAGGAATGAGGGAGCAGGGATGGGAAAGGAGGGGGGAGGGAGGAGTGAGGGGGAGGGAGGAGGGAAGGAGGGAGGGAGGGAGGGAGGAAAGGAGGAAGGGAGGGAGGAGGGATGGAGGGATGGGGATTTACATATACATTTTCGGGTCCAGACAAGCGCGGTGACCAGCAGCAAACTTGTGCGCACGACAAATCTCAACCCCTCACGGGGACGCCCATGCCTGACTTGAGAGAGGGGGCCCGCGAGGCAATCGGGATAGAGCCCCTCCCCGACCCTTACCAGTCGGCGGCCCACACTCCTAAGGCAACTTCCTCAGTTGTTCAATCCCAGACGCCTCGCACGCCAGACTGTACAGGACCCCGTGCGTGACGACCAGGAGGTGGGAGGGGCGAGCTGAGGGAACATGGGATGGTTCGAGGGGCCCCGCCCCTCTTGGACTTCAGCAGTGTCCAGGAGAGGGGAGGAGAGTGGCGCGCTGGTGCGGCGGGGCGCCGGCCCGCGGGCCGACCCCCCAGTGGTGGTCCACCAAGGTGAGGGTCGGGGGCTTCCTCCTCCTCCTCCTCCTCCTCCCTCCTCCTCCTCCCTCCTCCTCCCTCCTCCTCCTCCTCCTCCTCCTCCTCCTCCTCCTCCTCCTCCTCCTCCTCCTCCTCCTCCTCCTCCTCTTGGGGGGGGGGTGGCTCGGCCCGCGGTGGCCTCCAGGAGCCAGGGGCCCGGGAAAAACTCGGACAGCGGCGTGCACACCCGCGGCCAGCGAGGAGGAGGAGGAGGAGGAGAGCAGGACAGAACGGCCCCCTTGCGCAAGAAGGAGCCGTGATCTCGGGTACACTCAAACATGTTGGCTCTGAGCTGGGGATCGCGCGCAGCGGAGAAAAGGCGCATGCGTCGGGCTTCAAGAGAGGCGGCCCCGAGCGTCTCCTCGTAGCCCGCAAAACCTTCATGATGATTCACTTCGCGCTGGCAGGTCAAGCGCGCTCCCCGCTGGATACCTAGCAGGCGCAACGCATTCTTCTCCTGAAAGGCGTCGGCAGCCTGAACGGAAGCAACCGCCACGGCCGACACTTGACCCCTTCCCCGCTCTTTCATTCGCACAAAGGCCCGCGGCAGCATTCAGTAAGTACCCTACCGAGGACAGCTGCATGTTCTCTACCGTGCGTGGGGTCGGGTGGGACTTGGTCCAGCGGAGATAAACAGTGCCTGAACGCACCTGGATTCAGTCCCACACCAACACCCAGAGGTCTAGCATATAACTTTTGTCACGGGTAGTTTCTTCAGGGCCTTTCCAAACATTCCGACCGACAGAGAAGGTAACTTGTGAAGATCAGGGCATCGCTTTCAGTCACCAGCAGCAGTTGCAAACGGGCGAACATCTCAGCCCTGGGAAAACGCGGGGTTAGTGACGGGAGGGCCAAACACTCCGCCAGTACCTTCCTGCCCACTCACGTGGAGCACCATTGTATTCCACCCGCACCCTTCTCGCCGCCAGTCTTGAGCGCCCCCCCCACGCGACCCGTCGATCCCCCCCCCCCTCCGCGAACCACGGACACCCCTTGCAGGATTCCAAATGCCCATTGAGAGGCCTCGGGCACGGGGAGACCGCGAACAACCTGATCGAGTGACACCCGACTGCGGAGCCAGAGGGAGGGAAGGCGGTCGCTCTCTTGGATCGCAATCGGGGGCGAAGCTGGTTGTGGCCTGCACGGCCGAGGGGTCGCCTTGGTCATTGCACGGGCATTCTCTAGAGCGGTGCAGCGAGGCCTCGCTGGCCAGGCCGCGCCGCTGGCATTGGCGATTGGAGGCTCAGCCCGCCCCGAAAAGGCGGCGCTCGATCCAGGAACCCCAAACCAAGGCACTACGCAAATTCGCACGGGACCCAAACTGCCGATCACGACCAAATTTGTTCAAAAGCTGCTCGGGCGCAGTCATGTCCCCAACTGGTCCTCCATCCCAAGGCAATGCTGCGCAGCTGCGCCCCCGCCCCGCTCGTCGCCACCTGCAGTTCGCGGGGGCCCGCAGATTGAGACCGACGCCGGAGGCGCAGGCCCCCGAAATCCGAATCCGATCGGTAGTCTGCAGCCCTGTCTAGAGAGGTCATCAGACGAGGCGAGGTCCTCGAACCTCAAGCGGATAACGGGGCCCTCCTTCGCACTGCAGACAAGCGAGAGGATCGCAGCGTCACGGGCCCCAGGCGTCCACCGCCGAGAGCACTGGGCCGCCGGGCCTCGACGGGTCTGCAGCTGGCGAGGCGAGGGCCCCGCAAGCCGGTGGCCCCGCGGCCCGACCGCGAGGGCGCCTAGTTCATGCCGCCTGGAGGCTCTCTGCTACAGCAGCCCTCCGCCGAGCTTCAAGCCTCCGCCGACAAACCCCGGCGGCCCTCCGCCGACCTCCGGCCGCGGCGCAAGGCGGCCGCATCCCGAGTGGTACCTTTCAGTTGAATGGGTGGCCCCGCAGCTTGAGGGTTGGAGGCGAGCGGAGCGCCCGTCGCCTGAGAGAGGAGCGAGCCAGGGCACTCCTGCGACTGAGAAGGAGCCTCAGCTCCTCGACCTCGCGGCCGAGACGAACGACAGCAGGCGGGCCATGCGCTGGGCGATCGCTCGCCGCGCCATGTATGTATATTCATATATATATATATATATATATATCGAGAGATGGCATCCACATGAGCTGGGGTAACCACGCTGGGCATCTCCACGCTGAGAGAGTGCTGGCAGGGCCCTGGGGCCTCGTGCACATATACCCTGGCCCGGGGCATATTCTGGGGGCACCCAGGAGGCCCCCCCTGACCGGTAGAGATCATCTGGGACGCGCCCCCCTCGACCTTCAACATCTTGGGAGAGGCGTGGGACGGGCGTCCCAAGGTAGAGCAGATGCGGGTGGTGATCCATTCGCATAGCCAGACGGGTCAACTTCCATGGGCTCACCGTGCCACTTTTCAAAACCCAGTGTAACGCGACAGAGATGCTGCTTTCTCACGCAGCGGGTTTACGCAACAGCTCTCGCATCGACGATGCTTTCAACGCCAAAGACCCCTCGACGGCCGTATCTCAAGACGCAATGTGCCCCGGCGTCCGGCAGACGACGTCGCGATTTCGCATCCAAGTACGCGGCCGACGCAGCGGCGGGCATTTGCAGACAGGCCTCTCGCCAGTGGCATTCTTCAGGGGCAGAGCAATTAAACCGAGTCAGATCTGAACGAGCCTAGCCGTCTGGCGCTCGCACCGAGCATCGAGGGCAAACGAGCCCCTCGAGCGCCGAGGCCGGCAATTTGATGACTCGAGGCCCCCGTCCGTCGACCCCGGCAGCAGCCGCCGCAGGGGGGAGCGAACCGACGGGCTTGCAAATCTCATCTTCAAGAGGGGGGAGGTCATCCAACCTTCTTTCCAGAACAGCAGCGCGGAGGTCAGACATGGCGCCGCCCGATCTCAACCTCTCCTCGTTGGGCCACCGTAGAAACTGCCCCCCCATGCTGGGCGCGAAACCCAATGATTTCCTCCGGGGGCCGCAACGCATCGCCAGGGGGCATAAAAACGCAACGATGGCTTTAGCATCTTTTTCCAGCCGCGAGTGGACCCCCTTCGCTCCATGCGGGATGGCCTCGGCCAGCCAGTTCTTGAGGCCCTTCCTGGCCCCCTCCTTAGCTGCGGACCGAGCTCGCTTCAGAACCCCGGGGGCGGCCTGAAATGATCGGGCGGCAATTGGATATGACGCGCAGTGGAGATCGCCGGCGCTAGACGCTGACAGGGGGAAAGAAGAGCGACGACATCGGGGGCGCATCCCGACGAGCCGCGCAACGCCGCGCCGGCAGGGTTCACCGCGCGCGTAGATCCAGAGGGCGCGGCGGCTGCGGGCTCCAAGGCGATGGAGCTGGAGGGGGAAAATCGGTCGGGCGAGATGGCGACCGCTCAGCGCCGAATACATAAAAGTCACCCAAGAAGTGTTGGGCGCATTACCTGGGCAGGAAAAGACGACGACGCCAATCGGCCCATGCTGCCTGGGCCCGATGGATTTCCGCGGAGCGCGCGCGCGCGCCGCGCCACTCGCGACTACGACTCGGGAGAACAAATTAAAGACGCGCGTTCGAATGGCACAGCTGGGCGCGAAAGAAGATTCGGGTTTGGACAGGGGCCACTGGAAGCAGTTGCCCATGTCGCGCACTCAGCAAAAGATGGCAGCCAGCGCCGCCATCTAAATTGCCATGGCTATGGACACCATGGCTGGGTGAAAACGCTGGCAGACGCTGGCCGCGCGCGAGGCCTGCAACTCCATTGCGAGCGCGCCCCCGTGACCGCAAAGTGGCACGCGCAATGCGTCGTGACGAAGACGGGCCACAAAGGGCACAGGAACGAGCGCATGTCCGAAAGCGGCCAAGTCGAGGCAGGACGAGATGGATCAAAGCCATAAGCACTGAGCGCGCACTCACGTGCATGAACACGAATGCTGGTAATTTATTGGCAAATTTGAACGATGTGCATCGATGCGACTAGAGGCGATGAAAGCAATCCTGGGCAGATTAGGGTTTGCAGTTAATTTTTGTTCGCAGTGAGTTGTCAACTCCACTGCTCGCGCAATCATCCCGCCCATCCACCCGCAACTTCGTTTGCAAAACGAATTCGGGAGCGATTGCGATGAGTGCTGGGCGTTGGCTGGTGCTTCTGCGACCGCGCTTGCCCGCGCGTGCTCGCGCGCGCAGCGGCCAGCTAGTCTGGCGCGACCGACGAGAGCTCGGTGGCGCTGACCGCTCGGCACATTCCGGCGGGCACTTCAGTGCGAGTCGGCGACTTGGGCGCGCGCGGTATCACGGCAACGTCGGCAATGGTAGACGCGATGATGATAGTAGCGATGCTGGTGACGATGCTGACAGCGACGACGGGGCAGCCAGTGACGGCGCCGATGCTAATCTCGCCGACGACGTTGACGGCGTCTTCGCGTCGGTTATGAAGGTTTTGGAAGGAATTCGAAATTCGCGCGCGGCAGACGCGCGAGAGTGGCTCGCAAGGTATGGTTCGACACGGATCGTGCCACCCCAGCTCGCGCGCAAGGCCGTTCAAACGATTTGGACATGCGCGCGCGATGCCCGATTGGTAGCATGTTGTACACATGTTGGAAAACGCATGGTTTCCTTAAGAATTAGCAAGAGCGCGCGCGCACGCTTTTGTTGAAATTCCGCGTTGCGAAGCCATGTTTATGATCATCATTCGTATTATTATTATTATTATTACTAGTATTATTTAGAGGGCACTCGATTTTGAAATCTTTCCGACACCGAAGGTTTTTGAAGGATTTCGGCATGCTCGCGCGACGACGCGCGCGTGGACACTTCGTCTCGTGTTTTTTTTGGGGGGGGAGCAAGGGATTTTTGAAAACTTCTGGTTTGTTCCCCACATGCTTGGTGGGGTTATGGTTTTCTTCTCTGCCGCGGCGCACCTGCGTCTCCTCCTTATACCTCCCCTCCTCTCTCTTCCTTCCTCCCCTTGCCCGCGCTCAACACATGCACGGCCAGCGCACACATACGCAACCACAGCACAGCACAGCACAGCACAGCACACACATACACATACACACATACACATACGCACAAACACACAAGCACACACAGCACACCGCACACACAGCATAGCACAGCACAGCACAGCACAACACAGCACAGCAAGGCAGCTTCGCAATGCGTGGCAGGCGTGGCACTTCCTCGACACCACAGGGGGTGCGCTGGGGGTGGTCTCCCTATCCGTTGCGGCCTCGCACAACGTGGCAGGCGTGGCACTTCCTCGACACCACAGGGGGTGCGCTGGGGGTGGTCTCCCTATCCGTTGCGGCCTCGCACAGCGTGGCATGCGTGGCACTTCCTCGGCACCACAGGGGGTGCGCTGGGGGTGGTCTCCGTGTCCGTTGCGGCCTCGCAATGCGTGGCAGGCGTGGGGTTTCCTCGACACCACAGGGGGTGCGCTGGGGGTGGTTTCCGTATCCGTTGCGGGCTCGCAAAGCGTGGCAGGCGTGGCACTTCCTCGACATCCTTGACACCACATGGGGGTGCGCTGGGGGTGGTCTCCCTATCCGTTGAGTCCTCGCAAAGCGTGGCACGCGTGGCACTTCCTCGACACCACAGGGGGGCGCTGGGGGTGGTCTCCCTATCCGTTGCGGCCTCGCAAAGCGTGGCAGGCGTGGCACTTCCTCGACACCACAGGGGGTGCGCTGGGGGTGGTCTCCCTATCCGTTGCGGCCTCGCAAGCGTGGCAGGCGTGGCACTTCCTCGACACCACACGCGCTCGGGGTGGTCTCCGTGTCCGTTGCGGCCTCGCAATGCGTGGCAGGCGTAGGGTTTCCTCGACACCACAGGGGGTGCGCTGGGGGTGGTTTCCCTATCCGTTGCGGGCTCGCAAAGCGTGGCAGGCGTGGCACTTCCTCGACACCACAGGGGGTGCGCTGGGGGTGGTCTCCCTATCCGTTGCGGCCTCGCAAAGCGTGGCAGGCGTGGCACTTCCTCGACACCACAGGGGGTGCGCTGGGGGTGGTCTCCCTATCCGTTGCGGCCTCGCAAAGCGTGGCAGGCGTGGCACTTCCTCGACACCACAGGGGGTGCGCTGGGGGTGGTCTCCCTATCCGTTGCGGCCTCGCACAGCGTGGCAGGCGTGGCACTTCCTCGGCACTACAGGGGGTCCGCTGGGGATGGTCTCCCTATCCGTTGCGGGCTCGCACAGCGTGGAAGGTGCGGCACTTCCTCGGCACCACAGGGGGTGCGCTGGGGTTGGTCTCCCTATCCGTTGCGGCCTCGCAATGCGTGGCAGGCGTGGGGTTTCCTCGACACCACAGGGGGTGCGCTGGGGATGGTCTCCCTATCCGTTGCGGGCTCGCAAAGCGTGGCAGGCGTGGCGCTTCCTCGGCACCACAGGGGGTGCGCTGGGGTTGGTCTCCCTACCCGTTGCGTCCTCGCACAGCGTGGCAGGCGCGGGTGGTCCCTCACCGCGGCTGCTATGCGCGCCGGTCGCCCAGGTCACCAGGCTCACAAGGTGTGGCTGGCCCGGCGCTTCTCCTCTTCCACCTCTCCTCTTGAGTGGCGTTACCAACGGTATCGGCGGGGCAACGGCCACCAACATCATTCTCACATGCTTCACTTCAGCTATCATCACTTCAGCCATAATATAAGTAACCGAATACCTTCGAGAATAAACACTAGGGGATAATAAAGTTCGGGGTTCAGGGGGAGATAATCAAAGTACCCACCAGACCTCAGCATAATCTCGAAGTAAGAGATGATCAAGAGGAGACCAAGCCGAGCACGTTTTGAGACATCCTTGGCGTTTAATCTTCATAGAAATATCCTCAACAATGGCTTATCTCGCTGGAGACATCCTCGACAAATCCCTTGTTTCGCTTGAGACATCCACAAACTATTGCTCATTTCGCTTGAGACACCGTCAAACTATTGCTTATTTCGCTTAAGAAACGCATCGTTTCGCTTGAGACATCCTTCAGTATATGCTTGTTTCGCTTGAGACATCCTCGAGTATATGCTTGTTTCGCTAGAGACATCCTCGGAATAGCTCATCCGCCTCGGTGTCCCTGGATAATCAACCGCGGCGATAATAAAGTTCAGGCGGGCGGAGGAATGGAGAAAGCGATATACAAAAACAAAAATAAAAAGAAACAATAAGAAATGAAAAAGAAAAAGGAAAAAACAAAAAGAAAAGAAAACAGAGGAGGAGGAGAAAGAGAAGGAAAAATCTCAAGTTCAAATGTATTAGATTTTATTTACAAGCGCTTTATGAAAATTAAAATGTTTAAGTGCTCGTGTAGGGTAGCTCATGTGCTTCATTTTCCATGGATAATCAACCCCAGGGATAAAAAAGTTCAGAGGGGGGGGCATGAGAGAGAGAGAGAGAGAGAAGAGAGAGAGAGAGAGAAAGAGAGATACATCATAAAGAAAAAGAAAGGAAGGACTTAAAGAGAGAAGATATATTTAAAAAGAAAAGTAGAATAATAAATGAAAAGGATAAAGAGAAGAGGAAAGGAGGATAAAACAAAAAATCTGAAGATTCAAATGTATTAAATTTTATTTACAAGCGCTTTATGAAAATTAATTTTTAAGTGCTCGTGTAGGGTAGCTCACGTGCCTCGTTTTCCCTGGATAATCAACCCCAGCGATAAACAAGTTCAGGGCGCCAGGGGGAGGAGGAGGAGAAAGAGATAGAGAGACAGAGAGAGAGAGAGAGACAGAGAGGCCAGGAAGGAGAAAGAGATAGAGAGACAGAGAGAGAGAGAGAAAGAGAGACAGAGAAAGAAAGAAAGAGAGACAGAAAGAACTACAAAGAGACAGAAGGACATTGGTTTCGCTTGAGACATCCTGAAACAACGTGTTCGCTTCGCTTGATGTTGTTATCTCAACATAAGAAGGAAGTAACTTCCATGGCGAACTTTTCCCGTGGTAATGAAGTTCGGCCTCCGCGCCCCCGCGCCCCCGACCAAACTCTTATTGGTCGACGATAAAAAACTCTAACGACTTAAGGGGGGGGGGGGTACTTTATTCTCATCGGCATGCGGTTATGTAGGGTTCCTCGGTAGCGTAATTATAAACGAGTGCGCGCATCCTAGCTGTTCCAGAGGATGCCGGGGGTGGCGATACCGGCCTAGCTGGGATAGCATGAATTCACAGGTCGGATGGACATTGGGTCAGGATCATATGCGTTTGGCATCGATTCCCGGTGAATCTTTAACCCCGGGTGGGGAGGGTGGCAGAACCTATTTCCTTTTAGAAAGGAGCATTTAGCAAGTGAAGTGCAATGCTCAAACGGAAAAACAGCGTCGCTGCAACGCCAGCACTGGGAACTGAAATGGCTTGGTTCCCACTGGCCGCAGCTGGGAGCGCAGGCCACGCAAAAGGGAGAAAAGTGGGCGGACTAAAAAGTCAGCGCTCGCTGACGCCAGGAGAATGCATTTTCTCCGCACCAGCACAAATTGACACCCGCGTCAAACTACCATCAGAAGGTCACCAACCTGGTAAATGCGGCAATTTTTCAAATCTACGCACCGCGCACGCGATCCGGGGGGCTGTTACATGGACTTCTGCAAAAGAGCGGGCTTCGCGTCGGGACCTGCGTCGCCGCGCGCGTCCAGGCGCGAGGCTGGGCACTTGTTCGACGGTGCGCGGCGACGACTTGACCATCCAAGGTAACGACCAAGTCTCATAATGATTCTAACAGGAAATAATGGGGAAGTACGAGGTGCATGCGAGAGGAAGACCGGTGCCAGGTAAGGAGGACGGGAAGTCAATCCTGATTCCCTACCTAGGCTCTGCCTAGAAGGGTTCTTACTCTCTGGGCTTAAAGGGGCCGGGCAGTGGAAAGCGCCCCGGGCGGTTCCCCCAGCATCCGCCCCGCGGTTCCCCCAGTTACGTCCCCTTAGCTTAGCGTTGCTTGTCTCATCGTAATTTAGCTCATTTCATCTTAGCTTAGCTTAGCTTCATCTTAGCTCAGGTTTATCTTAGCTTAGCTTACCTTCATCTTAGCTTCGCTGAGCTTAACCTCAGCAGAGCACAGCATAGCATAGCATAGCGCAGCATAGCATATCGCAGCACAGCCTATCATAGCATAGCCCAGCATAGCATAGCATAGCGCAGCATAGCATAGCATAGCATAGCATAGCGCAGCACAGCAGAACACAGCCTAGCACAGCGCAGCATAGCATAGCATAGCAGAGCATAGCATAGCATAGTTGTTGCCCATTTGGGGGTATTTATTGTGCCCTACCTAGGCTCTGCCTAGAAGGATTCTTACTCGGTTAGCTTAAAGGGCCGGGCAGTGGAAAGCGCCCCGGGCGGTTCCCCCGGTCCCCTGGGAGCGGTTCCCCCAGTCCCTTGGGAGCTTCAGCTTTAGCTTTAGCTTTCGCTGTAGCTTTAGCTTTAGCTTTAGCTTAGCTTTAGCTTAGCTTTAGCTTAGCTTTAGCTTAGCTTTAGCTTTAGCTGTACCTTAGCTTTAGCTTACCTTTAGCTTAGCTTTAGCTTAGCTTTAGCTTAGCTGTATCTTAGCTTTAGCTTAGCTTTACCTTAGCTTTACCTTAGCTTTACCTCAGCTTCTAGCTTAGCTGCACCTTAGCTTTAGCTTAGCTCCAGCTTAGCTCCAGCTTAGCTTGAGCTTAGCTTCAGCTTAGCTTTAGCTTAGCTTTAGCTTAGTTTTAGCTTCAGCTTTAGCTTAACTTCAGCTTAGCTTTAGCTTAGCTTTAGCTTAGCTTCAGCTTAGCTTTAGCTTAGCTTCAGCTTAGCTTTAGCTTAGCTTCAGCTTAGCTTTAACGTAGCTTTAGCTTAGCTTCAGCTTAGCTTTAGCTTAGCTTCAGCTTAGATTCAGAGTAGCTTCAGCTTAGCTTCAGCTTAGCTCTAGCTTAGCTTTAGCTTAGCCCCTAGATTAGCGTTACTGTTACTACTAATGCTGCTTTCCTAGGGGCTCTATCTCCTAGGTAGGGTCGCACTGGGATAATTGTTTAAGCGATTGAAGAATGGACGAGCGAAGGAGTGAGGCACGTGGCCGACCAGAGACATGCCTGGTTAATCTTCAGAGGGTCAGGGCTAGCAGAGAATGCGGCGATGTGTGAGACACCAGGAGAGAAGTTACCAGCGGGGCCAGCGGACAAGCATACGAGCATAAACATGAACTGCTGAGTCACGTAGAACACAAACATGCACCAAGCATTAGCGGCTGGTTCAAAGTACTTAATATGGCCTGGTGCGTGTCGTCGCCGACCACGAGATCCATGGAATCGTTAATCAAGCTTGGTACGTATCTGAAGGATCCTGACATGGCATGGCGCTGGTAAAAGTACCAAACTTTACCCGTAGGACTGACAACGTTGACCGACGCTGATCCTGCGGGATGTAAGAGATGTAGGAAGTCCACGAGCGTGGGAGATGTAAGGTGGGGACGCCGCATGATAAAACCCTGGAGCTCTATGCAGAAAACGTGTGATTGATCCTTTGGGGAAGATGAGCATCGCGGCATGGCGAGAGGAAGGCCAGTAGTTTTTGGCCTGCAGGCAGTGTTGATGGATTTCCGAGCAACGCGTGTCACCGCGTTCAGGCGCGACGCCACTGCAGCGATCTCAATAAAATATGACACTGGGATTGCCAATTGTGGAGGACGCAGCACAAAATTCGGAGTGGATGTCTAGAAGTGGACAACGGAGGCGCGGATGCTAACCTTAACCTTATGGGTGCGGCGAGGGCGCGAGCATGCAAATTGGCGGCACAGGACAGAGTCGCAAGGAAGGGAGGCATGAGCCAGCACTGGCAACAGCATGTTAAACGTCCATAGCCAGTCGCCGCCAGGGTTCCAGTTACCAAAGTCACCGCGCCATATTAATTTCTTACTTCTAACATCTCCCAGGTCGCTTGTTACTCACCTCGTTCACCGTGGCCCGTGCCCGGATGCCTGTCTTGAACCTGTCGTAAGTAGCCGGCGCGGCGGTAGACGGCGCGGCGCTCGAAGTGGCCGCGCCTGATGCTGTAATTCGCGAGGGGGGGAGGCCGTGGAGGAGGCCGCATCGCGCATCATTGAATTCTGCAACCAGGCATTCGACACCACGCGGCAAAACGACACCCTGGACGAGGCCAAGTCATTGTTGGCAAAACGATTGTGCGATCAGCTATGTAACTCTTCCGACGCCCTCCGTTGCGCGTTCGAAGATCGCGTTGGTTCAACTAACGCAGTGAAAGAGATCCTCGGTGAAGTGATGACGCGCTGAGACGAGCTATTCAGGCGCAGTGCATAACTCAGCGATGAACACGATGGGATCCCGAAGGGTGAGACTGCCCGCTATGCAAGCGAGTACACGTGAGGCGCGACATTGTGGCCAATCACGAACACTGCTTGGCGAAGTTACAGGAGAAGAGACACTATTTGATCAATTTCTGCACGGCTGCGCAATCCAATCAAGTCGTTGAAACGTGGCAGTGCGACATCTGGCCGCGGTAGCCCGAGGCCATCGAATGCCAGGCCGCAGTCACCGAAGACAGTGGGCGCCACGGCCAAATCACCGCCGATGATGTCGCAGGCGGCCACGTCGCCGATCAAAGCGGCCCGAGCGAACCCCCCAGGCCGATCGAGTGCGTCTGGACAAGAGGCCAGGACAACGGACGCGCCAGCGGCCAAGCGGGTCAAGAGCTCCAGCATAAACATGGGCGGCCCGCCGATCGCCTCCCCGAGCTCGCCCGCCGAGGAGCCGCCGGAGCCGCCGGCGGGCCCGCCTGCAGGGGCGGAGCGCGATCGAGAGCGCAGAGAAGCGGGCGAGCGCGACTCGCTGGCAGGCAGTCCAGGTGGCGCGCCTCCGTTGGGGGCCCCAGTTCACGCAGTGCCACCAGCTCTAACAATCGCCGGCGTGTTCACGTCCGTGCCAATCGCGTCGCCGGCCCAAACTGGGGTGACCTCGAACCTGGTCACCCCGTCGAGTCACGCGCCGACTTCGCGCTGTCGTCCGAGCGCTATAACCGCGACCCTAACTTTCGCAGGAATTTCGGTCGCGCTACTGGTTTGGACCGTTGGGTGAGGGAGTGGCGGGGTGACCGCATCGTGGGTTGAATCGACCAGGAGCCGCGCGAGTTAACGGATTCGGAATGTGATATCGCAACTACAGACGGCAGTCCCACTTACAATGAGTCCTTCGACGTCTTGCACGGAAGCAGGTTCAGGATGTTGCAACTTGGAGACCCGGAAGGTTTTCGTGCTTGGCGTAAAACGTTCATTGAGCACCGCGTGGAAAAAGGGCGCGATCTCTGGGTCAGGGTCGTAGACGCTGCTGCAGGCGCGTTCCCGGATGAAGTTGAAAGTTGCATTGGGCCCTTGATGCAAGCGATGCTTCGTCCACCTGCTTACAACTGGGACATCGACGATAGCGCGCAGCTCTACGTTAACAGTGTTCCTGGATTGCAGGAGTGGGAATGTGCAGACATGTTGACCACATGGTTCGGCATGCTCTGGCCGAGTAACCCCACGGTGGGCATGACGTATCCCCACAACGACAGCACGATTTGCAATCACCATGAAGACATCATAACGGGAACGTTGGCGATACGGTTCCTAATCGAAAAGCTGGCCAACGATTTTCTAGCGTCATGGACGGCCTTCACGCTTTCTGTTTCAATTCCAACACTCCAGGTATATGGGCAGCTGGGCATGATGAGGAGCTTGTGGAGAAGCTCCCAATGGCCTAAGGCCAGACGAAGCTCTCAGCCCAGTTTACACCATGGCGGGAAAAAGCCGGCGCGACGCGGCGTGTGTTACCGAAGCGCGATGAGCAAGGAGGAGATCTTGTGGCAGGCTCACTTACCGGGGAAACACTACACCTACACCCTGTGGACCTTTTAACCAGACCTGGGTGGTTGACACCCACTCGGGCACCGAGTGCTCCAGGAGGGGTGCCATGAGGGGTCGGGCCATGCGTAACGCCGTCCCTGAGCTACCCAGCCTACAGTTATTGTAAAGCCACGGGCCGTTACAACGGGATGAGGAACATGTTTGCCAAAACGTTTTACAATTGCGACCGCGGCTTGCAGGTGGGAGTTTGGGAGGACACTGATAAGGAGGATGCCGCGTGGAACGACCACAGTTTCATAGGGGACGAGGACCGCTTCCGCATAAATGAAAGGCATCGCCAGCGCGGGGCGCCCCCCAATGGAAAGGGTAAACGCCCCAGGTGTAGTTCGGCCCATCCCAGACGCGGCGCGTGAACGTAACGTGAGAGACGAGTACCCATCTACCCAACCTTACTCCTCTCCATTGTCTGTAGTGCGAGTAACCAGTGGGCAATTTCACCAGCTTGTGTGTACACGGCAGCTGTGACAAATGAAGATAGCGCGGGGATCTTGTCGTAATCCAAATTATGTTTTGCATTGCCGTGCTGCAATGATGTTGCGCAACTTGTGCGCCTGTTTGAATTCATGCGTGCACGAAAAATATAATGTGAGTGTGCCAACTAAGCCAATGTCGCGGTATCGGTCACTGGTTCTGCTACAGCTTTGGTGTTGTTGAGACTGTTCCCGCTTATATTTGTGGCCAGCATGTTTATATAATACTGCGCGTAACTAGCCCGACCTGGGTCATCATGTCGAGGGGGAGGCGATGTAGCACGTCCGGTTATTGTGCCATCCGTTGCCTCTGGGTCAAGTCAAGACTCCGCCTCACGGCGGTACTGGACGCACACCCTATGATTGTGAGTGCAAGTGCACTTGCAGTAAAACGTGTCCTATCATCATTACAATCGTTTTGTTCATTCTGCCAGAGGAGGAGCGGAAGGAGGGGAAGAGAGGAAGAGCAGGGAGGAGGAGGAGGAGGATGATAATGATGATGTAGTTGAGGATGATGACGAGGATGCCGATAATGTTGTGGATCATGATGATGATGATGATGATGTTGTTGATGTTGTGGATGATGATGATGATGATGATGATGATGATGATGATGATGATGATGATGATGATGATGATGATGATGATGATGATGCTGATGCTGATGCTGATGCTGATGCTGATGCTGATGATGATGATGATGAGGAGGAGGAGGAGGAGGAGGAGGAGAAGGAAGAGGAGGAGGGAGGACAAGAAGGAATGGGGGAGGGAGGGGCGAGGAGGACGGAGGAGGTGCAGGGAAGGAGGGGACGAAGGAGGAGGTCCATTCCACTCGCTGGAGGCGGCGTCGAAATCGCTGGCGCAGACCCGGCACCAGGGGTGATGGAGCTGAAGGAGTGCATGGACCTGTGCGAGGACACGCCCCTGTGCGACGCCGTCCAGGTGCAGGACTACTCCACCGAGACCGGCCCCTGCTGGCTGCGGGCGGAGGTGGACGTCCAGGAGCAGTCGGTGAAAACCGTGCCCTCTCGACGGAGCTCGGCCGGGGTCAGGAGGGCTGGCCTCTCTGGGGGTGAGGCCTCGCATCTCTTGGCGCTACCAGCTGCGCAGCGAGCGCCACTTTCGTGCCCCCCCTGGGAGGATCGGCGGTGGCGCCCTGCGGAGATGCAAGCCAGAGCTGGCCTCTCTGGGCGCTGGCAACCGCGCGACCGTCGGCTGTTTCACGCGCTCCTGGGGGGTCCAGCGGCGTGGTGTCCTACGCAAGTGCGCATGGCGCGCTCCAGGAAGGTCCTTGCCTTCGAGGATCGCAGGAGTTGGCACCTCTCCCTCGGTGGAAGGTCGGCGGAAGCTGGAGGCAGCACGCAGAACGAGGACGGTTCTGTCCGCGGAAGGCTGGCGGAAGCTCGCGGAAGTACAAGGGCGACCCCAGAGATGGCAGCATGTCAGGGTTCAGGGTTCGTGGAGCCCGCCACATGGGACCTCTCCTTGGGTGCTGCCAGCTGCGCAAGTGTCGCCACTTTGGTGGGCTCTGGAGAGAGGTCCAATGGAATGGTATCTTAAGCGCGTAGATCCGAATGAGACTTCGCCTTCCTTGACGATGCCAGCTGCTCATGTTTCGCCAATTGCGCGGATTCCTGGGAGGTCTAGCGGAGCGGTGTCCTACGCAGATCCGAAGGAGACATCGTTTCCTTGGGCGGTTACAATTGCGCAACGTCGCCACTTGCCTGGGCGGTGTCACCAGCGCAAATTCCATCGCTTTCGTGCGGTCCCGGGAGGCCCAGCGGAGCGACGTCTCATAACGCTCTTTCGTTGTCGTCTGATACCTTCCCAGGGGTGCCACATTCGTAGGCTCCCCATGCAAGTAGCTATCGGAAGGTTCCTAGGGGCTCTTGGGTGCATATTGAGGCAGCGCTGGGCCATCTTTGCGGCCGTGGTGGCTCGTGGCCTTCCTGGGCCGTCCTGGCAGCCATGGAGTGCCACGGAGGGCGCCGTGGAGGTCTCTGGCAGCCTCGGGAGGCTTGGGAGGGGAGGGCGGGATGCACGCGATTGGGCTTGTCGATGGGGGGCGGGTCCTTCAGATGCTTACGGAAGCCCTGCCAGACAGCTCCTGCTGTTGAGGGAGCGGAAGCGTAGCAGCGATATGGTTGTACGTGGTTCGGCTCAGTGGCCTCCCGAAGCGGACCACTTGAATTCATTGTGTTCTGCTCGGTTGACCTGTGCCAGCGCATAGCACCGGCCCACGTTAACGTGACGACCGATCTGATCAACATAGCTCAAGAGGCCCATGCCACTCCGCCAGCCCACAGAAGTTAGACGACGGGGCGAATGTAATCTGGGCTGCACGGGCTGCTCGAGTACACTACAGCATGGGAGGACGACGATGAGCGATTGTTGCCCAGGAGGAGCAGAGAGGCAATAGAGAGGGGGAGAGTGGTCAGGATGTTGGGATGTCGTTGCGACCATCTCCATGTTGGGCCCTTCCCTGCCGTGCTGTCGTGTATTTTTGTCTTGCCTGAGAGCTCCAAATCGCCCGGGGTTGGTGTAGATGCGAGGGAGAAAAACGGGAGATAATGAGGAGGACAAGGAGGAGAACCGCCGCAGTAGGAATGATGGAGTCGTGGGGTTGTGAGAGCACGAGCTTCGAATGTCCAACCGTGCATCTCCGTTCCGTCATTGTAAACAGCAGGTGCACAACTTATTAGTGAGCCCGCAAAGCGGGAAGCACAGCGGGCCCACAAGGGGGAACTAGAAACGCAAATCTCCTGATCAGCAAGTGGTGGACGGTTTTGGCCTGGTGACCGAACAATTGGGCCTCGTTTGTGACCCTCGCAGGGCCTTTTAACGTGCTTTCTGGCCCCCCTGGGGCTCCTCTTGGGGCCGTTTGAAGCCTCCTCCCTAAAAGCTGGGCCCGCGTTTCTTAACCAACTTGCCGGGCAACTGGCCCAGTTACTTGAGCACGTTAGCCCCATCCACCGTTAGCAACAGAAATTGGCCCGGGTTTTGTTCTCAGAACCTTCCTGGAAGCTGGCCCAGATTTCTTAAGCGATCATTTTCTTGAACGCATGTTCGGCTGTATTGGCTTCCCTTCCTGGGTCCTCGGGTCGTTTGGGAAGCAAAGCTGGCGCGTCCTTAGCGTGGCGCTGAAGTCAACGAGCTGGCCCGCGGGACCCCGTGTGTCCCGTGGGGCGCAGTGGGGTTGGAGGCATTGCCCCATCTATCTCTGCGCATCCTTCAGGGTCGGCCCATGTGTGCCCCGCCAGAGGTCGCATTCCAAGTCGCCTGGGCGTTTTCGTCGTTGTGCTTTGGGGTTTGCTTCAGTCAGCTGGCTGCACATGGCATCCCGTGGCCGTCTGATCCTCTGTGATGAGCGCGCGTCCGCGCGAAGCGCTACTATTCGCCGTGGCTTCCCAGCCAGCCACCAACAACCCGATTACGTTCGCGCGACACTGTTCTGCCCTCATGTGCCTCTTCTGTGGTTTCGTGAGGGCCGAAGTCTTGGGACCCTGTTGAGGCGGTCGTGGGCCGTCGTGGACCCACCTTCGGGGCCCCCTTGGAGGCCCGCTGGGGCAATCTGCGGATCTGGGGCCATCTTGGGGGCAACTTTCAGGAGGGAGACACACAGACGCAAGTCCTTGTCGAATCCGAATAAAATACTGAAGCTATGGGAGGTGGAGGGGAAGACGAGCATCCAGAAGATATGGAACTACACCAGGGCATCCCAGAATTTGTGTTGAGTTACTTGCTTATGCCTGGGCCCCTTTGAATGGATTATCTAGTGCGTCTGATAGCATTTCGGTGAGGTAGCAGACACGCAATGTCAGCGCTCAGTGTGTGTGGGTGTGTGTGTGATGGGTTTGAGCGTCTGAGCTCACTCTTAGGATTTGTTTTGTTTTTTTTGCTGTCTCTTTACGTAATTAGGCCCCTTGAGTTATAACTGATTCCCTTTGGTCGTGCAGAAGCTGCCATGGAGCCCTCTTGGAGCGAATCTTGGGCAATCTGGACGCGCCCGAGAGTGGAGTTGGAGGCTCTAAAGGCCCGGAAGGTCCGTGCGGCGGTTGCCTTTCATGTTGATGTTGGGCTCCCGGGGAGGGGGAAAGGGCGGGGGGGGGGCGGCCAAGCATCTCGCGCGCACTCTCACCCCAGGCAAATGCGGGGGTCGGTGCGTCACGACTTGCACATTGCAGTCTCGCCTTCTTTTGCCGATCCTGTCACGGCTTAGCCTGCATGGCCTAATTTAGGTCTACGTAGCTTGATCAAGAGGCTCGCGTCATTCCTCCGACCCCCGAAAGGGGAATGGGTGACTGTACTGTGCACTGATTTCCGTCTCCCATATCCGCGGCAGCCCGACCGGACATGATACCCGGGCGACTTTTCGCGAGCATTGAAGTGGACGGGGTCCCTCAGACTGTCAAGCTCGCAGAGATAACTGTGCACGTGCGGAGACTCGATATCCACACCTGCTGCTTGCATGAAACCCGGGCTACCAAGGTGGAGGGGTACGAGGGCGAGACGTAACGATGCGATGTCATGCTCTCCAGAGCGGGCGCGGAGGAGCGATCCTGGGCAAGAGTTGGACTCCATTGCGGCGCCGGCCGTGGCTCATCACAGCGGGGCCCACAGACAGCTCTTGGACCGAATGCCTCAACTTAAGCTCCGTCTGGGCAGCGGGATTTTTGTAGCGCGCTGCGTCTGCGCCCCCCCGCGACCTCCGACCGCTGCCGCAGAGGCTGCGAGCTATAGCGACCTCGACGAATATTGCGGGGCGTGTTCGGCCTGCGCCAAGAAAAAGGGATCGGGCGACTTCAATGCCAGGGTTGGCCACGCAGACCGGGGAGAAAACGTAGTTGGAGATTTGATTTGGGGCAGGTGGGCCTTGAGCGAGATCGACAGTCCTTATGTGGATTTGCTCTTGGAATTCTGCGTTGGGCGGTCCGTGCTCGTTGCCATTGTCTTTATCGATCAACTCGTGGAATCATGCGCGGAGCCAATGGGGGACATTTCGGAGGTGAAGTACAAGATCTTGGACCTGCTTCTGCGCGATGGCGCCGCCCTCCACCGCATCCCTGGACTGCGAAGCCGCAGAGAAGCCGCTCTCGCAACGTACCATAAAATGGTTACAGGTACAATGCGCCACCGCGACGAAGAGCAGCCGCCTGAGCGAGTCCAGCGGAAGGACAAAACGGCCCCCCCAGGGACCTTTGAGCCCAATCGTTGTTCGCCGAAGTATTTCTGGAAGCCGTTGGCTGCGATCCCCACAGCAGCGCTGCGGGGGGGGGGGGGGGCGGAACATAACAGCAGCGATTGCTGCCGAAGTAGTCCTCCCGTCCTGTGTTCTTGGCAAAAGAAAGCCATTGACATCCCAGCGCGCGCTGGATTTGATCGGTCAGCGCAGTGCCGCGCGGAGCCAACGCAATCGAATGGAAGAGACGCGTCTTTTGAAACAAATGAGAGAGTCACAGAAAAAGAGGACAAACCACATTAGGTTGATTATGGCATCGCCGAGCATATCTGGGGCGCACTACGAAGGCATTGCAAGCCGAAACCTCGGAAGCAAGGGCGGCTCAAGCATCTGGCTGGGGCGCCTGTTGAGAACACTGACCGCGCCGATGCAATGGCCGATTTTGCTCAGAAGGTTCAGTGGAAGATAAGACTGGCGGCATTGATCGTTGGTTCAAGTCTTTCGCAGAGCAACCTGAGCTGTAGACGAGAGCAGAAACATCGACATTTCCAAGCTCGGACTATAAACGCTGCCTTGGGTTCATTTTCTACTGCGCGGCTGAACACAAAAACAGACTGGCGAAAGACCCAGCCCTACGCAGCTGCGAGTGCCGCATTGTTGGCGCCGCTTCCGGTGGAGCTCCCGATGGGGCCGCGAGACGCGTGGAGGGACGCGCCAAATTGGTCGCGGCGGCGCCACGCCAACCCTCCCACTGGAGCCTTCGGTAGGGCATCCTCTGGGGCCGCGAGACGCGCGAGGGGGTGCGCCGAATTGGGCGCGGTGGTGCCGTGCGAACTCTCCCACTGGAACCTTCGGCGGAACTCCCTATGGGGCCGCGAACAGTGCGAGAGGTGTGCCAGATTGGGCGCGGCGGCGTCACGCGTCCCACTGGAGCCTTCGGTGGAGCTCTCTTTGGGGGCACGAACCCGTGCGAGGGGCGCGCCGGAATTGACATGCGGTGGGCGGGGAGGGCGCGTGTGGACGCGGCCACTGGGGCCTTCGGTGGAGCTCCTTATGTGGCCACGGAGCGTGTGAGGGGTTTGCCGACATGGGCATGCGGTGGGCGGGGGGGACGCATGCGGACACGGTCCCTGGGGCCTTCGAAGCAGCTCCCTTATGCGGCCTCGAGCTGTGTGAGGGGTGTGCCAGCATAGACATGCGGTGGGCGGGGAGGGCGCATGCGGACGCGGCCACTGAGGCCTTCGGTGGAGCTCTCTTCGGGGCTGCGAAGCGCGTGAGGGGTGTGCCGAAATTGGCGTGCGCTTGGCGGGGAGGGCGCATGCGGACGCGGCCACTGGGGCCTTCTGTGGAGCTCCCTTCGGGGCCGCGAAACGCGTGAGGGGTGTGCCGGAATAGACATGCGGTGGGCGGGGAGGGCGCATGCGGACGCGGCCACTGAGGCCTTCGGTGGAGCTCTCCTCGAGGCCGCGAAGCGTGTGAGGGGTGTGCCAGAATGGACATGCGGCGGGCGGGGAGGGCGCATGCGGACGCGGCCACTGGGGCTTCTGTGGAGCTCCCCATGCGGCAGCGAACCGTGTGCGGGGTGTGCCGACATGGGCATGCGGCGGGCGGGGAAGGCGCATGCGGACGCGGCCACTGGGGCCTTCCGTGGAGCTCCCTATGGGGCCTCGAGCCGTGTGAGGGGTGTGCCGGAATGGACATGCGGTGGGCGGGGAGGACGCATGCGGACGCGGCCACTGGGGCTTTCGGTGGAGCTCCCTTTGAGGCCATGAAACGTGTGAGGGGTGTGCCACAATGGACATGCGCTGGGTGGGGAGGGCGCATGCGGACGCGGCAACAGGGGCCTTCGGTGGAGCTCCCTATGGGGCCACGAACCGTGTGAGGGGTGTGCCGGAATAGACATGCGGTGGGCGGGGAGGCCCAGGCGGACGCGGCCATTGGGGCCTTCGGTGGAGCTCCCTATAGGGCCTCGAGCCGTGTGAGGGGTGTGCCACAATGGACATGCGCTGGGCGGGGAGGGCGCGTGCGGACGCGGCCACTGGGGCCTTCTGTGGAGCTCCCTATGGGGCCTCGAGCCGTGTGAGGGGTGTGCCGGCATGGGCATGCGGCGGGCGGGGAGGACGCATGCGGACGCGGCCATTGGGAGGTTCTGTGGAGCTCCCTATGGGGCCTCGAGCCGTGTGAAAGGGTGTGTCAGAATGGACATGCGGTGGGCGGGTAGGGCGCATGCGGACGCGACCACTGGGGCTTCCGTGGATCTTCATGGGGCCACGAAGCGTGTCAGGGGTGTGCCGAAATTGGCATGCGGAGGGCAGATGCAATGAGGGGCAGGAGGGAGGAGGGGGAGGAGGAAGGAAGGAAGGATAACGCGGGGCGCTGTGTCTTCAAAACGAGGACCCAACACCGCAGGATGGTTGCGAAAAGCGAGGTTGGATGGATTCTAAGCCAAATGCTTCAGAAGAGCTTTACGCATTCAAGATTATTTCTGGTCGCGCGTTTCAAGTAAGACCGTATTCCAGCAGGTTCGGTTGGACCCTTACAGCACTCAGCTTTTGTGGCAACAGCTCGCACTGCATGGAAACAGAAATTGGGGATCGAGCCCAGCTTTGTTTAGACGAACAAATTTTCGACCTGACAGACATTGTACTGTCTGCTACGGGCGCGTTCACAAGCAAGCGTGGACGACCGCAACGGGAATTGGCAACTGGGCTGCGCAATGATTTCGACGAGTTTCAATTTGCACGTTTTGCTTTTGCAGCGTATACATGACCCTGTGCGATGGGATGCCCTTGCGAAGCGTCACACCACAGTGCGGCGAGTCCGACGGGCATCGGCATCTTTGACTTCCAGTTTGTTTTCTTAGCCTCGCTCCTTTCATGTCCTTTCACAGCTTGTCTGCAGCCTTCGGCCAGATACAGTCCAGGCGGATTTCGTATCGCTCGCTCGCTTGTTGGTTGTCCTCCCTCCTTCCCCTCTTCTTCCTCCTCCTTCTCCTCTTCCCCCTTCCCGCCGCGCACGATGTAAAATTTGCGGCCGCCATTGCGCCGCCGCTCCCGCAAAGCGGTGAGAATAGGCTGGCCTTGTTTTCTTCCTTTCGCCCACGCGTTCCGGCGCAAGGCATATGTGAGTGAGCGAAGTGCATACCTATACAGCGAAACAGTCAAGCCCACAGTGCTGAATTTCGAGACTATTGGACACCTCTTGGAGGCCCTTTGGAATCATCTTGGAGGTTTCTTGGGACCCGTTGGGGAGCATTTGAGGCTCTCTCAGGGTTTTTGGGAGGGGCCCTCTTTGTTCTTTGAAGCCGTGGGGCGCCTTCTTGGAATTCCCCAATCAGTGCTTGCACTATCTTGCATTGAAGGGGTTTTGCTGGACTTTGAAGGATTTGGCGAAAATTGGCGGCCGATTTCGGTAAGCCGCCAGGTTCCCGGGTTCCCATGTCCGGATTCCCCGATTCCCGGTTGCTGGTTCCGTTCCGAATTCGGAGGGCGGCTGGGTTCCTGGGTTTCCGGTATCGTGGGTTCCTCGTAGATCTCCTTATCGATCGGCCCCACTATCGATCACACTACCCACATCTCTATCAACCTCATTATCGATTTCACAATCGACCACACTATCGATCTCACAATCGTTCTCATAATTGATCGCACGAACGATATCACGATCGATCTCACTATCGATCTCGCTGGCTCCACTTCACCATCGGTTTCACGATCGACCCTCCAATCGTCCTCAGTAGCGATCCCACTATCGATATCACGATAGATCCCACAGTCGATCTCAATATCAACATCATTCATGTTCTACCCATCCACTGATTGGAATTTTTCCTAGTAGTGTAATTATCTTTAAGACAATTTATCGAAAGAGCGTCTTTGGGCCCTGTTCGGGCGCTCTTGGGGCGCTTCGGGGGGCCTTCGGGACCGTCTTGGAGCAATTCTGGACTCCTCTTGGAGCTCTCTTGGGCGATCTTGGAGCAATCTTGAATCTTGAGGCATCAGAAGTCCAGAAACCCATCGAAGCGACAAGGCGGGAAGGCACACATGGATGAACAGAATTTAGCAGTTTCCCCCCAAGCCGTGCTTGCACTCAGCGTTTCAGACCTGTCTTAGGCACCGAAGTAAGCGGAGGGGTGTGCCCGGGTTTCGCCTGGCGCCCGGTTGGTGGCCGCCGGTGGGCGCATCGTGGGTGCCACGTGCGTGGATTGGGTGGGCGCGCTGTGGAGGTAAACAAAAACCCGCACTCTTGACCTCTTGCTGCGGGGGTGAAGAAACCGCACTCTTGACCTCTTGCAGCCTTGCTCGCGCGCTGCACAGCACATGCGTGGGACACCGCAGCCTTTTGGCCCAGAGGAGGACCTGGAGTCCGAAGCGCGTCGCCAGCTAAAAGTGGTTGAGATCGGTAATGCACCAAGTGTTGGGTGGGCACGCTGTGGGGTTTCGGTTGGTGCCCGGTTTGTGGCCGCCCGTGGGTGCCTCGTGGGCGCCCCGTGCGTCGTGGGGGGTTGCCCGGGTTTCGCGCGGTGCCCCGCTGGTGGCCGCCTCGCGGACAGCTCGCACCACGCAGCTTGCGCACGTAGCTGACATCACATGTATTGCGCCGTCTAGCTTGCACCACATCGCTTGCAGCACACATATACAAACATATCTATATCTCTATATATGTATATATATATATATAAGAGAGAGAGAGAGAGAGAGAGAGAGCACGATGAATAAAAAAACACATGAGAGAAAACATGAGAGAGAGACAGACAGACAGACAGACAGAGACAGAGAGGGAGAGCACCATGCAAAGTGTTCGCCACATACTTGGCTTGCCACACACATCTCGCACCTCATCAATTGCATCACGTGAAATGCACCATACAGCTTGAACCACGTAGAGAATACCACATCGAGAACACAATGCATATTGTACCACATGAGTAGTACCACCTAGGTTGCACGACATGTATTTTCCTTCCTAAGAAGAGAATCGACTCTACCCCCCCCCCCCGGCGTTATCCCCACCCCTGTCGGGTATGTAAATCATATATGATTCTGACCACATGTCCATCCTAAGTATGAATTTGCACTATCCCAGGGGGGGCGGTATCGCTCCCCCTGAGGTTCCCTTGTAACAAATAATACGCGGGGACATGTTTTGTTCTAACATAAGACTTTTTCGCGAATCCTCTGCAAACTATGGGACGAAGTGCGCACGCGCGCGTCGTCGCGCGCGCATGCAGAAATCCTTCAAAAACCATCGGTGTCGGAAGGATTTCCCAATCGAGTTTCCCAAAAACGTACAAACACACAGGGTTTCGCAACACAGAGTTGCTAAAAAGGCTTCCGCGAAAGCTCTTGCGAAATCTGAAGAAAACCACAGGTTTTTTTTTCAATATTTTCACAACATGCTACCAAACGGGCTCCGCGCGCGCGCATGTCGAAATCTGTCGAACGCCCTTGCGCGTGTGCCGTCGCGAGAATCCTTTGCAAACAATGGGACGAAGTACAGATGAGCGCGTCGTCGCGCGCCTATGCCGAAAACCTTCAATACCCATCGGTTTCGGAAGGATTTCAAAATCGTGTGTTCAAAGAACCTACAAGAACAGAAGGCTTCGCAACACGGATTTTCAACAAAAGCGTACGCGCGCGCTCTTGCGTCGTCGTCGTCGTCGTCGTCGTCGCCGTCCTCCCTCCTCCCGCGTCGTTGTCGTCGTCGTCGCCTACGTCGTCCTCTGTCTTTCCTCGTGTTCGTCGTCGTCGTCGTCGTCCTCTTTGGCGTCGTGGTCGTTTCCGTCGTCGTTGTCGCCGTGGTCGTCCTTCCTCCTCCTCCTCCCTCGTCGTCGTCGTCGTCCGTCGTCGGCGTCTCGTCGTCGTCCCTTCTGTTTCGTCGCCGTTGTTGTCGTCGTCGTCGTTGTCGTCGTCGTCGTCTTCCCTCTTCCCTCGTCGTTGTCGTCGTCGGCGTCGCCGTCCTTCCTCCTTCTTCGTCGTTCGCGTCGTCGCCGTCCTCCCTCCCTCCTCGTCGTTGTCGTCGTTGTCGCCGTCGTCGTCCTCCCTCCTCCCTCGTCGTCGTCTTCGTTGGCGACGTCGTCGTCGTCGTCGTCGGCGTCGGCGTCGGCGTCGTCGTCGTCTTCGTCGTCTTCGTCGTCGTCGTCGTCGTCGACGACGTCGTCGTCGTCTTCGTCGTCGGCGTCGTCGTCGTCGGCGTTGTCATCGTCGTCGTCGGCGTCGTCGGCGTCGGCGTCGTCGTCGTCGTCGGTGCCGTCGTCGTCGTCGTCGTCGTTGTCGTCGTTGTCGTCGAAGCCGTTGGAGACGTCGTCGGTGTCGTCGTAGTCGGTGTCGGCGGCGTCGTCGTCGTTGTCGTTGTCGTCGTCGGCGTCGGTGCTGCTGCCAAGTGCAATGTGGTACCTACCGTCACGGTCTTAGGAGGTCTTGCGACCAAGTTGCGGGTGGGAGGGTGGGATGTTTGCACGAGCAGTGGAGAGGACAGTTTCAAGACAGTCAAAGTGGATTAATTACACCACATGGACGACACCACATATATTTCACCACGTAGATTCTCCTTTCTAAAAAAGAGAATAGACTCTACCCCCCCCACGGACTTATCGGTTCCCCTTTGGATAATACGATTTCATAAATATTCTGCACACTCGCCCATCCTAAATATGAAAACATACCATCCCAGCTAGGCCGGTTTCCCCCCCTGAGGTTCCATTGTAAAAAACATTATGCGGTGACATTTTTTGTTCTGACAACACTTGTTCACGAACCCCTTGCGAAAATGAGACGAAGTGCACACGCGCGCGTCGTCGCGCGCGCATGCCGAAATCCTTAAAAAACCTTCGGTGCGGGAGGGATTTCGCAATCGAGTTTCCAAAAAACATACAGAAACACATGGTTTCGCAACACAGAGTTGCTAAAAAAGCTTCCGCGAAAGCTCTTGCGAAATCTTAAGAAACCATAGGTTTTTCAAGATTTTCACAAAATGCTACCAAACGGGCTTCGCGCGCGCTCATGTCGAAATCTGTCGAACGCCCTTGCGCGTGTGCCGGCGCGAGAATCCCCTGCAAAAAATGGGACGAAGTGCAGGCGCGCGCGTCGTCGCGCGCGTATGCCGAAAATCTTCAATACCCATCGGTTTCGGAAGGATTTCAAAATCGTGTGTCCAAAAAACCTACAAAAACACGAGGTTTCGCAACACGGATTTTCAACAAAAGCGTGCGCGCGCGCTCTTGCGTCGTCGTCGTCGTCGCCGTCCTCCCTCCTCCCGCGTCGTTGTCGTCGTCGCCGTCGCCTACGTCGTCCTCTGTCTTTCCTCGTGTTCGTCGTCGTCGTCCTCTTTGGCGTCGTGGTCGTTTCCGTCGTCGTGTCGCCGTGGTCGTCCTTCCTCCTCCTCCCTCGTCGTCGTCGTCGTCGTCCGTCGTCGGCGTCCTGTCGTCGTCCCTCCTATTCCGTCGCCGTCGTCGTCGTCGTCGTCGTGTCGTCGTCGTCGTCTTCCCTCCTCCCTCGTCGTTGCCGTCGTCGGCGTCGCCGTCCTTCCTCCTTCTTCGTCGTTCGCGTCGTCGCCGTCCTCCCTCCTCCCTCGTCGTTGTCGTCGTTGTCGCCGTCGTCGTCCTCCCTCCTTCCTCGTTGTCTTCGTTGGCGACGTCGTCGTCGTCTTCGTCGTCGGCGTCGTTGTCGGCTTCGTCGTCGTCGACGTCGGCGTAGTCGTCGTCGCCGCCGTCGTCGTCGTCGTCGTCGTCGTCGGCGTCGTTGACGTCGGTGTGGTCGTCGTCGGTGTCGTCGTTATCGTCGTCGTCGGCGTCGTCATCGTCGTCGTCGTTGTCGTCGTCGTCGGCGTCGGTGTCGTCGTCGTCGGTGTCGTCGTCGTCGTCGGCGTCGTCGTCGTCGTTGTCGGCGTCGTCGAAGTCGTTGGAGACGTCGTCGGTGTCGTCGTAGTCGTTGTCGACGGCGTCGTCATCGTCGTTGTCGCTGTCGTCGTCGGCGTCGCTGTTGTTGCAAAGTGCCATGTGGTACCCACCGTCACGGTCTCAAGAGATTTTGCAAACCAAGTTGCGGGGGGGGTGGTGGGATGTTTGCGCGAGCAGTGTAGTGGACAATTCATTGCGAACAGAAATTAGTTTCACCTCTTAGCTTGCACCATCTATGTTACATCACATCACATCGAATCCGCCACCGCATAGTTTGCAACACATTTTTCTCGGATGCAATACACATTCCGAGTGCAAGATCGCACTGTTTGGGGATCACGCTGGCAACGCGCATTCCTTTTTTCGAAAGGGCCTATCTGGGGTATCCGTTGGGGGCTCCGTGGCCACTTGGAGCTTTGTGGGGCCCATTCGCCGTGTAGGAGCTCCTCTGGATTCGTCTTGGAGAGCATCTTGGGCGTCTTGGAGGCGTCCACGGGTGGCTTGAGAGGCTTTGCGGGCCCTGAAGGTGCGTTGAGGAGCTCGTGCCCCCGTCGGCAGATCCCAGTATTGTATTCGCTGTTGCATGGTATTCGGTCCACCCTGAAAGGACTGCTACCAGGTTGATGGCTGGGTTACGTACACGAAGCCGTCGAGCCCTCTTGTGGCTAGCATGTTCAGAGAGCACCGTTCGCTCTCCTACATGAGCATCATTATCGGTGTTCTGATCATTATCTGTCTGTGCCTGGCCGCGTGGTACGTGTACAAGAAGGTGAAGGCTAAGCAGAACGACAACTACGCTTTGACTGTGAACGCGGCGCATCGGCACTTTTGAAGACGGCGCACATGAATGGCTTGAGCGGCAATCAGGCTCCGACAAGATGATAATGTCCAGCTCTCTGTTCGTAGTTATCGTTAGCACCCCTCGGTCCGTTTTTGTCGCTCGATTCTCGGTGGGCTGGAGTATAATGTCTCCCCGTCGGCCCGAAGCCTGAAATTGGAGTCGTGAACAGCCGTTGCCACGAACAGAACAACATCTGTCCAGCTGGTGCTCTGGTAAAAAGGCTTTGTTTCGTAGAGCTAGGGGCATCGAAAGACATGCACGACTGCTCCTAGGTGTGACCCCAAGTTTATGATTCGAGGTCGTGTTGGTTCCTGAACCTCCGCGAACACTTGCGAACCCTACCCCTACGGGTCCACTCGACGCTGGGGTATCGGACACCCCCGTTGGGGTTCACCCCCTCCGAATTCTGACAGCCAGCCGTCGTTTCGTGAGTCTGACCTGCAGAGGCGGGGTTCACATGTGACTGCCTATGAAATTGGATGCAATACGCACGTTGTGCAAAGCAGCCCAACGGGAGGGAACATATGTATCCCTCTCCCCGTCCCTCCCCCCGCCCTCATTGTAACCCTTCTCCTCTTCTGCCCCCCTTCTCATCCTATTCCTCCTTCCCCCAACACCCGTTCTACCCAACGCCGAAGACAACAAAGATGACGACGACGACGAGGACGATGACGACGACGACGACGAGACCGACGAAGAGAACGACGACGGACGACGAGAGCGACGAAGAGAACGACGACGATGACGACGACGACGAGAGCGACAAAGAAGACGACGGACGACGAGAGCGACGAAGAAAACGACGACGACGACGACGAAGGCGACGAAGAAAACGACGACGGACGACAAGAGCGCCGAAGAAAACGACAACAACGACATACAACGACGACGACGATGGCGATGACGGCGATGGCGACGGCGACGGCGACGGCGACGGTGACGGCGACGCCTCCTCCTCCCCACTTCAGCCCTCGTCTCCTCCTCTTTCTCCTGCTCCGGCTCCCCCCTCCCTGTCTATCCCCCCCTCCCCATGTTCTGCCTCCCCCGCCTCCCTCCGCCCCACACCCGCGCTCCCTTCCGTCCTCCTCCTCCTCCTCCTCCTCCTCCTCCTCCTCCTCCTCTTCCTCCTCCTCTTCCTCCTCCTCCTCCTCCTCCTCCTCCTCCTCCTCCTCCTCCTCCTCCTCCTCTTCCTCCTCCTCTGCCAGCCCAGGCTCCGGCCGTGGCCGCACGCAGGCAGCCTCCTGGCCGCGCGCGAGCAGCCTCAGCAGCCCCGGCGCCCGTTCCCCCCGCGCTGGCTAAAGCGCACTGCCGCGGGATGGGGCTGGCTCGCCGGGGCGCTCGCGGTGCGGTGGAGGGGAGAGGCGGGAGAGGGGGGGAGCAGTGGGGGAATGAGGGGGGGTGGAAGGGGAGGGAGGGGGGAGGAGGAGGAGGAGGAGGAGGAGGAGGAGGAGGAGGAGGAGAGGAGGGAGGAGGAAGAGGAGAGGAAGAGGAGGAGGAGGAGGAGGAGGTGAGAGAGAGAGAGGAGGAGGAGGAGGAGAGAGGAGGAGGAAGAGGAGGAGGAGGAGGAGGAGGAGGAGAGGGGAAGGGAGGAGGGTGAAGGGAGGAGGGTGAAGGGAGGAGGGTGGTGGTGGTGGTGATTATAGTGATGATGACGATGACGATGACGATGACGATGACGATGACGATGATGATGATGATGATGATGATGATGGTGGTGATGATGATGATGATGCTGGTGATGGTGATGATGATGCTGATGCTGATGTTGATGCTGCTGATGATGATGATGCTGATGCTGATCATGATCATGGTGATGACGACGATGATGATGATGATGATGATGATGATGATGGTGATGATGCTGATCATGATGACGACGACGACGACGATGATGATGATGATGATTGTGATGATGATGGTGATGATGATGATGATCATCATGATGATGATGACGATGCTGATGCTGATGATGATGATCACGATGATGATGATGATGATGATGATGATGATGATGATGATGATGATGATGATGATGATGATGATGACGATGACGATGATGATGATGATGATGATGATGATGATGATGATGATGATGATGATGATGATGATGATGATGATGATGATGATGATGATGATGATGATGATGATGATGATGATGATGATGATGATGATGATGATGATGACTATACCGGGGGACGGTCACGTAGCACATGTAAAAAGCCCTGTGGCGCGTGCTACCTGCCTGGCCCGCGTCTATGGGCGACCAAAGCCCCGTTCGGTGTGATATCTGCCTGGCCCCCTTCCAACGCGTCTTAGAATGTGTGGCCCCCGTCGGGACGTGTGCTATCTGCCTGGTGCGCCCGTGGGAGGGGGGTCGTCCTCTGGGGCCGTCTTTGAGACCTCTTGGGCAGTCATGAGGGCCATTTTGGCTTTCGCCCCGCGCCCCGTGCAGGGCCAGCGTCCGCGTAGTATTTGGATGTATACGTACGTAGGACTCTTGGATGCTTCTCGGAGTCTTTTCGGATGTCTCGTGATAGATTGTTGGACGTAGGCCATTTGGGACATCTTGGGAGCGTCTTGGCTGCCCTGGGGGCCTCTTGAAGCGTATTGCGCGTCCCAGGGGAGACCCCTGGGGTCTTAGTGAGCTCAGTGAGTGACGCCCTGAAAGGCCCTCTTGGGTTCTGGCCCGCGTTCGGATGCCGCCCCCCTCTCCCTCTTACAGACGTGTTGCCGTTTCGTGGGTCTCTATCTGTGCTTGGACTCGAGGCGGATGATGATGAGGAGGAGGAGGAGTAGGAGGATCACGAGGAGATCGAGAGCAGCATGAGGAGGACGAGGAGCACGAGGGGGATAGTATCCTTACGAACAAACGTGTGGGCAGTTCCTGCCCCGCGTCGAGTGAGAGGAGGACGAGGAGCACGAGGAGCAGCAGGAGGAGGAGGAGCGATGAGAAGGAGCAGCAGGAGGAAGATGAGGAGGAGGAGGAGGAGGAGGAGGAGGAGGAGGGGAGGATGAGGAGGAGGAGGAGGAGGAGGAGGAGGAGCGAGGGCGTCGCCCTCTCGGGGCAGTGTGCTATCTGCCTGGTGCGCCCCCTCCCCCTCGGGGCATCGCGACATCGTGGGGGCGCTCAGAAATGACATGTTCGCTCCGACGGCCCAAGAGGTCCCAAACGCAGCTTAAACTACGCCCAGGACGACCCAAGGATGACCCAGAGCTCCGTCGCAAGGATGACCCCCCTCATGATCATCCTCACCCTCTCCTTCTGCCCAGTGCCGTTTTGGCCGTCAACGGCGGGCCGCGGGCCGCGGCCCGCCGCGGGCCGGGTGCCGCCCGTTTCGCTCGAGACATCCTCAAAGCATGACTTCGGAGGGGGGCCCTGAGATCCTCAGAACGGCTCTCTCGCTCGAGACATCCACTGCACATCGACTCGTTCGCAAGTTCGTCTTGGCTCTGGGTCCCCCCGGCGGCCCGAGAGGTCCCAAACGCAGCTTAAACTACGCCCATGACGACCCACGTGCCGCCAGCGGGACCTTTAAGTGGCTCCAGTGTGGGACCAGCTGCCAATCATATATATACATATATATATAGATATAAATGTATACATCTACATATATATATATATACACATACACATATATACATATATATATATATATATATATACATATATAAGTATGTGTGTATACCTATATATATATATATACATATGGCAACCGCCCTGCTGGCATCAAGGCTCTTCCGCCTCTCCTCCTTCTCGCCCCGCCCCTACCTCCCCTTGGGCGCGTGCTGTCTGTCTGGCGCAGGGTCTGAGTGAGGCAGTGATGTGATTGAGTCCGGGCGAGTCTGAGTCCAACTGAGTCCGCGTGAGGAAGTGTTGTGGCTGCGTCTGCGTGAGGAGGGCTGGTTGAGCTCCGTCGCACGGATGACCCCCCTCATTATCATCCTCACCCCCTCCTTCTGCCAAGTGCCGTTTTGGCCGTCAACGGCGGGCCGCGGGCCGCGGCCCGCCGCGGGCCGGGTGCCGCCCCTTTCGCTCGAGACATCCTCAAAACATGATTTCGGAGGGGGGCCCTGAGATCGTCAAAACGGCTATCTCGCTCGAGACATCCACTACACATCGACTTGTTCGCAATTTCGTCTTGGCTCTGGGCCCCCCCGACGGCCCAAGAGTTGCCCAACACAGCTATATATATAATATATATATATATATATATATATATATATATATATATACATACATACATACACGTCCAAGACGACCCTGACTGGCTCCAGGGTGGGGCCAGCTGCCATTTAGCCTTTTGGGAACCGAGGTACTGGCGTCAAGGCTCCTCCACCCTCCTCCTTCTCGCCCCGCCCTTGCCTCCTCTTGGGCGCCCGCTATCTGTCTGGCGCAAGGTCTGAAGGGGGGCAGTGATGTGATTGAGTCTGAGTGATTTGCGGCGGCGGCCCCGCGGTTGCGAAGATGTCTCGAGCGGCTGCTCCGCGGCTGTGAGGATGTCCCGAGCGGCGGCGCCGCGGTTGTGAGGGTGTCTCGAGCGGCGGCGCCGCGGATGTGAGGATGTCTCGAGCGGCGGCGCCGCGCTTGCGAGGATGCCCCGAGCGGCGGCGCCGCGGCTGCGAGGATGTCCCGAGCGGCGGCTCCGCGGCTGCGATGATGTTTCGAGCGGCGGCGCCACCCCGCCACCCCGCCCTGCATCCTCCTGGGCGCGTGCTATCTGAAGTTCCCCCATCCGTGTTGTCCCTATGGACTGTCATCAGAGCGGACGCGCGTGCTATCTGATATGTCCTGGTTCAGGGGGTTGGGGGTCATGCGGTGTTATCTGTCCTGGCTGGGTTTTTGTGCTCTTTGATCGTCTTCCAGTATATGCTTATGGTGGTGATGATGGTTGTGATGATGAGGATGTTGGGTTTGAGTCTGGTGGTGTTGATGACGCTGTTGGTGGCGATGGCGAGGGTGAGTACGGTTATGATTATGATGACGATGCTCATGATGAAGATGATGAGACTGATTATGGTTTTGATGATCATGCTTTTCCGAAGTGGCTTGATCCCTGGCCGAATTACATAAAGAGCTGGTCCACTGCTCCCCCTGTGTTGCCCCTACTCGCGACCTCGGTTGTCAATTGTTTCCTCGGTTGAGCCTGGCTTCCCCTGCTGTACGAATGGTTTTCTCGTCTGCCCTTGCACGCGTCTTCTGTTGCGAATGGGTTTCTCTCTTGCGCATTGTTTCCCCTGCTAGTTTGTTGAATATGGTTTCCTTGATTGCTTATGGCTCCATCTGATATCCGCATGACTTCCTCTGTATCCGCATGGCTTCCTCTGCTATCCTCATGGTTCCCTCTCTATCCGCATGGTTTCCTCTGCTATTGCAACGGCTTCCTGTAGCTATGAGAGTGGCGCCCCATCAATCCTCAAACACTGGTTGAAGTGTGAAGCAGAGTATATCAGGACACAGTAGAGTAGAGCAGCGTAGAGAAGCGTATATATATGCATAGACAGGAAAGAGTAGAGCAGAGCCGAGCAGAGCAGAGTAGAGTAGAGTAGCGCAGAGCAGAGGAAAAGAGAGGAGAGGCGATGAGAGGAAAGTAGACTAGAGCAGGAGTACAACAGGGGTGGAGTAGAGTAGGATAGGTAGGGTAGGGTCGAGTAGAGCAAGCTCGAGTAGATTAGGGCACGCTAGATGGCATGGTGATCGGGCTGGGGGCGACCATTTTTTCGACGGGGCGTCCCCATCCCGACCCCCACCGCTCTTCAACCCGCGTCCAGACGTCTACCCCACCCCTGCGCCCTTCCGACATGGTCCCCCTTCCCCCCACGAGCCCCATGCCCACCCATCGCCGTGGTCGTCGTGATCGTCGTCGTCGTGTTCGTCGTCGTCGTCGTCGTCGTCGTCGTCGTCCTCGTCCTCGCGCGCACGGGCGCGGCTGCGGTGCCGGAGCCACACGGCGGGGTGGGCGTTACGTCATACCCCCCCCTCGCCCCCCCCCCCCCCATGACGCCCGTCATCGTCGAACATAAAGAAACGCGCTCGTGAGCCCCCATGCCATTCGGACTTCTCACGCCCCCTGGCCCAGAAACTTGAGTTTCAAAGCTGCCATCCGCCCCCCAGACAACTCCCTCCCGACGGTTCGCGCCCCTCTCCCCCCCCCAACCCCAACCCAAGGGGAGGCGATGATTGCGCCATCTGGCGTAGATGGTAGGGCAGAGTCGAGCAGGGTACAGTGGTAACGTAGACTGGAGTAGAGTAGAGAGTAGAGTAGACTGGAGCAGAGTCCATCCCAGTCCAGCCCAGCCTACTCCAGCCCAGTCTACTCCAGTCCAGTCTACTTCAATCCACTCCTGTCCACTTCATGTCAGTCGTCTGATCGATGCGAAGTCTGCGATGGCTGATCTGATGATGGTTATGGCGATGGTTGTGTTGCGGATGGTGGTGACGATGATGATGTTGGTAGTGATGGTGATGGTGATGGTGATTGACGATGATGAGGCTGGTGGTGATGGTGATGGCGATGGCGATGGTGATGATGCGGAAACTGATGATGCTGCTGCTGATGATGGTACTGATGGTGATGTTGATGGTGATGGTGTGGTGGTGATGATGATGACGATGATGACGGTGAATATGATGATGAGGATGCTGAGGATGCTGAGGATGATGATGAAGATGAACATGGCGATGCGTATGATGATGATGACGACGATGCTCATTATCATTAATATGATGATGGTGGTGATGATGATGACGACGATGAGGATGCGGATGCGGATGAGGATGAGGATGCGGATGACGATCAGGATGATGGTTACGATGATGATGACGATGATGGTGGTGTCGATGATGATGGCGAAGATGCTGCTGTTGTTGTTGATGATGATGATGATGATGATGATGATGCCGATGATGGTGGTAGTGGTGGTAGTGGTGGCGGTGACAGTAATTGGTGACTGTTATGGTGGTGATGGTGGTGGTGATGGTGATGATGATGATGAGGAGGAGGAGGAGGAGGAGGAGGGTGAGAGGGAGGAGGACAGAGCAGGAGGGAGGAAGGGGAAGGGACGGATGGGGGCAGGTGAGAGGGAGTGTGGGGGGGGGGTCATCTTTGGAGTGTGACGGGGTTGTTGAATGGCCCTTGGATCCACAGGTAAGACGCAAGAGGTTGACCAACATAATCTTAGAAGACTTGGGTCTCGGGGCCGCTCTTGCAATCCTCTCGGGGAGAGGGAAGGGGCAGGGGGTAAGGGAAGAGGAGAGGTGTACAGTTCTCGCTGGAGGTGTGGGCAGGCCAGTCTCCCAGCAGGCCACCCCTGGAAATGGGGTATCCCAGGGAGCTCTGGGAACCCAACTGCGGTCTTTCAAGCGTTTGGGTACGGCCGGCCAGGGTGTAAGATCGAGGTCGGATCGGGGAGGGTACCGCTAATGTTCTGTGTGTTCGTTGGATGCTCTTGTGCATCCGGGGGAGGGTGCCCTTGGATGTTCTGAAGGTCTCGTGTTCTTGAAGGATGTTTTTCTGTCCTGGGTCCGACCGTGCAGTCACCGCCAGCTTCTCCGCAGGGGGTGGGAGGGGAGCGGAGGGCACACCAGCATCAGGGAGGGGAGCGAAGAGTGACATAACCATAAGAACGCGGAGGTCCGCGCGGACTTCTCGGATCGGCGCTGGACCCCCCTCCTTGGCGCGCGGAGCGCGCCAGGGGCGGACCTCTGAGTTTTTAGGTTTATGTCACTCTTCGTACCCCTAAGCACCTGGCATCGCTCGGACTTGTGCTTTGTTTTTCTCGGCGAGGGCAGTCGAGGAGCATCCCGGACCATCGAGCAAAAAGCCACGCACGAAACCGAAGAATGCACGGGGAATGGGCGCCCGAGCGATGGCAAGAGCACGCCATTGTGGCGCGGCCTGTAGCTGGCACCTGCTTGGGACGCGCCGCCGCCAGCGCGCGTGCGCCAGAAGGCGTGCGCGGACGCAGCTCGGCAGCGGCGGCCCTCCCACTCGGGATGCCGCGCCTCTGCACGTCTCCCTGTCCTCCTCTCCCTTGCCCCCCCCCCCCCACCCTGCCCACCCCCCATTTCCCCCCCATTCTCGTCCTTGCCCCCCTCCTCGTCCCCTGTTTCCCTGCTCGTCCCCCCCCCCCCCCCCACCCTCGTCCCTTCCCTGCCTGCACTCTTCCCCCCATTGCCTGCCCCGTCCCTTCTCCCATCCTTCGTCCCTCTTCCTATCCTTCCCGTGCTTCCCGTGCCTCGCCCCCGTCTACTCACCTCACATCACCCCTCCCCATTGCCTTCCCATGTCCCATCTCCCATCCCTCTTCCCTCTTCCTATTCTTCCCGTGCTCCCCCCCCTCTACTCACCTCACCTCCCCCCCCCATTGCCTGCCCCCTCCCTTCTCCCATCCCTCTTCCCTCTTCCTATCATTCCCGTGCTCCTCCCCCCCGTCAACTCACCTCCCCTCGCCCCCCGGAGCCTGCAGTCCACAGAGCCCGTTGCTCGGCTCTGGCCTGGGTCTCCAGGGGGCCAGCGCCGCCGAGCCTCGGACGTGGCCGATGCATTCAGGACTGCTTTCACTTAGATCCGCGCCAAAGACCGCGAAAGCTAGGAAATATATATGCTCTGCTCTTGTCTCGCCGTCTCTCTGCCTTTTCAACTTCTGCCCCTCCCCCCCACACACTCTTCACCACCTCCTCCCCCCATGTCTCCGCCTCTTCTCTACACTTCCCCTGGCTCCCCTCTTCCCTGTGCCCCCTTCCCCTTGAGATCCCTAGCATGCCCCTGCACTCCCTCGTCTTGCCCACCCCTATCCTGACCCTTCCCCCTGTCCTTCCCCTCCTTGTTGTCTCTCTCTCTCTCTCTCTCTCTTTGTCGTTCTCTCTTTGCTTACTTTGTTTGCCACCTCTCGATATACACAAGTATGTCCGTGTATTTGTAGTTACCGGTGTACAAACATATGTATATATAAAGACTGCATTGGCGCTTCGCGCCATGCACCTTGGTCCCTCACCTCTAACTTGCAGGCAACATGAGACAGAGAGAGAGAGGTTGATCAATCGAAACAACGAGCGCTCTTAGTAAAAGTGTTCGCCATCACCGTTCTCATCTTGTTGTTCCTTCTCATTTCCTCAGGTGTCCTCTTCCTCTTCCTCTTCCTCTTACCCGTTCTCGCCTTAATTGTCCCGCGAAACTTTTTCCCGTCCTCCTCAGACTTGTATGCGGAGGCTCCTCCGAGGCGAGCTTCTGGAGGACGCCCAGAAGACCGAATGACCGAATCGCTCCAAATCATTCAACAAAAACCATGGGTAGTCATTTTCTTCTGCGTTTCGAAAGCCTCTTAGGGGTGATATTTGGGCCGACTTCGGGCGTCTGGCGGGGGTCCAGGGCCGCCAGGGGCCATATTGGACCGTCTTGGGGGTCTCTTATGACCGCCGCCGACCCGGTTGCACGGCTTGGCAGAGACTTCCAGAGGCCTGGAAATCTCGCGGGTCCCTCTGAAGGGGGCGTCCAGGAACCCCAGACGCCGGGAATCCGGTTTCGGGTGGAGGGGGTCCGCACGTGCTTATGTATGTGTGTATATATACATATAATACATATTATACACGTGTATATATATATATGTATACACATACATTTGAGACTGCATTGGCGCTTCGCGCCATGCACCTTGGTCCTTGAAGTTTGGCATGCAGGCGGAAAAGCAGGAAGGTCAAAACGACAGTTTAGCGATAATTTGTTGTTGCCTTTTCCGGCTTCGCCGTTAAAATAATGGTATTCGCTATCCGTCCTCATCATTTATGTTTCCTCATTCTCGCCATTCCCTGCGTATTCTCCCCATCCTCCTCGGCTCTTTTTGTGGAGGCTCCTCCTTGGAGAGCCTCTGGGGGCCTCATAAAACTTCTTCAGGCTTTTTGAATGCCTTCTGGAGGCCTCCTGGGCGTCTTCTGGGGCTTCATCGGGCCACCCTGCCTCCAGCCGCGGTCTCCCTGAACGACCAGGTCACGATTCGGACTGCTTCGGAGGGTGTCTTGGGGCCATCTTGGGCCGTCATGGGGCTCTCTTAGACCATCTTGGAACCCTGTTGTGCAGTCTTGGGGCTCTCTTTGACTGCCTGGAAGTCTTTTCGGATGGTTGTGGGGCGATTTTCGAGCCTCACAGGCGGCTTCGGACGCCCAGAAGATCGCCGTCCTGAAGCATCGGGAAGCCGAAGAGAGGAGAACCCCACAATTCACTAAACACCATAAGAAAATCAATGAATTTTGCCTTTTGGGGCCTTCTTGGGAGTGCTCATGGAGCATGGAGGGCTCTTGGGACTCCTTAGAACGATCTTTGGGGGTATGACGGCTTCTTTGGGGTCGTCGTGTACCGTCTTGGGGCTCTATGTGGTCGTTTCGGGAGCGCGCCGGAACGCCTGGAGCCCTTTGAGGCCGTCTTCGGGCTCTCGTGGGGGTCTCCCAGGTCGCCTCGAGGGTTGCCCATGAGCCCGGGGTGGGCCAAATTCGTTAGGGGTGTGGGGTGGGGCTTTTTCCGGGGGTGCCCGGCCGTATAAGTGTATATATATATATATATATATATATATGAATATATATATATATATATAGAGAGAGAGAGAGAGATATACACATATGTGTGTATATATATATAGGCCGGCGCACCCACCATGAACCCCTCTTTTCTCTTGGAAGATGCCAAGAAAAAAGGGGGGCGGCTGCGGTTGGAGTTTCGGGTGTCGCGTCGTGTTGTAGTGGCAGGATCTGGAGTACATGTGTGTGTTGGAGACGGAGGGAGCCTGTTGAGTATCGGGTGTTGTGTTGGAGAAGGAGGCTGTTGAGTACTGGGTGTTGTGTTGGAGACGGAGGGAGTTGAGTAGAAGGTTGTTTTCAAGTTCAGCTTGGGGAGGGAGCCTGTTGAGTATCGGGTGTTGTGTTGGAGAAGGAGGCTGTTGAGTACTGGGTGTTGTGTTGGAGACGGAGGGAGTTGAGTAGAAGGGAGCTCAACAAGTCTTTCAAAAAAGAGCCTCAAAAGTGAGTATCGTAGGAATCATATATAAATCCAAATATAATCATGAGAAAGGGGGGTTCTTGGTGCAGCTTGGGGAGGGAGCCTGTTGAGTAGCGGGTGTTGTGTTGGAGAAGGAGGCTGTTGAGTACTGGGTGTTGTTGGAGACGGAGGGAGTTGAGTAGAATATTCTTTTCAAGGTCAGCTTGGGGAGGGAGCCTGTTGAGTATCGGGTGTTGTGTTGGAGAAGGAGGCTGTTGAGAATTGGGTGTTGTGTTGGAGACGGAGGGAGCTGAGTAGAAGGTTCTTTTCAAGTTCAGCTTGGGGAGGGAGCCTGTTGAGTATCGGGTGTTGTGTTGGAGAAGGAGGCTGTTGAGTACTGGGTGTTGTGTTGGAGACGGAGGGAGTTGAGTAGAAGGTTCTGTTCAAGTTCAGCTTGGGGAGGGAGCCTGTTGAGTATCGGGTGTTGTGTTGGAGAAGGAGGCTGTTGAGTAATTGGCGTTGTGTTGGAGACGGAGGGAGTTGAGTAGAAGGGAGCCCAAACAGTCTTCCAAAAAAGAGCCTCAACAGTGAGTCCGAAAATCGTAGGAATCATATATAAATCCATATATAACCATGAGAAAAGGGGGTTCTTGGTGGGTGCGCAGGGCTATATATATATATATATATATATGTATCTTGTTCGGCGGCTTAGAAACATATTCATCCACGTTCTCGCCTGGCATTGCGAACCATGTCCCGTCTGCCGCAGATCTTTTTGCGGAGGCTCCTCGTTGGAAAACTTCATTGGGGGCCTCAGGAATGCCTCTCAAGGGCTTGGGGGACCTCTGGAGGCCTCCTGGGCGCCTCTTTGGGCCGTCTTGGGGGTATGTTTGAAGCCCTATCGCAGCCTCGGCACCTGGCGCAAGCGACGGTCCCATGCCGCTGGTTGGAGCGGCCCTCGATTGGCAGAACAGATTCAGCTGCCTCGTCACTGACGTCCGTCCGTGGCTCGCGGCCCGCCCTCCACAGGGGTGCCCCGCGGACGTCGCGGCGCGCGGCGAACATTTCACGACAATCGCGCTCGGTATATCCGCGCGGCGGGCTCGCACTCCCCGCCCCTGGCCCGCGCCAGCAGCCACCTGCGGGGTAGCTCGTGGTCTTTGGGCGACATCAAGCTGCTGATGTGCGTCTGGACCAACAAGCAGCGCAGAGTCGTCGTTCGTTCACTCAGCATCACTTTTCCCGGCGACAGCATCTCCGCTGCCCCCGCTGCCACCGAGCTCGACCTCTCCCTGCGAGAGACCGTCCGCGTCGATCGACTTTTGCTCAAGAGATCCACCCTGGCAAAGTCGGTTGGGTGGGCCCTGAGAGCGGCCCTTCACGACTAGGACTCGGTCCTCCTCCTAACCTTCGCGTCCACCGCGAGACGAAGCTGGGCGGGGCCGGCCCGACTGCCAGAGGGCATGGATTTGCAAAGCCAAGACCGCTCGGTCGCTGGTTGCCAGCGCCCCGCCGCGTGCGCCGCTGGGCAGGCACGCGACCCCCGGGACATCGCGCACAGAGTCTCCTCGTTGTTCGCCGCCAGATTCGCCGAAAACTTGGGTGGCTGGGGGGCATGGCCCAACGCCTTTACCACGCCGTCCACACCCAGCGTGGATCTTGGCCCATGATGGGGGGCCTTTGGCAGACAGTCGCCCAACTCAACTGGGCCTGGCCGCGATTCCGCTGCGCGCGGGATGACCGGGGCGCCGAAATACTAGGGGTTGACGACCCTGGCGTCCTAGAGACGCGCCCATGCGCGGCGCATCCCCGAGTCCACGCGCGACCTCGGCCCCCTGCGGCAATGCCCCCAGGGGGTCGACATGATGGCCGCGACCTGTCTGGCCCGCATATAGTGAAGGGCAGGGCCGGGTGCACCCCGCGGCAGCGAGGCCTCCTGCTCAAGTGCCTGCGCGGTGGAGACCACGCGCAACAGCGCGCCGTCAGGGCCGGCGCCCCAGCCGAAGACCCCCCCCCTTGCCGTTGCTGTGACGAGGAGGAGGAGAGGCAGGAGCACGCTGTTTGGCGCTGCTGGTGCTGCGCCCCCCTGCGCCGCCCCCGGACGCCCATGCTTGCCGACGAAGAGTGGCGCGCACTGCCCGCCCGCACTCGCCGCTGCGGCGTCGTGGACGAGGACCCGCACCTGCTCGACCCCCAGGCCGAACTGCCCAGGGACCCCCAGCCGCGGCCCATCCCAAGGTTGGCCCAAGAGGGCGACGGCTCGGACGTGTGCCATGAGTGCAGCGACCTGGTCACCGGCACGAGGTCGGTCTACGCTGTCACCGATTGGGCATCTCCCCACGGTGCCCATCGCTTCTTGGGCCGCGTGGCCTACGGGATGTTTTGGCGGACGCACGCATAGGGTCAACTACGGCCCGCGTCTAGGGTCTAGGGCCTCTACCAGACGGCGCAGCGGCTGAAACGGTGGCGCTGCTCCACCTGATGGCCACCGCCAGAAGTCCCGCGCACGTCTTCGTCGACAACCAGGCCGTCGTGGACGGGTTCCAGGCCCTCCTCGAAGGTCAGCAGAGGCCCTCCGTCGGTCCAGTGCCATGCCACTGTCGTGAGGTGGAGCAGGCGGAGGACCCTGCGGATCCTGCGTGTGCGGCTGCGGGTGCGGCTCGCGGGGCCCTTGCGAGCAATCCCTCCGTCGGGTGCAAGATGGTGCTGAAGGTTGCTGAGTGGTTTGCGCGGGTGGGCCCCCGCCGCGCACCATGGCGGCCACGCCAGGGCACTGCTAAAGTACGTGCACTTTGGCTGCGCCGCGGGGCGGTGCTCGAGATCTTCCGAGACCGGCGCGAGGCCCTCGAAGGAGCACCACCGCCGCGACAGGGTAGCCAAGCCGACATGTGGGCTCGTTATCATCAGGTCACCCAAGCCAAATCTGACATGTTCCGCGTGGAAGAGGTTACCAGCTACCTTGAGGAGGAGGGATTGGCCGCTGGCCACATCAATGCCACTGCTGAGTACTTCAAGCGGCATGTTGACACCCTCGCCACCGACGAGGTGGCTCTCCAGAACATGTCCTTCGAAGCCGCGGAGGCGGCCCGCATCTGGCCGCAGCCCCACCACCGCAGCCATCTGACGACCCTGACGACCACTGGGCCAACCAATGGCCCGACATAGACGAGGAAGACCCTTTGGACTCGGAGGAAACTTGGACCAGAACGACGACGACGACGACCACGACGACGACGACGACGACGACGACGACGACGCCGACGACGGCGCCGACACAGGTGCCGCGGCTCCCTGCACACAGGCCGGCCGCGTGGAAACCTATCCTGGCGCTGGCCCCAGCCTCCACGGCCCTTCCGAAGACGGCCCCAGTGGCGTTCTCGTCGCAGCCTGGGGCGGTGACCCCCCAGCTTACGACGATGATGACCCCCTCGGGCTAGGCGGAAACATGGACAGCGATCGCGAACCCCCGACGGGGTGCGTGGCCGCATCAACGCAGCGTCAGCGTCCAGGTCACGAGCACGTCTTCTTTAGTTATCCCAGCCGTGGAGCATGTGGCCACACACGGCGTAGGCACTGCGCCTCACCAGCCTGCCGACAAGGCGAGCCACGCTGCGGTGGCGAGGCCAAAGGTCACTCCTCAACGCGAGCCCCCCGCTTCGGTGACCAACCACGCCCCCCTGCCGGCCAATCGCAGGGACCCCGCGGACCCAAGAGACCAGCGGAGTGCCCTCTCCAGGCATCTCACTGCTGCCGCCGCGACGGCCCAGACCCGTGCGCCACAGCACACGCCATTGACCACCAATACCAGGCGCGGCTTGACCGCTTCGCCGCCGCCCGACTTCGCGGCAGCCTCTACCGCCATGCCGATGGCCTCCATCTCGGCCGCCACCAGCATTTCACGCCAGGCCCAGCCGCAAGGCCACCCGCTTCCCCCCCAAAACCACCGCCTCACTGCCTCCCTTGCTGGGGCCTGCCTGTCCTGGGAGACGACCTTCAGCGCTGTTCCCTAGGCCGGCGCGGTTCAAAACAATTATTATAGACATATATGTTTATATTTATATACATATGTATGTTTATACATATATATATATGTATAAACATATATATATATATATATATGTATATGCGTATGCTTCATACTAAGAGTAATACGAATCATACTACCACTAAGAATAACAAAAATAAAGATAATAGTAATAACAATAATAATCATAACAATCATATTAAAATGATACCAACTATAATGATAATAATAATAATATTAAGAAACACCATAACCATATAAGAAACGCGAACGCTCGCCGCACGGCGCGTCGCGCCGTGGCGGCCTGCGCGTGGCACACCCGGTCTGCCGTGCGTCCCTGGTTCGGCCGCGCGCCGCGGGCTCCCGCTCGTGGGGCTGCTCCGTCCCCGGCTCGCAGAGGACCTGGCGTCGCTCGGCTCGGACGCGTGCATGTCTTCGCCGGCGAGGACCATCGATCAAGGGAGGAACCACCCGGACCGGACAATTGGCGTTTACTAAACGGCCCTGGGCGTTTACTAGGCGGCCCTGCCCTGATCGATTTCTTCTCTGGGCGCGTTTGCTAAAGGCCTCGCGCGTCGGGGTGTTTGCCGTCGGGGTGGATGTTCTGCCTTCTCATCGAGGAGCGTCTCCACCGCCCTGCGAACAAAAAGCCCACGCGCGGAGTCGAAGAACGCACGGGGAGGGGACGCCCCAGCCACGGGGAGAGGAGCGGGGCCGAGCGGGGCGCCTGCAGCCCCCGTCGGTCGCGGGCGGGCGCGCGCGGCGTGCTCGGCGCAGGACGCTGCGGGGGCAGCTGGGCACCCGCGGCGCGCGCACGGCTCCCGAGGCCGGTGCACCTCCTCGCGGAGGCCTGGGAGCGCCGGAACACGAGGCGCCGCAGCCGCCGAGGCTCGAGCCCAGAAGTCGCTCTGTGGCATGAGCCGGAGCCGGGCATGGTGAACGAGTTGCGCGCATCCACAGCTTGGGAGCTCTTTCTGGTCTCATCAGGGGTTCGCTTCTCCCTCGCAGGACGGGGCTGCCTCTCGCTGTCTGTTTTTTTGTTGTTGTTGTTTTTTGTTCTCTCTCTCTCTCTCTCTTGGTATCGCTCGGACGTGTGCACTTTTTCTCGGCGGGGATTATTACGGGGCATCCTGGATCATACCACGCACGGAACCGAACAAAAAAACACAGGGCATGGACGTCCGAGCGATGGCCAGCTGAGCTGGCCATCGCTCCCTCCCTCTCCGAGCCGAGCTCTCTCTCCCCCAAATCCCCCCCCCCTCTGCCGGCCTCGGCCGTGGGCCGTGCCTTGGGCTCGGGGCCCGGGGTCGTGCTCCTCCCTCCCCTGGTTTTTCGGTGGCGGCGGGCCTTCTCCTTCGGTCCAGCGCCGCGGCCTGCAGGACGTGGCCGCCCATGAGGCTGGACCTCCGCCCCCCTCCCCCCTGTGCCTCTCGGGAGGTCGAGAGAGAGAGGTCGGGAGAGGGCCTCCCCCTCCCTCGCAGGAGAGGGAGAGGGGCCCTCGCCCTCCCTCGCTCCCCCTCCCTTTCGGCCCTCGGCGAGGAGGCGGAGTTCCTCCTGCGGTGGTTCGCGCTGGACCCCGCGGAGCCTTGCTGCCAGCTCTGGGCGGCCAGGGGCGGCCACCACAGCACGGGGTAGGTCCTCCCCCGTGTTCGCTCCCCATCCTCCTGTTCGTTCTCTTTCTCCTGCCCTTCCTCCTCATCCTCTTCCTCCCTCGTCGTCGTCGTCGTCTTCCATTTACCCTGCACTCATTCCCTCTCCGCCGCCCGAATTGGCGCAAGACGTCCTCTCCCCTCGCGCGAGATCCCGCCATGCTTGCGATTGCCCCGCGAGGCCATACGAGGAAGCCCTTTCGCCGTCTCGTGTGAGATGTCCTGGTAGACTTCCTCGGGAGAAGACTCGTACGTTTTTTGATTCCCGTAGGCCGCCCGTATGAAAAAAGGAGGAGTATGTCCCGTGATACGAAAGAGACGTTCATGTGAGAAGGCGGCCTGGTTCTCCGACACCTGTTCCTACGATAGCGTTAAGTCGGGCCTGTCCCTCTACAGGAGGAATATCTAAACATAATAGTCAAAGAATAGTCCGGGGACGATTTGTTGACAATTTTTGAGCATTTGGGAGTATGTTTCGACCGTTTTCTTTTTCTCGTCCAAAGTCCCCCTGTAGGGGGACAGGCCCGACCTAACGATAGCGTGAGCCGTTCTTGCCATGCGCTGTTCGCTCCGCGAGGTCCTGCGT
>CAUYUJ010015935.1:283914-304750 GCA_963575745.1 Prorocentrum cordatum | reverse complement strand
CTCCCCCTCCTCCTGCTCCTCCTCCTCCGCCGCCACCGCCTCCGCCTTTGCCTCCGCCTCTGCCTCCGCCTCCAACTCCGCCTCCCCCTCCGCCTCCTCCTGCTCTTCCTCCTCCTCCTCTTCCTCCTCCTCCTCCTCCTCCTCCTCCTTCTCCTTCGGCCTGTATCAGAAGTGGGACGCCCACTTCGAATCTTTTTTCGAGCGGGGCGCGGCCGGCGAAAGTGGCCAAGGATGGGCCGAGGAGTCAGGGATGCAAGGGTGCCCTTGGGATGATTGCTCATCCTTCCTGTGCGGATCGACTGTTAGCCTTGGCCTAGAGGGAGGTCGCGACCCAGAACAACGACTCCGTTGCGCCCAGGCAGCCTCCAGAGGTTCGCAGGCTTACGCGACGCCATGCACAGTCGAACAGAGGTTGGCGTGAGCTGGGGCGCGTCGCCCGCTTTCTCCACGGGTATTGAACTCCGCCCCCTCGCCGAGCACAATGTTGAGGTGGTTCTCAAGCCCAGACATGTAAGCGTCTGCCGAATGCTGGTAGCCAGCCGTGGCTGAAGTTGTTCGTGTTGGAAGAATCAGATATCTAGAAGATGGGCCGCAGTTGAGGTTGTCCGCCTGAACATCGGCGTCCACACGGTCCACTCGTAACGCACGACTGTCGACTGCCCGCAGTGCTGTGGTGAGACCAAGAGGGGCGAAGGTACCAGGAGGGGAGTGCGCGGGACTTGGGAGCCAGAGAGGGAGACTGAAGGAATGCAACCAGGCGATGCCGACGCACCGTGCGGGTCGGGGTCCGAGGAGCACGCGCTGTCTTGGGCCTGGCTTGAGACGCCAAGCCTCCAGGGCGCCAAGGCGCTCGAGAATTGGCTCGCTACCCCGCCCCTGCAATGCGAATCTGGACGGAACGAGCCTGAAACCTCCTGCTGGGCAGAACGGCAAGGAGGCGAAGGGCGTGATGAGCAACCCGCTGGAGATGCAACGGTCTTGACATGGGGCCCTCTTTGCAGGGCTATTCAGGCGTCTCGGGACGGCCTTGGGCTCATCTCGGAGTCGTCGCAGCCGCAACAATCAGGTCAGCGAGCATGCAGAGATGGCCGAACCTTGCAGCAGCGGAGAGCGAGCGAGAGAGAGAGAGAGGGACCGACAGAAGGAACGAGAGAGGCCAAGGATGCCCTGGGCTGCCTGACTGCGGGCCCCAAGAGTATACATCACCACCACCACCACGTCGGTTCCTCCCCCCCTCCTCTACCCTCTTCTTCCTCGCCTCCTTCCTGGGAGAGGGGGTGAGGGAGGTGGTGGTGGTGGTGTATATGTGTGGGCCCCGAACGGACCGAAAGATACGGTCGGCAGGAGAGTCATGCAGGAGCGAGGAGCGATCCTGCACTCCCTCCTAAGTGGCCTCTCCTCCGGGGTGGGGCCCTGCTCGGTGCAGGCCGATGCTCCCAGCGGGGGGTCATACTGCCTACCTGTTGCGCCCTGTGGGCGAGGGCAATTTCCCTGAGCAGCACGGAAGCCTGACCGCGCGAAGCCACTGGCAGCGCAAGGAAGGACCGTTGGCTCCGCTGTCGAGACGGCATGATACTAGAACCACGGACGCGCTTCGCGCGCGCTTGGGCTTTGGCGTCTGCTTTCTTACGTCATATCCCCGTTTCCATTCCGCCTTGTTCGGCGGTGCTGCAGCTGGTGTTGGTGCTGCTCATCATCCTTGTCCATCTCGTCCGCCTCCTCCTCCTCGTCTGCCTCCCCACTCCCTCATCCAGAAAAGCACCTGTGGCTTGCCCTTCTGGTTCACGTGAATATTGAAGCGTACCCGCGGCCCAAAAGGCAAGGCATCTACGTGTGGGACATACTCTCCCCTCCTTCCGTCCTCCCAACTCATTTCCCCAAACCCATCCCTCGCGACCCGCCCACTTCCAATACCCAACACATCTCCCAATATCCGACCATCCCAATCCCATTCCCGTCCCAATCCTGCCCCCCCACTCCCTTCTCGTCTGATCCCTCGTCCCTCCCTCTGCCTCCCTCTCGCTCTTGTATCGCCCAATGTGCCTCAATCCTTCCATCCCTTTCTCCGTACGTACGTGCTTTCCTTGTTCCCTCTTACCCTTCCACATTCCGTCCCTTTCTCGCTTCCTCCCTCCTCCCCCCTCCCAGCGCACCTCCGCCTCCGTAACTCTGTGCCTCCCTTCCTGGAGACCTGCCCCTCCCCTCTATCGCTTTTTCTCGAAGAGCGAGCGGGGAGAGAAGGAGGAGGAGGAAGGAAAAAGTCTCTTAGTCGCCGAAGTCTCTGGCTTCCTGTTCCCAGTTCCCGGTTCCTAGTTCCTGGTTTCTGCTTCTGCGTTCCCGGCTCCCGATTCCCAGTTCTCGATTTCGGGCCTACAGGAGGGTCCCTATATTCTTGGCTTTTCCGTTGAGAGGGTTGCACAGATTCTCAACAGATTCGTCTCCATTACTTCGTGCCACGCACACTGTAAAAACACGGGCAAGAAGGCAATAGAGATGGACACGAAGTGTGGTTTCAAGATGGACACGAGTCTATGGAAACATAGGAACGGGACGCGATCAGACATTAACCTTACCCCCAAAAACAATCAGTGTATATGTTTCCCCATATCCTAAGATGGGGTTATTGTTATTACTTGGACGCCTCCTACTCCTCCTCCTCCTTCCTCCTCCTCTTTTCTCCTCCCCTCCTGTCGGACATACTCAGACTTGCTCATACACAGACTTACTCATACTCAGACTTACTCATACTCAGACCTACTCATACTCAGACTTACTCACACTCAACATACTCATATACAGACTTACTCATACACAGACTTATTCATACACAGTATTAGTCATACCCAGACGTACACATACACAGACTTACTCATACATCAGCACCCCTAAGGGGAGCCGCCAGGGGTGGTTGCACGGGCTCGTTCGCGGCCATTGTGTGGGGATGTCTCAGGCGGTTTGCCTGTTTCTGTGCCCAACATCCTTCGCTTTCGGAGCAGATTTGGAGGATGTCTCGAGCGAGGCGCTCATTTCAGCACCCCTAAGGGGAGCCGCCAGGGGTGGTTGCACGGGCTCGTTCGCGGCCATTTTGTGGGGATGTCTCAGGCGGTTTGCCTGTTTCTGTGCCCAACATCCTTCGCTTTCGGAGCAGATTTGGAGGATGTCTCAGCGAGGCGCTCATTTCAGCACCCCTAAGGGGAGCCGCCAGGGGTGGTTGCACGGGCTCGTTCGCGGCCATTGTGTGGGGATGTCTCAGGCGGTTTGCTTGTTTCTGGGCCCAACATCCTTCGCTTGGAGAGCAGATTGTGAGGATGTCTCAGGCGGGGCGCTGGTTTCAGCACCCCTAAGGGGAGCCGCCAGGGGTGGTTGCACGGGCTCGTTCGCGGCCATTTTGTGGGGATGTCTCAGGCGGTTTGCTTGTTTCTGGGCCCAACATCCTTCGCTTTCGGAGCAGATTTGGAGGATGTCTCGAGCGAGGCGCTCATTTTCACACCCCAGGTGGGCCAGATTTTGAGGATGTCTCGATCGGTTTGCTTGTTTTGGTGGCCAGGCTCGTGGGCGCAGATTCTTCTCAGGATGCCACAGGAGGCTCCAACAGGCTCCAGGAGGCTCCAGGAGACCACATGAGGTCCCAGGAGGCATCAGGAGGCCACAGAAAGACTCAAGAGGCCACAGGATGTCCCAAGAGGCTCCAGGAGGCCCCAGGAAGCTCCAGAAGGCCTCAGGAAACCACAGGAGGCCCCAGGAGGCAACAGGAAGCGCCAGGAGGCCTCGGAAGGCAACAGGAGGCCCCGAGAGGCCCCAGGAGCAGGAGGCCTCAGAAGGCAACAGGAGTGGCTCCAATCCCATGTGTTTTACGTATGCTCCTATCGATTGGGCCTCACCTGGAGCACGATTATTTGATGTTCTACGTATGTTTCTATAGATGGTCCTTCTCCTGTGTGCACAATCCTAAATGTTTTACTCATGTTCCTATGTATTGGGCCTCTCCTGGGGCACGAGTCCTTGGTGTTTTACGCGTGTTCCTATAGATTGCCCTTCTCCTGTGGCTCTAATCCGCAATGTTTTATGTACGTCTGTTGCTATAGATTGCGCCTCCCCTGGGGCACGAAACCTTCCTAGGAGGTCCCAGGAGGTCCCAAGAGGCTCCTGGAGACCCCAGGAAGCCCCAGTAGGTTTCAGGAGGCCCCAGGAGGCCCCAGGCTCATGCACAGAGACGCGCTCGTACTACTGAGGCTCATTCACACTCCAATTCATTCGCAGTTAGATTGATGTCCAGACCGTCACAACTGAAGCCCGTTAATATTCGAAAGCTTTTGCGCCTAGACATTCACGGCGGACAGGTCCATGCGAGTAGATGCACATATGGGGAGCTCCACGCAGTGAATAATTTCAAAGTGATATGGATATTGAGATCGGCTGCGAGATCGATAGTGAAATCGATAGCGAGGACGATTGGGTCAATTGTGAGGACGATAGTGAAGTCGATTCAATGGTGTCGATAGTGAGATCGATCGTGAGATCGCTCGTGCGATCTATCGCGCGATCGATTGTGATATCGATAGTGAGATCGATTGTGAGACCGATAATGAGATCGATAAAGAGGTGGATAATGAGATCGATGGTGAGACTGATCGAAAAGAAGATCGACCAAAAACCTGGGAACCAAAAAAATCCACCGCCAACCGAAATCGGCCCGGAACCCGGAACCAGGTAACTGGGGAACCCGGGAACCCTGGAACCCGGCCGCCCACCGAAATAGGCCCGGAACTTTCGCCAAATCCTTCAATACTCGCTAGGATCCCTTCAGTACAGGTACTGATGGGGGAACAAACGTCAATTGTTGACGCGAGAACAGACACGCGCACCAAATAGACACGAACTAGACACGAATAGACACGCGTGTACACTAACACATGTCCGAAGACGATCTCGCGCAAAAAGGCCACAGATGATATAGACACGCTTACGGATGTGCATGCAATTGTGTAAATGAACACGTAGTAGTAGCAGTAGTAGTAGTAGTAGTAGTAGTAGTAGTAGTAGTAGTAGTAGTAACCGCCGTCGTAAACGTAATGGTCGTAGCAGTAGTAGTAGTAGTAGTAGTAGTAGTAGTAGTAGTAGTAGTAGTAGTAGTAGTAGTAGTGGAACAGTAGTACTAGTAGTAGCAGTAGTAGTAGTAGTAGGAGTAGGGGTAGTAAGAGTAGTAGTAGTAGTAGTCGTAGTAGTAGTAGGTAGTAGTAGTAGTAGTAGTAGTAGTAGTAGTAGTAGTAGTAGTAGTAGTAGTAGTAGTAGTAGTAGTAGTAGTAGTAGTATAAGTAGCAGTAGTAGTAGTAGTAGTAGTAGAAGAAGTAGTGGTGGAAATAATCGTAGTAGTAGTAGTAGTAGCAGTAGTAGTAGTAGTACTGGTCGTAGTACTGGTAGTAGGTAGTAGTAGTAGTAGTCGTAGTCGTAATAATATTAGTACTGGTAGTAGTAGCCGTAGTAGTAGTAGTAGTCATAGTCGTAGTAGTAGTAGTAGCAGCAGTCGTCGTAAGAGCAGTCGTAGTAGTAGAAGTAGTCGTAGTAGTAGTAGTAGTAGTAGTAGTAGTGGTGGTAGTAGTAGTAGTAATGCTAGTAATAGTAGTAGTCGTAGTAGTAGTCGTAGTAGCAGTAGTAGTAGTAGTAGTAGTAGTAGTAGTAGTAGTAGTAGTAGTGGTAGTAGTGGTAGTAGTAGTAGTAGTAGTAGTATAGTAGTAGTAGAAGTAGTCGTAGTAGTAGTAGTAGTAGTAGTAGTAGTAGTAGTAGTAGTAGTAGTAGTGGTAGTAGTAGTAGTAGTGGTAGTAGTAGTAGTAGTAGTAGTAGTAGTAGTATAGGAGTAGTAGAAGTAGTCGTAGTAGTAGTAGTAGTATTAGTAGTAGTAGTGGTAGTCGTAGTAGTAGTAGTAATGGTAGCGGTAGTAGTCTTAGTAGTAGTAGTAGTAGTAGTAATAGTAGTAGTAGTCGTAGTAGTAGTAGTAGTAGTAGTGGTAGTCGTAGTAGTAGTAGTAGTGGTAGCGGTAGTAGTCTTAGAAGTAGTAGTAGTAGTCGTAGTCGTAGTAGTAGTAGTAGTAGTAGTAGTAGTAGTAGTAGTAGTAGTAGTAGTAGTAGTAGTAGTAGTAGTAGTAGTAGTAGTCGCAATACGAACCGTAACAGTAGTCGATGTGGTAGAGTGATAGGCGTCGTAGTAGTAGTTGCCGTCGTAGTAGTAGTAGTCGTCGTAGGAATAGAAGTCGTAGTAGTAGTAGTAGTAGTAGCAGTAGTAGTAGTAGTAGTAGTAGTAGTAGTAGCCATCGTAGCAGTAGTAGAAGAAGCAGTAGTAGGAGTAGTAGTAGCAGTAGCAGTAGCAGTAGCAGTAGTAGTAGTAGTAGTAGTAGTAGTAGTAGTAGTATTAGTAGTATCAGTAGTAGTAGTGGTAACAGGAAGAGGAGCAGTAGTAGTCGTAATGTTAGGAGTGGTAGTAGTAACAATAATATTAGCAAGAGTAGTGATATTAGCAGTAGTAGTAGTAGTAGTAGTAGTAGTAGTAGTCGTAGTAGTAGTAGTAGTAGTAGTAGTAGTAGGAGGAGTTGCAGTAGTTGTTGTAGTTGTAGTAGTAGTAGTAGTAGTAGTAGTAGTAGTAGTAGTAGTAGCAGTAGTAGGAGCAGTAGTAGTAGTAGTACTAATAATAATAGTAGGAGCAGTTTTAGTAGTAGTAGTAGTCGTCGTCCGTTCGCCCCCCTCACTCTGACAAAACACAACAAACTCATATCGACTCTTGAAGTAGAGAAGCGCTTGAAATATATTGGGGTCTGGAAGTCCAAACATACCCACTCGCACCGACCGATGTGTATGTTCAGGAGCGTGAGAAGGATGACGACCATGGTGAAAACAAGATGACGATGAGGAGGGGTGGTGGGGACGGAGAGGCAGAAGCCCCTGGTATCAGGTTGCCCTCGGACAGATTGCACTGAGCCATGACGGATTCCGCGCTCCCGTGATGGGACCCAGCAGAGTGCAAATGTGCTGAATGGCGGCGGAACAGGAGGGGGGGATGATTATGCCACAGCTGGGACGGGCAGATTGGGAGGAATGGGCGGGACGTGGGGAGGGAGGGACAGAAGGAAGGACGTGAGAAGACGAGGAGGAGTGTGGAAATCAACGAGATGTAGCAGGAACGCGAGGAGGCGGAGGAGGAACTTGACTGAAGAAGAGGGGAAGAGGAGGATGCGACAAAGGAAAACGAAGACGAGTACGAAGAGGAGGGTCTCAGTGACCATGAGGAGGGGGAAGGGGGGCACCATGGCACAGGAAGGTGAGGAGGGAGGACAGCGGAGCGAGGAGGAAGGAGTGGCGAGGTGGCGGAGATGACGGTGAACGGGGAGGATGAGCAGGGTGATGGGGAGGACGAGAATACTTACGAGGAGGATGTGGCGAAGGAAGAAAAAGAGGCGAAGGAGGAGAACGAGTAAGAGGAGGAAGAGGAGGAGGAGGAGGAAGAGGAGGAGGAGGAGGAGGAGGAAGAGGAGGAGGAGGAGGAGGACGAGGAGTGGGGAGGAGGGAGCAACAAGGGAATGGTGAGGAGGTGGCGGCGGAGGCAGAGTCAGAGGAGCAAGAGGAGGAGGAGGAGGAGGAGGAGGAGGAGGAGGAGCAACAGAAGGAGGAAGAAGAGGAGGAGGACCCGGAGTGTTCGGGCCTCGCTCCTGTGTGTGAGACAGGCTGCCCGAACCAGTCAGGCGCGCGTCGCTGGCCGTTGCTGCTGCTCATTGCCTGCCTCCTCCGATTTCCGCCGCCTGGAGTTATAGGCCTACGCACCGATTCGCCACAGTACGCAATGGCACGTTGAGGCATGGCAGAACGCCAAGGTCTGCTCTCAGCTAAGGTTTCTGGACTCTTCTAAGGCACCCCCCTGACAATCTTCTACAGCACCCCCTCGATAACATACACTTCGGAGCACCGCTCCCCCTTTCCTTTTTCTCTGCTAAAACCCGCCAATGGAGCCGCCCGCGCTCTCGAGGCCACGCCCCCCGTAAGAAACAGTGACCCTGTGCTCCCGAGGCCACGGTCTCTCGTACTAACAAGATGGATCCGCCGCTTCCAAGAGCTTCCACCGAGCTTCCAAGACGACCCAGGCAGATAACCAAGGCCGCCAAAATGTCCCACAATACCTCCGAGTTGGCCCGAATATGCCCTCAAAGCGGCCCAAGAAGCCCCCAAGACGGCCACAAGAGAACCCCAACAGGACCTGAGGAAATCCAAATCATACACTGTCCATGGGTTTCGGCGTATTTGGGAGTCTTGAATGTTCCTGGCTCCTTTCAGCTTCAAGCGGCCAGAACTTGTCGCAGGTCCGCAGGGACTTCCTGGACTCGCGCAGGACCCTCTCTATGGCGCGCGGTTCGCGCCAGGGGGCGGCGCCAGAGGCGCCGCCCAGGGGCCCCACCCCAGGGCCAAGAAATCTGCGCGGAGCTTTGGACACTTCTACTCGTGCACGTGGGCGACGATCACCAAGGGGTTTCTCCAAAGCGGCCTCAAGACAGCCCAAGACGGCCCCAAGACGACCCCACGACGGCCCCAAGAGACCCCATAGACAAGCATCGACAAGGATCGATCCATCGAGGAAAACTTCTACTCGTGCACGGGAGCGACGACCAACACGGGGCCTTACGCGAGATGACAAAGGGACCTTACGCGGCGACTCGCGCGGGCCGCCAGCGCGGCATGCCACATTTGAGACGAGGGCAGCTTCCGCGCCCTTGGCGGCGCCGTCGGCCCCGACCTCCTCCGCTGCTCGCGTGCTTTTGTCCGCTCCCGCACCCCGCGCCCTGCACCGCCTGCACCCCGCGCCCTCCGGCCGCCTGAGGCCCCGCCGGCCTGTGCTCTGTCTCCCCAGTTCCTGCTTGAGCGCGGCCCGCCTGGCTCTTAACCGGACGAGGCCCGCTCTCGACCCGCAAACCAAAAAGTTGTTCCGCTCCGGTTCCCACATCATCAGCATCATCAGCATCATCAGCATCATCAGCATCACCATCACCATGATCATCACCATGATGATCATCATCATCATCACCACCACCACCATCATCATCATCATCACCATCATCACCATCATCAGCATCAGCATCAGCATCAGCATCAGCATCAGCATCCCCATCATCATCAGCATCATCATCATCATCATCATCATCATCATCATCATCACCATCACCATCACCATCACCATCACCATCACCAGCATCAGCATCAGCATCAGCATCAGCATCAGCATCAGCATCAGTATCATCATCATCACCATCACCATCACCATCACCAGCATCAGCATCAGCATCAGCATCAGCATCAGCATCAGCATCAGCATCATCATCATCATCATCATCATCATCATCATCATCATCATCATCATCATCATCATCATCATCATCATCATCATCATCATCATCATCATCATCATCATCATCATCATCATCATCATCATCATCATCATCATCATCATCATCATCATCATCATCATCCTGGCAACGCCGCACCGCGTCCGACGCGTCCGGGCGCCTCGCTGGCGGATCCGCCCGCCGCCTCGGCGCCCTGCGCCGATCCGCGGCCGCGGGGCCCCGCCCGCGCACCCCGCGATGGCCTGCGACCTCGCCGGCGCCTCGCAGGTCGTGGCGCCCTCCTTGCGCGCAGGCTGCGAGGCGCTCGGTGGCGCCTGCAGCGTCAGTGGCCCGCGGGGGCCCTGGGACACACAAATAAATAGACACAAAAAAAAGGCTTCCCCTATATTTTCCCATATGTTGGAGGTTTTTGTCTCCCCCCCCCCCACTTCCCATATTTTCATATATTTTCTGGGGAATCGACGATTAATTGTGTCTGTGTGTTTTTTCCCCTCCTTACAGTGGCCCGCGGGGGCCCGCGGGTAGGCAAGACATGCGCAGTACGAAGCAAAGCATTACGAGTGGGGGGGGGCCATGGAGAAACAACAAGATGACCTCCACATGAAACTAGACGGGCGCGCTCCACCACTCGCAAAGGAACTACTCGCAAATGGCCTCGAGCCCTCCGGAGGATCTACATGTGTTTTTTCCGGACGTTTGCGAGTAGACACTTCGCGAGTAGTGGAACGCGCTCGGTGAGAAGCCCATGATGGAGAGCATGGAAAAGGCGAGGGGGGCATCGTGGTACCCTCGGCCTCCTCCCGCGCCCGCGCCGCCCGCGCCCCACGGCGCTCGGCATCCTCCGCCCGCGCTGCTCCCTCGTCTGAGCACCGGTCCACCGACCTCTCTATCCCGCGTGGCTCCACTGTCGGGTCGGGCGAAAGGGGGGGATAGCAAAGGGGGGGTTAAGAATCAGCTCACGTAGCTGATTTTCCCGGCGCCTCCCGGCGCCGGAGGCGGCTGTGTATCGAGGAATGGGCCCCTCGGTGGGGCCGAAACCAGCTGCAGGCAGCAAATTTCGTACCCCCCCTTTCCCAATCCCATCCCCCCTTTCGCTCGGCCCGACGCTGGCCGATCTGCCCGCCACGGTGGGAAGCTATATACCTGGCCCTCCAGGCTGCGCGGGGCACGTCCCGCCTGGAACGGCGGGCTGGTGGGGCCGAGGCACCGCTGCCCCGCGGGGATGGGGGCAAGTTTTGGACGGTGCCACGCACCCGGCTGCTCCCATTTGTGCAATGCGTGGGCCCCTATCGGAAGAGGGGGTGTCCAAGAGGGGGGGGTGCAAATCATGGCCGGCGGCACGTGCGCGGCCCAGCGGGGGGGCCAGGGACGTAATGAAATAAGAAGAGGCGCCATAACATCTGGGGACATATCATGGCCCCCGCCATGATATCCACCCCCCCTAGTCATCACCCCCCTCTTTTCCGCCCCCGACCCGAAAGTCTGGACCACTTCCCCAGGCCGGGAATTTCGCTCCGAGTCGTTTTCTGACTGTCCCGAGGCCCGGCGAGGGCCCCCGGAGGCCACAGAGGGGCCCCCAAACCTCCCGCTCCAATGTTTCTGGAGCTCTCGGGGCCCTGGGCCCCCTCCTCCTGCGGGCTGACCTGCATCGCCCCCGCCGCCTCCTCGAGCGCCGCGCTCCCCGTGAGCCTCTCTCGGGGGCGCGCAGATATGGATCAGCGACCCCTGGATTTGGCCCGCGGTTGCCACCTCCATGGATCGGGGGAGGAGCCCGTGCCGCCTCGCTCGGCGGCGGATAGCCGCGATCTCCCATGGAAACTCGGCGGCGAGCGAGGGGGGGAAGTAAGAAGGGGCGGGCCTTCTCAGAAGGCTCGGAAGTCCCCCGGCCGTCTGAAAAGTTGTTTAAGCCTTCCCCGAAGACACAGAACACTCCTCAGAAAGCGCAAGGCCTTCTGAGAAGTCCCGCCGCCTTCTGCTGGCCATCGCTCGGACGTCCATTCTCTGTGTTGTTTTAGGTTTCGTGCGTGGTTTTTTCGCCAAATGATCAAGGATGCTCCTCGATGGCCCTCGCCGAAGGAAAAATGCACACGTCCGAGCGATGCCAAGGGCAGACGGCGCGAAATGCCAGCTCGAAGATTGCCCCTCAGGCGGGAACAGAGGATGACTCCCATCACTGTACACCACCTGTCCGGCCCCGCCGCCCTGGCCAAGTGGGGGAAGGGGGGGTCGAAAGACCGAGCGTGGGCGGTCAGCACCAGCGCGGGGCGAATCGGGGCAGCCGAGGGGCGAATCGTCCGGCGCGCAGGAGGTACAGGAACGAAGACGAGGGCGGCCCCGCGAGGGAAGGAGGGGGGGAGCGCGCACCAGCGCGAAAACAGTCGGACCTGAGCCAAGGGTAATGACCCTCCCCAGGATGCACAGGCAGAGCCAACAAGAACGAAGGACATGAGGGCACCCTCCCCGAACCGACCTCGGTCTTATGCCTCGGTACGACTGTATCTGAATTTGCTTCACGGAGGCATCGTGGCAAACCTTGGGTTCTTCAGGCGTGATTTACGACCCATTGCATCGAGGCAAACCTTGGGTTCTTGGGCGGTTTTGCGAGTAGCGGAGCGCGCTCGGTGAGCCTCCCACGCCGCCCCGTGCTGGCCAGACTGCCCCGCAACGCGCGGGACTCGAACAGCCGCCCCGACACGCAACGCGCAGCCCGCAGCGTGCTGGCACGGAGCTCAGCACGCAGACTCTCGCCATCGCTCGGACGTCCATTTCCTGTGTTTTGTTCGGTTTCCTGCTTGGATTTCTGCTTGTTTTTTTCCGCCAAATGATCAAGGATGCTCCCCAATGGCCCTCGCCGAAGGAAAATTGCACACGTCCGAGCGATGCCAAGGACTGACCACGCAGATCTGGCGCGACAGGGCTCGCCAAAGTGGGGGCCGACGCGTGCCGAGCGAGCACGCAGCGCGTCAGCACGGACGTCTTGCACACGGCACGCGCTGCGCTTCCACACGGGCGCCCTCGGAGCAGCCCGGCGGGGGCGCCGCCGCTGCCGCCGGGGGGGGGGGGGCGTCTCGCCGCCCCGGCTGGCCCTCGGTGCCCCGGGGCCGCACGAAGAAGAGAACCGCGGCAGGGGCCGCAGCGGCGGCTCCACAGCGCCCGGCGGAGGTGGGCCGCGGAGCTCGAGCCGAGCTGGTGCTGCGGGGGGGGGGGGGGGGCGAAGCAGAAGGCCAAAAGTCCACCCCCAGAATGACAACCCCGACAAGCGAGGCCGTTCAATGAACGCACCCAAAGCAAGAATCGAACAGGGCGGGGCTGTTCAGGAAACGCCCAGGGCCGTTGAGTAAACGGCAATTGTAGGGATCGGGTGGCTTTTCCTCCCCTGACGAAGGGGAGCCAGGAGGAGGGAGGACGTGACCGGCGGGGAAGGCAGGGAGGACGTGACGGGTGGACGTGGCCGCGGAGCTCGACGCGGGGGGGGGACGGGGAAGACGCGACGGGCGGGGACGCAGGGGAGGCAGGAGGGAGACAAGGGAGGAGTGGGAGCCGACGCAGAGAAGCTGTGGAGGAGGAGGGGCGGCAGGAGGAAGATGTGGGGCAAGGAAGCTGAAGGACGAGGTGCAGGCGGAGGGTGTGGACCCGAGGAGGACCACAGGAGGACAGAGGGAGAGTGGGGTGGGTGGGAGGGGGGGCAGCAGGATTTGATTTGTTCGGATGGCGGAAGCCCACAGCATCGTGCACGTAGCCATCCGTCCCGTAGGCGAGCCTCACGTCTTCGCAGTCGACGAACGCGGAACCGTTCGCCAGCACCTGGACTGCCCTCGTCCTCGTGCCAGTCTTCGTCGCAATCGTCGTCCTCGCCCCTTCCTCGGGGGTCCTCGTCGTCGTCGTTGTCGTCGTCGTCGTCGTCCTCGTCGTCGTCGTCGTCGTCGTCGTCGTCGTCGTCGTCCGTGCTGTCCTCGCTCGGCCCGCGCTCAGGCTCTGCGCCTCTCCGGCCCAAGGATTCCCTCGTCCTTCCCGCATCCGCCGCCGCAGTGCGCCTCAGCGCGATCCCGCGTCCGCGCGGACGCAGCGCGCGTCCAGCGGTGAGGGCATGCTCCTCCACATCCTTATATCTGGGCAACCCACGTGGGCGTCGGTTCTGGATGGGCTGGTGAGGTTACTTTTTTGATCGCGACCGCGGCGAGAGATCGGGCGGCGTCAACGGGCGAAGCACAAAGGCGACGGCCTAAATTAGCGCACGGGAAGAGGAAGGCGAAAAGAGACAAGACCAAGCACGGGGGGAGGCTAACAGGGCAGGCTGGTGAGGTTATTTTTTTTTGGTCGCAGCCGCGAGACAAGGGTCAGGCGGCGAAGGCAACGTCTGGGCCACGGGCGAGGCGAATTGGCTAAAACAGGAGTGTCGGCCGGCCCCCTCAGACGGCAGCTGCAGGCTGGGTGACGCTGAACTGGCTTACGTACTGCAAGCTCGGGCACGTGCACTGGACAAGATGGTGAGGTTACGCGGATCGTCTAGAATTTCGGGGAGGCGACGAATGCTTCGCTGGCAACTCATGAGAGCCTCCAATACCATCTTGTCTGCTCTTGCGAATCGACGCTAAATCGACGCTAATCTGAACTAGCTCGACGCTATCTCATCAACTCCCAGACGCTAATCGGCGCTAGCCGACGCTAAAGACAAAAACTTGCGAGGGTACATAAGGCTGCCATGATGTGCTACCGAAGAATGCTCTCCAGGACGAGCAGCGGTGTCACACTGAGTGGGCGCGGGCAGCGCGGCGGCCGATCGACGGCAGCGGTGCGTGGACTACAAGTGCAAGGTAGGAGGAGGAGGAGGAGGAGGAGGAGGAGGACGAGGAGGAGGAGGAGGAGGAGGAGTAGGAGGACCCGTAGCCTGACAGTCGCAGAGTGCGAAGGTGAACCGCGCGCTTCTCCGAGCTCTGCATCCCACCCCCTCTCGCAGTTCAATGGTTCAGTGTTGATTGTCAGGTTCCTGCTGACCCGGTTCACTGCCAGCCCCGGCGGGTCAGGCTTTGCGGGATCCTGCAACATCTTGCAGGATCCTGCGCGCTGGTCTTGTAATGTGGGTCTTGTGGGGCAAGTTTTTGTCGAATTCAAACAATCAAAAAAATTGTCCAAAGGTCTCCGAGGAATGTCGGATGAAGTTGCAGCGCAACTCTCGCCATCGCTCGGACGTCGATGCCCCGTGCATTGTTCGATTTCGCGCGTTCATTTGTCCGCACACTGACCCAATCTGCTCCTCGATGGCCGCCGAGAAAACTGCCACACCTCCGAGCGATGCCACGAATTCCAGGCCCGCAGCGCCGAGAATTGGACCTCCCCCCCGCCTCGCCCTCGCGGCGCCCGTTCCCCGGGACCCCCCGGCGCGCGCTCCAGAAGGATTCGCCGGCTGCGCAGCGGTGGAAAAAAAACTGGCCCGCTCGGCGACAGACTCGCGTTCGGTCTCGCTGCCCTCGTTTCGGGGGTTGCTAGAGGTGCCCCTGGCCGAAGGTGCCCCCAGCTTCTCGCTTGATTCTGGAGCCCCCCTGGGCCCTCTGGGCCTCGTGAGGGGTGCTCTGGACGCCGTGGGGGCCTCCTTGGGAAGTCTGGGGGCACCTTGGGGCACTTCCTGCGGGGAGCCCAAGCTGGCTGGCTGGCTTGGCGACAAACTCGCGTTCGGTCTCGCTGCCCTCGTCTGTGGGGCAGCCAGAACAAGCAGCCGAGTGCGTCGCCAACACGGCCAACTGTCTCGCGCCAGCGCAAGCGCGAAGCTTCATGACACGCGTCGGTGGTCTCTGGGAACGGGCGCCACCAAGGCGAGGCGGAGGGGAGGTCAGAATCGGCGCCGTTGGTCTCGAAGTGCTTTTAACCATGTCTGAACGCCCCTGGCTAAATTCGGGCTCTCTTTTTAACTTTGGAGAGGGCCACTAGTAGACGCCTCCTAGAGGGGTCGGGGTAGATGGGGTCGGAGGGTCGCGCCGCATCGCCGATATATCAGCTATACGTCGCCGATGCATCGACGCATCGGCGACGTCGGCGATGCATCGGCGCCATCGGCGTGGAGAAAATCGGGCTCCACATCGAGCTACACCGTCGATGCATGGTCGATGCGGTCCTCCCCCAAGGCTTTTACTCAGCACCCAACTGCGCCATGGGCCTCGTCCGCCGACGATCTCTTGCAGCCGTAGTTTTCCTTGTCAGGTTGCCCCGCCTCCCCGTCCCCCCGTCCTCGTCCTCCCTTTTCTTGGGTGGGGGCGGGCTGTCTCCGTAGCTCGTGCTTGTTGTCTTGACCCTCCTCCCCTTACCCCGAACCTCGCATTGCGACCGCGGCGCATTTCGCGTCCGTCGGTATTGGTCTCCAGTGGCGTACATTGGAGCCAAAGCGACTGGCCTTATGACGCTTGCAAGGACCACGAACAAAAACTACTGGCAACATTGATCGAAGGTGCTCCCGGCATCAGGTGCCTGTAACCCTTGCAATACCACCGCACTTTGATCTGAAACCAAGCTGAATCACTAGGAGAAGCCATCCTGCTCACAGATTAGAGCACAAATGAACACTTGTTCGTTGTGTCCTGGCTAGTGAGCGCGAGCCGCTCTGCGAACATGCTCACAAGATCACGCTGCGTAGAAACAAGACTGACTGGCTCTTCCTCCTCGTCCTCATCTCCCTGGCATCCCTTTGCTGCTCCTCACTGCTCGAGGCAAGTCCGTCGTGCTCATCACTGTTTTTGCGTCCCTCCTGCCCAACCTCCTCTAGCCTCCTGGAGATTGTCGTCCACTCCTCCTCCTCTAGCCTCCTCCTCCTCCTCCTCCTCCTCCTCCTCCTCCCTCCCCCGCTTTGCGTCTCCCTTCCTCCATCCTCCTCAACCTGCCCTTCCCTCCTCCCGCCCTCCTCCCTCCGTCTATCCCTCCCTCTTGCCACGGTCTCTCTCTCTCTCTCGCTCTCGCTCTCGCTCTCTCTCTCTCTCTCTCTCTCTCTCTCTCTCTCTCTCTCTCTTCCTCATATCATCAGTCTCCATCTCCCTCTATGTCTCCCCCCCTCTCTCTCTCTCTCTCCTTCTGGTCTCGACCCGAGCTCCTGCCGGAACAGAGCGCAGCCACGACGCGAAACATGCCGTGCCCCCCAGCCCGGTGAGGCTGAAACTGGGCCCTCCGCCACGGCCTGCGCCGTCGCCCATATGTCTTCGCGCCGCGCGCGGTGGCCTCGTCACGGCCCGCGGCCTCGGCCTCGGCTGCGAGAAGGGCAAGACCCCCGAGGGTGGAAGCGGGCTTCCATGCAGTGCGGCCACTTCCCCGACATCCGCGTCCTGAGCAGCAAACTCTTGCTGCTCATCGTGCTGATGGCGTCTGTCGCGTTCCCGTCCTGGATGGATATGCCCTCCCTGCTCCACCTCGCGCCCCTCCCGCGCCTTGGGGCGCCCTTCAAGGTGTCCGAGACGACGCGCAACGTCTTCTGGGTGAACTGCACGAGCTACGCGCTCTCGTGCATCCAAGGGGGCCGCCCCCAGCTACAGCGGCAAACCAGACCCCGATGACCAACGGCAGCAGCCCGTTGCACTTGATCTTCCGCGCCCACCCGTGCTTCCACAAGGCCGCCTTCGGCGTCCACAATAGCATCGGCAAGCTCTCCGCGTGCTGTGCCGCGATCCCCGTGATCTTCGGCAACCTGTTCTGCTCCGTCGGCGCGGCCTCGTTCTCCGCGGCCTTCCGGGTCCCGGGCCTCGCCTCTCGGGCGCCAGGGCCCCCCCTTGGCCGCCGCGCCACTTCGGTGGCCAACTGGGCCCTCGCGCCGTCGGCCGCAACCCCCCGTTCATCGGGAGCGCCCTCGGCATCAGCGGTACTGCGCGGCAGGCCTTGCCCCCCCCGAGCTGGCCGCGTTCGCCCTGCGCGCGGTCTTCACGCAGTTCGTCGCGCTCTTCTTCAATGGCGCGACCTCGCCCGCCGCCGCTGGCCCTGCGAAAGCAATGCAGGGCGAGCAACGCCCGCCCACTGGCAAGGCGCTCATGGGCCACGACCCTCGCGTTGCCCACCCGCCGCGCGCCCGCAGGTCATGAATCGGAGTCGGCGGGTGCCGCCCCCGCCGACGCCCCGCCGTCGTCGCCCGCGGCCGCGCCGCCAACCGCCGCCCGGCCACCTGAACCCGGCCCCCCGATGCGGACGCGGGGCGCGCGCGGCGAGACACGCCCCGCACCGCCCTGAGCGGCCCCCGGGTCGACCCCGTCAATATTCGACCCCTGCCGACCCGGGCCGCGGCAATCAAGTCGGAGCGGAGGTGGTGTCCAGGGCCGAGCGCGAGACCGCGTCGACGGTCTCCGCGGCGTCGTCCGAGGCCGCCCCGGCGACGCCAACCGCTGCTGGGTCGCCGCGCTGGCCAGCGGGCACGCCGCCCGCCTGCCCCCCGCCAGTCTGACCGTCGACGCCCCAGCGCCAAGCCCCGAGGCGCTGCCCCTCGGCGCGCGCGCCCCCCGAGGCCCCCGCCTAGGCGCCCCTCCTTTCCCCCCGCCGCCCACGCGCGCGGCGGGGCAGAGGGGGCGAATCGAAGAGGGGGCGGAGGCGGGGGTCGCGTCAACCATGCGCCTTGCGGCCGCGCTGGGCCGCGAGGCGCCCACTGGCGACCGCGCCTCCGCGCGCCGATCGAGGGCCGAGCTAAACAGAGCGCGCGCAGCACGGAAATGTTTCTTGAGTGCTGCCTGCTTTCCAGCTCACGTGCGCAGCATCTAGCACAACTCACCGCCGCTCTCAGCGCCGCCGACGGCCTTCGCGCCGCCGCGCGTCGCGTCGCCCACGCGCGCGCCAACTGCGCACCAACTGCCCCGCATGCCTCCGGCGGACCTGGCCCGGGAGCGGCACCGCTGAGCGCGGCGCAGGCGCCGCGCCCACTGCCCGCCCCCCGCGCCCCCCCTCTACCCCCCGGGCCGGCCTCCGACCCTAGTCGGGGCTGGAGCGGACTTCGACGACGACGACGACGACGACAGGCGGACGCGCGGCTCTCAGACGGTCTCGGCCGACCCCGCCGCCCCGGGCTGACCCTCGCGCGCCGCCGCCACCGCCGTCGCCGGGCCGCCGGCCCTGCCGAGGCCCCTGGTAGCCAGCGACGGACCTGCCGCACCTCGTCCAGCCTTCGCGCCTGCCTCTCCTGCGCGCTGGCCGCGCGCTTGGTTCATTCCCTGTCGCGCGGCGCCCTCCGGCTTGGCCTCGTCTCCGCCGGCCAAGGGGGGGTCGCCCTCATCCGGGCCGACCTGCGCACGCAAGCCCGCCGACGCATCGAGCTGCGATCGCACGGTCTGCGATTCCCCACTCGCAGCACCCGCCTAACTAACGCTTGCAGCTCGTCCACCCCCACCTTCCGCTTGGACGAGGCCCCTGGCGCCCCGCGCGGCGAGGCGGCGGCCCTGGTGGAGCTCGCCTTCTCCAAGCGTCTTCGCTCCGACCTTCGCGCCCCCGCGCGGGCCCCAACCTGGCTGGGCGCCCTCGGAGCACGACAAGGCTGCGACATTAACGTCGGCCCACTCTGATGGCCCACATCTCGGAAGGCCCGCTGCATCGGGCGCATCGCCCCTTCAGGCCCTTGCCTCGCCAGGGCGCCGCCCCCCCTGCGCGGGCCGAGCCCGCAGCTGCAGCGGCGCGGGCGCATGTCGCGCCAAACGCTGTTGAGGCCGCCCTGCAGCAGCCGCGACTTCGCGGTGGAAGTGCCGCTCGCTGGCGCACCCTCGCGCTCGCTGGCGCCGCCTTCTCTGCCGCGCGCGCCCCACTGCCCACTGTGTCATGCTTTATCTTGCGCCCAGGCTAGGCTTCCACCGCGGCCGAAGGCCCCTCTTCTTGCCGGCCCCATTGCCCGCGCGGCCGCGCGTCGTCGGGGCCTGGCCGCGGCGGGGGGGGGCGCCCCGTCGCTCGCAAGCCGCTCAGCGGTCGCGCCCTTGCCCCATCGGCCGCCGAGCGAGGTTTCGCCGAGCTGGGCCATTTCCCCCCGCGGCGCACCGAGAGATATGGCGCGTCACCTGCTCGGCGCCCCGCCACTTGCTTCAGTCGCTCTGCGCGGGGGCGCGGTTGCGCCCGCGCCCCCCGCGCTTCAAGGCGCGCGCCGCCGCCGAGAGTGCGACGGCGGCCGCCGAGGCGCACTCCGCCGCCAAGGAGGCGACGGCGGCCTCGGCTACCGCAAGAGCTGGCTGTCGGCGGGACTCCCGTTTAGTTGTCCGATCTCCCTCTCTCCCCATCTCTTTCGGGGCTGCGCGAACCCGACCCCGCGGCCGCCCCGCAGGCGCTCCTCGCTGCTCTCGCCGCCACGCTCAGCAGCGGGCCGGGCGCGCCGCCAGTCCGCACATTGCCCGAGCTCGCCCCCCCACCTCGGCGCGCCGTCGCCGCGCCCTGCCCTGCCTCGGAGGCAGGCCCCGCCAACCGCTGGGAGGAATGCCCTGTAGAGGTGCCTCGCCGTCGTCGGCGTCGTCGTTGTCGCCCTCGCCCTCATCGTCGTCGGCGTCGTCGTCGTGCGTCTCCTTGTCGTCCTCGTTCTCGTCGTCCTCGTCGTTGTCGTCGCCCTCGCCCTCGTCGTCGCCCTCCTCGTCGCCGTTGCCCTCTTCGGTGTCGACGTCGCCGTCGTCCTCGTCGTCGTCGCCCTCGTCGTCGTCGTCGCCCCCGTTCTCGTTCTCGCCCTCGTCGTCGTCGCCCGCCCAAGCCGCGAGAGCGCCCTGCCGCGCGGCCGCACGCGGCGGCGGCCCCGCGAGGGCGGCTCCAGGGCGCTCGCGCGCTGCCGGCGCTCGCCCCCCCCCCCCCTCCCCCCCCTCCCCCACCCCCCTCCCCCCCCCCACACAACACACACACACCCCACACACACACACCACACAACACACCACCACCACCACCACCACCACCACCACCACCACACCACACCACCACCACCACCACCCCACCACCACCACACCACCATCGCACCACCAACACCACCACTCACCACCACCACGCACCCACCACCCCCACCACCACCACCACCACCACCGCCACCCCCTCCCACCGCGCTGTCGCGCCGCTTGCGCTCGCTCTCGCGCGCTCTTTCCCGTTTTTTGTTTGCCCCCCCCGTCTTTTGTGTTATCTCTCTCTCTATATATATATATATATATCATTATTTGTTTGTTTCTCTCTCTCTCTCTATTGCCATGGTCTCTCTTGCCATGGTTTCTCTCTCTCTTGCCATGGTCTCTCTCTTGCCATGGTCTCTCCGTTTTCCTCCCTCTTGCCATGGTCTCTCTCTCTCTCTCTCTCTCTCTCTCTCTCTCTCTCTCTCTGTATACATATAGATATATACATACATATATAGATGTGTGTATATATACACACATGTATATATTATTTATATGTATCGCTGGCTCGCTCTCTCTCTCTCTCTCTCGCTCGCTCTCTCTTTCTCTTTCTCTGTCTGTTCCTCTCCTTTTTTTTTCTCTATCTCTCTCTCTCTCTCTCTCTCTC
>CAUYUJ010015935.1:251414-278914 GCA_963575745.1 Prorocentrum cordatum | reverse complement strand
GCGATTTCGGGCCACCGGACGCCCTGGATCTCCAGGAAACGCGCATCCTAAACAACCACTGAAGACCACGCTGAAGACCACTGAATCCCGAGAAACATTCCCCGAAGCCAGAGTCACGGAAAGACTTGACTACAGAGGCCCTGGCGCTTGGAGGGGGGAGAACACGGATCAGGATGACACGCGGAAGGGAGGACGGCAGCCTGGGCGGCGGCAGCTTCTGGGGCCTCAGCCTCAGTGCACGTAGCCGCCGTCGTCGCCGCCCTCAAAGCGGGCAAGGGCCCCCGTCGTCCCTGAGTGTGCAGTAACTCTTCTCGCAGTAATCGGCATCGAACGGATTCGTGATACACTGCTCGCACAGTGGCACCTGAAACATAATGCACATCGGCAACAGCTCCAGGTTCCCTCATGCAAATAGGCATCGCCACATCGCCACTGCTCCTATCCTGCATCTCAACCCCCATTTAGATTTCCACGTCCCCGTTCTCGAGAAACGTCTGGAGGGTCCGCTCGAGATGCCCCATCGGGGCCGTCCCCTTCTTCGCCTTTGCCCCGAGCTGCTCGCCACCGGCGTCTGACGGCTTGAGAGACTCGAGCCTCGGTATCATCACCTTGCGATGGCCCTCTCGGAAGACCGTCTGGATCTTCGCAAAGGGAAGCTCCACCGTCGCATCCTGCAACGATTTCTTGGCCGTTATCTCCTTTCACTCGGTCAGGCGCTTCGCGTTGACTGCGCCAGCGCCCTGCCCGGCCTTCTCGCGGCCCTCGGACGCCCCGACCAGGCGCGCCACCGAGATCGAGCCAATCTTCGCCAGCTCGCTCTCTTGGCCGCGCGCCCTGACGTCCTGGGCCGACCCCGCCCGCGCCATTGCCCGGGCCCGGCCGCGGAGGATGGGCTCGGCGTTCTCGCTCAGCACCATCGCCGACGAAGTAATGGCCTCGCCCTGTCCGATGTATAGCGTCGCGTTCATCGCGGGCTTCATGACAGCTGGCGCGATCTGCGCTGTCTGATCGGCGTCGTGCTCGTCTAGCTCCGCGATCCTCCCTGGACACTGTGCGGTTGCTCGCCTGCTTCTGTGCCCCGCGCTGCCGCCTTCCCGCGGCCTGGCCGGGCACGCCCCGGCGCCTGGGCGGCGCCGCCGCGGCCTCGGCGGCGGGGGGCGGGCGCGAGCGAAGATGGAACTGCGGCGCCTGGATCCATTTGAAAAGGCCCTGGGGCACACAAATAAATACACCCAACTATTATTCACTGCGTGGAGCTCCCCATATGTGCATCTACTCGCATGGACCTGTCCGCCGTGAATGTCTAGGCGCAAGAGCTTTCGAATATTAACGGGCTTCAGTTGTGACGGTCTGGACATCAATCTAGCTGCGAATGAATTGGAGTGTGAATGAGCCTCAGTAGTACGAGCGCGTCTCTGTGCATGAGCCTGGGGCCTCCTGGGGCCTCCTGAAACCTACTGGGGTTTCCTGGGGTCTCCAGGAGCCTCTTGGGACCTCCTGGGACCTCCTAGGAAGGTTTCGTGCCCCAGGGGAGGCGCAATCTATAGCAACAGACGTACATAAAACATTGCGGATTAGAGCCACAGGAGAAGGGCAATCTATAGGAACACGCGTAAAACACCAAGGACTCGTGCCCCAGGAGAGGCCCAATACATAGGAACATGAGTAAAACATTTAGGATTGTGTACACAGGAGAAGGACCATCTATAGAAACATACGTAGAACATCAAAGAATCGTGCTCCAGGTGAGGCCCAATCGATAGGAGCATACGTAAAACACATGGGATTGGAGCCACTCCTGTTGCCTTCTGAGGCCTCCTGCTCCTGGGGCCTCTCGGGGCCTCCTGTTGCCTTCCGAGGCCTCCTGGCGCTTCCTGTTGCCTCCTGGGGCCTCCTGTGGTTTCCTGAGGCCTTCTGGAGCTTCCTGGGGCCTCCTGGAGCCTCTTGGGACATCCTGTGGCCTCTTGAGTCTTTCTGTGGCCTCCTGATGCCTCCTGGGACCTCATGTGGTCTCCTGGAGCCTCCTGGAGCCTGTTGGAGCCTCCTGTGGCATCCTGAGAAGAATCTGCGCCCACGAGCCTGGCCACCAAAACAAGCAAACCGATCGAGACATCCTCAAAATATGGCCCACCTGGGGGGTGAAAATGAGCGCCTCGCTCGAGACATCCTCCAAATCTGCTCCGAAAGCGAAGGATGTTGGCCACAGAAACAAGCAAACCGCCTCAGACATCCCCACAAAATGGCCGCGAACGAGCCCGTGCAACCACCCCTGGCGGCTCCCCTTAGGGGTGCTGAAATGAGCGCCTCGCTCGAGACATCCTCCAAATCTGCTCCGAAAGCGAAGGATGTTGGGCACAGAAACAGGCAAACCGCCTGAGACATCCCCACAAAATGGCCGCGAACGAGCCCGTGCAACCACCCCTGGCGGCTCCCCTTAGGGGTGCTGAAATGAGCGCCTCGCTCGAGACATCCTCCAAATCTGCTCCGAAAGCGAAGGATGTTGGGCACAGAAACAGGCAAACCGCCTGAGACATCCCCACAAAATGGCCGCGAACGAGCCCGTGCAACCACCCCTGGCGGCTCCCCTTAGGGGTGCTGAAACCAGCGCCCCGCCTGAGACATCCTCACAATCTGCTTGAGTAAGTCTGAGTATGAGTAAGTCTGTGTATGAGCAAGTGTGAGTATGAGTAAGCCCGACAGGAGGGGAGGAGAAAAGAGGAGGAGGAAGGAGGAGGAGTAGGAGGCGTCCAAGTAATAACAAGAACCCCATCTTAGGATATGGGGAAAAATCCCCCGAGTTTCCCATCTGTTCTTGTTTTTTGCCCCCCCCCCCCCCCCGCTCCTCGTATTTTCCCATATCTGCTGGGAAACGACGATGAATTGTGTCTGTGTGTGTTCCTCCTCCTGGAACCATCGAGAGAAAGCTGCGCGCGCCCAGGATAAATGCAAGCGTTCTCCTGGGGCACCGAGCGCGCGGGATGGAACTTTTTGGCAGCATCCCATCTGCGGCGACAGCGACGAGATCTCTCAACATTTGAAGCCTAGAAATGGGCACCAACAACAACACGGGGGGGTGTCTCCGCATGGGGACAAAAACATAGATTTCGGCGCCGGTGGCAATATTTCGGCCGCCTTGGAGGCCCGAATATTACCACCACCACCGAGATCGGAATCTTCTCCCCTCGGCAGATGCACGCCGCCGAAATTGGCGCTGGTGACGATCTCTAGGCCTGCAACAACATGCCGAATGGCAGTATCACGACACCTGAAGGTCGACAAACACGCAGTACACTGGCTGTCCAACGCCAGTTTCGATGCGATGCGGCTCAGAAGCCCGCGTTCAACACCTTGAGTCTGTCTCGGAGGTGGTAGGAGGGCGCGTCCGGGCAAGCATCTGCGATCACGCTGCAGACGATCAGCATTCATGAGCGCGCAACTGAACTCGCCATCTGCAAGTCACCAGGCTCTTGTGGGTCCGACAAGGGCTCCGCCTCGCGCAGCAGCCACTCCGTCCTGAACAGCTGGACATCAATCTTCTGGAACGCCCCGAAAGCCTCCGAGTCGCCTCTGAAGACGCCCAGCACATCCCCCCCGTCAACTCCAGGACCTCCCCCCCCCCTCCTCCGCGCACTCCATGTGCGCCATATCCTGAGGGAGCTGCTCGGCCCGCGAGTTATCCGTCGCGGTGTTATTCGGCTTAACCTCGGCGCTTGGGCACCGCGGGAGCCGGGGGGGTCTCCTCCCCAAGGTCAGGCGAGCTGAACGCCGCCGTCAACTGTTGAGCATGCCACCCAGTACTCCTCTCAACCTTCCGTGAGTCTCTGGGCCCCCGCTTCAAGTCGCAGAGGAACAAGACCAGCGTGGCGCCGCAGAACAACGGAAGAGGAAAGCGCCGATCAGTCGACTCGGAGCCGTCGGCGTTCACGACAGCGACGGCCTCGGCAACGCCGCCAAGAGGCGCGCGCAAATATCGCGGGCGCGCGGGCTCAAGCTGGGCAAACCGAGAGCCCCAGAGCACCGGGGCCGCGAGGCCCGAGATAGCAGCCCCACTCACAGCGCCCCCGAACGCCACGTCTAAGCCCTCTGGGGCATGCGCTGGGGCCAAAAACGACGCGCGCGAGCCATCCCCCGACGGCAGCAGCCCCCCCCGCATCAATCTCGGGCGCCCAACGCCCACTCGCAGAGCACGGCGCGCCCGGGAGGGGGGCGACATCCAGAACCGCTCCAGTGAGATCATGAGCTCCGCGCGAGAAGGCCACTCCAGTGGCCCAGTTGGCCCCGGGCCCGCAGAAATGGGGGGCAAGCAGCTTTTGGCCGGCGCTCTGGAAAACGCCGCGCCCCCGATGGGAATCGCCGACCAACTGATCCAAGCGCGCGATGAGATCGCGAGCGTCGGAGAGAACCCTGACGACATGCGCGGCAATCAGTCGCCGGCGAGGGCCCGTAAACTCAAGTCGCGCGCAGCGCCAGTCACCGCGCGCGTGCCCGGCAGAGAAGTCGCATCTCGGGCGCGATGCCCCTGTCGCGACCTACGCACTGCAGGGGCGAACGCATGCTGAGACGCCGTCGCAGCATTGTCGTCGCGCGCGTTGCCCCCCCCGCTGTTCCCGAAAACCTCGCGCCCCATCAGCAGCAACCTCGGGAACGAGCTCGCCCGCGCTTGCGCCCGGCGGCGCGCGCGCCCGGAACGCCGCATGAACCGCCCGCCGCGTCGTCGAGCGACTCGCGCTTCACCGACCCGCGCGCGTTCCTCACGCCGCGCCCGGCATCTGCAGCGGGCGCCCGGCCCCGCGGCGCGCGCCGCGACGAGGCCGCCGCCGCGCGAATCGCCCCCGCCCTCGACCGTCCAGGTCGGCAGTCGCAGTCACAAGAAATAATATCGCGCGCCTTTCGCGCAGCAGTCTCAACCCGCACCTTGCCGAACGAGCGCAGTCAGCGCAGCGGCCTTGCACTCGACGCCCTCGTCTTATCGCTGCCCTTTGAAAACTGGCAAGTAACAGGAGCATTCCAGCGCGCAATTAGCCATGTTGGCGAACTTGGGCAAGAATGCGGGCCGCCCAACTGCCCGCCAGGTCACCGACGCCCTCGGGGAGAGGCGCGCCAAAGCCAGCGGGGCGAACAGGAGCAGACGGCCGCGCAGAGAGCAATGCAGACCACCCCTCATTCGGGGCGCCCCAGGGAACAGCAGCTTGACATCGCCGCGCAGTCCTAGCCCCCCCGGAGACCCCTCGAAGTCCGCCGCCCCCTTCGCCGCCTCGAAACTCGTCGGAGGCCCGTCTTCGTCGAACCTCGCAGCGCCCCTGAGAAACTGCTCTCTCGGTCGCGCTCACCCCTCTCTTTCGACGACGGCGCGGCCGCGTCCTCCGCCCGCCTCTCCATTCTCAGGGCATAAGACGGCGCGCGTCCGAACCTCCTCGGGCCCACGCCCGCGCCAGTCATCAGTCGGCACGTCCTCCACTCCTCTGAATCGAGCCCCTTGAATTCCGCCTCCGCGAGCTCGCCGGCTAGATGCGCGCCCCTAAGATCCCGAAGCCTCCAGCGGCACTTTCAGCGCTGCTCGGTAATCCTCGCGAGGGCCAGGGCCATCGCAGACTCGAGCGATCCGGCGCGCTGCTCTTGCGCGCGACCACGCTCGCGCGGCACGCTCGCGTGCTCGCGCGCAAGCTTTGGATGCTCAGCAAGCATGGCCGCCAGCGTAGCTTCGAGCACTCTGAGCCCCATGTGCTGCACAAGTGTGACAAGCGCAGCTCAGGCTTCCTCGAGACTCGACTCTTGCACCATTGCCTCGACAGAGTTGACGCCCTCGCGCTGCAGTAGAGCCTGGCAGTAGAGCCTGCATGGCAGCTTCTACAGATTCTACAGCAGCGCGAAACTCGCACGAATGACGTTAGCTGCCCAATGCCTGGCCCAGCCCCGCAAAGTCCCAGCGCCGCCGCGGGGGTTCGGAGTGGTGGCACGGCCCCGAGTCCAGCTGGAAGAGAGAGGGTGCGCGGTCCCGGGGGCGAGAATCTGGAATGATTTGTAGACAACGCGCAGATCTCATGGGCTGCGTGAGCCTCTGCATCTCCAGAGCAGGCAAAAACGCGTGATTTATGTATGGAACATGTTGACGTCTGCCACGACAATGCCCCCCAACCGACGGAGTAGCCCCAATGGTCCGATCCTCACAAAGAACAACCCCAAAATAACTAGCTGGCGAGCTCTCTGGCCCACATGCTTCAGGGCACGTCCGCACTTGCAGAGCAACACTGACACCTGTTCACATGGCCCGTGAGGGACTCTGATGATGCCGACGCCGTCGTTGACGTCAGCAACGACGATGGGCACCGTCCTGCTGGGCAATCCTGACACAACATGACGAACAAGCCCATGCACCTTGTGGATGGTTGCCTGCAGCCCCGTCCGTTCACGGGGATCGTTGCTGCAAGGACGAAAATCGAATGCCGCGCGCGTAACGTCCCGATATGAATACCTGATGCGAACCGCACCGCCAAGACAACGCATGTCTTCCAGAACCGATCATAATCGCACAATGCCACGAACTCGGACCGTCTTTTGTTAACGAGCATCGAAACTCCGCGCGCCGAGTTCGTGCACCCACTTTTGGCGTCATACCCAAAATGGATCGGTTTGAACCGTGGCGGGTCTTCGGCCACGTCTGGAAAAGAAGCAAGAACACGTCTCTGCGTCGCTCTGAAAATCATGCCTACTGAAACAATATCATGCTGTAACTCGAGCTCGCGACCCTTGTCCGAAAGAGGAAAGGATTTCAACACACGCGCGCATACTCAGTAATACACCAGAAGAATCACCACCCAGCGGAGACACTGACGAGGTATGCGCTGCCAGGGGCGATACATGTGGTTCGAAGGGAAAACGAGCGTGAAGCTACACTACCGGCGGGCGGTGGCACGCCTCTTTGTCAGAGCAGCGCAGGGCGCATCAGGTGTCGCGCAGCTACGACACCTCCTGCACCTGGGCCGCGCGGCTAGGAGGAGGAGGAGGATGATGATGATGACGAGGAGGAGGAAGAGGAAAAGGAGGAGGAGGAGAAGGAGGAAGCGGAGGAGAAGGAGGAGAAAGGGGAATAGGAGGAGAAGGTGGGGGACGAGGAAGAGGAGGAGGAGGACGAGGAGGGCGAGGAGGAGGAGGAGGAGGAGGGCGAGGAGGAAGAGGCGGGCGAGGAGGGGAAAGGAGGAGGAGGCGGAAGTGGAACCGCACCCCACGCCAGGTGTCTGCCTGCCGCCGCGCGCCGTCGCAAGGCGTGGGTGGTTCCTGCTCGCCGGGCTGCTGGCCGCCGTCCTGCTGTGCTGGCCCTGCCCGCCCTCTGCACGCCCCTGGCCGTTGCCCGGGGCCCGTGGGCTCCAGCGCCCGCCGGCTGGCGGGCGGCCTTGGGCCGCCGCTTCCCCGGGGGCGCGCGTTCCGCCGGGGCGCGGCGCGCTGGGCCGCACTGAGAAACGCGAGCGACGATCCAAAACTGGTCTCACGTGAGGAGCACAGCGACCTCACGCGGCGGTTTCCGCGGCCCGCCGGCGCGGCACGCTGCATTGGAGGCGAGGGCGCGCACGCGCGACCTGACACGGGGAGCTTATATGCACCACTGTCGGCGCAGATGATCCCGTTTGTCGCGTCGCTCACATGCGCCCCCGCGTTTCGCAGGAGCGCGCGCCGCGGACCCGCCACACGGCCCAGGCATCCGGCTGCTCCCATTTTTGGCGGCGCGTCCGGGTGGGGAGTGGGAAGGGGCGGGCCTTCTCAGAAAGCTCGGAAATCACCCGGCCTTCTGAACAATTTGCTAAGCTTTCCCCGAAAACCAAAAAGACCTTCTCAGAAAGCGCCAGGGCATCTGAAAAGTTCCGCCGCCTTCTGAGAAGGCCTTCTCCTTCTCACTTCCCCCCCTCGCTCGCCGTCGACATCTGTTCGCTGCGTGGGCCCGGAGGTCTGGGCAACTTCCCTGGGACCAGCTTCTCATTACGAATCTTTTTTTGAGGGCGGAGGCCATTGCTTCGGAAGCCATCGCCAACGGCCGCGGTGAGCGGCACGCACCGCGGACGCTGCTCCCTTCGCCGCCCGCTGCCGCCACCTCTCTCGCCGTCGCGCCACGTCCCGGAGAGGAGGGCACCCACCGCCGCGGCGGCGTGCTTCTCGACGACGCGCCCACGGGGGAAAACGACACCAGGACGAGGACAAATCTGGATGGGGATAAACCGAAAATCTCTGAGATCCCACGGCTCTGGGGGGTGCCTGGGGCGCCGCGGTATTCTCAAAGCGTTCCGGAACGCTCTGGAACGGATCGATCCTCGACTACACCCCGCCCGAAAGCGTTACAGACGGCCTTTCAGAAGGCCGGCCTTACTGAGAGGGCGTGCCCCTCTCATCTCCCCCTTGTCGCGCTGAGAAACCTCAGCTGCGCCTCTGGCGGCAGCGTGCTCGACCGAAAACCCCGACGACCGTAGATCAAGCAAGCTTGATCAAGCACGGATTAGTCCGACATGTCCACTTACGGGCAGTGGTGGCGACGCTGACGGTGCTGCTGATGCTGACTATGCGGGCGATGATGAAGATGATGCTGACGATGACGATGACGATGACGATGACGATGACGATGACGATGACAATGACGATGACGATGACGATGACGATGATGATGATGATGATGATGATGATGATGATGATGATGATGATGATGATCATGGTTATGACGATGGTGATGATGCGGATAATGATGATGATGATGATGATGATGAGGCCGATGACGATGATCAGCATCATCGTCATCGTCGTCGTCATCATCGTCATCAGCATCGTCATCACCTTCATCATAACAAGGGTGTGCATGATGAGAGCGCGTACGAGTATTGATGACCTGTGTACAATCGACTGCACCAGCAAGCGCAGCATCAGGCCAAGCCGTGGAGATGGAGAGGAAGAGAAAGGAGTGATAGGAGGGGAAGCAACCGGGCTGCAGAGGAGGGGCGGCGGCACGCAGCATCGCAAGGGCCCTCCTGCCCGCTGTCAGTCGACACTGCTGCGCGGCGACCTCGCCGACAGGCGATGCGTACAAAGTGAAGTGCGCGGCACCATTCGATACGCCTGCTCGCGCAGCTGGAACGACAAGAGCGCGGATGCAACATCCACGGCAAAAAACATCATTGCGTAGCGCGTTGGCGACGGATGTGGCACCTCCTCGCCCCGAGGGCAGCCAACGAAACTAAACTCAATGTCGCTCCGACTGCGATCTGCCGCGTGCAGCCGAAATAAAGCACGCCGTGCGACATCGCACCTCGCATGGAACAGCCTGCGACTGAGCGCGGGCAAACTACGCCTTCCAGAGCACATGCAGCTTGAGCGAATGCGCAAGCCCAGGGCTGACATTACATACATGAGAGAGCCGACAGCGTCAGAGCCCCCCCCAAAGCAAGGATCAACGACAGCAGACAGGCAGAGGATGGGCAAGCCTCAGCCTCCACAGAGGATGGGCACCCTCCTCCTCGACTTGCCCGTTCACGCCGGCAGGGAGGCGGGCCGCGCCCTCCCCAGAACAGGAGGGCGCGCGCAGAGCGGACCGAGTCCGCCAGAAGAGCAAGACCGGGTGCTGTGAGGACTTCAAGCTCTCCCGTCCTCCAACCAGCAGACAAACTTCGTGAGCCATCCGGGGAACTTGCGCTCAGCAGTCCGACGCCTCTGCTGGCGCAGCCCAGGCCAAGCGGCAGCCAGGCTACGACTCTGGGCCAAATCTCTGACAGCCCCCCAGGCGAATGTTCCACACGAGATGCAGCACACGCGGCGTAGGCCACCAAGCACACCCGCCCCTGAATCATCGTAGACTTTGGCGGCAGAGCACTGATAACTCAGGGTCCTGGGGGGGCTGTGAGCTGACAGAGCACTGATAACTCAGGGTCCCGAGGGCCTCCAGAGACCTCCAGGTGCGCCGCCCGAAACCGAATAGAGACGGGCAGCGGGCGGGGCTTCCAGGCAGGCGTGACCCCCCTATCCCTCCCGAGGGCGGCCCCAGGGAGGCCCCCCAGGGAGGCCCCCCGAGTCCCTCCAGCCCCTTTTCGGCCATGAGAACACCTCGGCGCCCGATCCAGAGACCCGCCTCCCGCCCCAAGAGTTCGAGCCCTTTCGGCTGGCTGTCGGCTTGTTTGACATACGGACGGCAAGGGTGGTGAGGAGGAAGCTGACGATGCGGAGGCCGAGGGCGAGGACCTCCCCGTGGTGCTTGCTGCTCCTCCTCCTGCTCCTCACCCTCACCCCAGTCTTCCCCCTGTGCTCGTGCAGTCTGAGAGAGTACACGAGGGATGGACGATTGAAAGATTCGACACTTCTCGAGCGGGGCGCGGCCAGCGGAAGTGGCCAAGGAGGGGCCGAAGGGGCAGGATGCAAAGGTAATTTTGGAAAGTCGCTCATCCTCACTGTCACTGTTGCCCTGGCGGCGCGCAGAGGGGGGTAGGGGGAAGGGCGGAAGGCTTCTTAGAAGGAGGTTGCTTCCTAGAAGGCACGGGCCTCCTTCTAAGAAGCCTTCCCCCCTTCCTCCTACCCCCCCTCTGCGCGTGGCCGATTGGCTGTACTGCGGTGAAGAACGTCTCCATATCTGCTGCTATCTCGGACGCCTGGCTGGGCGGGGCCCGCCGGGCAGCAGAAGCTCGCAGCATCGGAGCTCGTCGAGCTCGCAGGGAAAGCTCTGTGTGAAAGCGGTGGCGGGGAAGAGATACTTGCCCCTAGAAGTAGTAATAAGAGCAAAAGCATAACGCTCTGGAGGCACGCGCGAATTTCTTGGATCGGCGCTAGTACCCCCTTGCTGGCGCGCGAAGCGCGCCTGAGGCGGCGCTGGAGGCGCCGCGATGGGGTCCAGGGCCGATCCGAGAAATCCGCGCGGACCTCCGAAAGTTGTATGTTTATGCACTGCTTCTTCTTGGGATCCCTCCGCCTAATTCCTTCCTCCCCTCCCTCCTTGGAGGCGCGTCGCCGACAGTCAGAGACCCGGGGTCCGCCACGGACTTGTGCACGAACACGTCCTCGCCGTTGCCGGCCCACGCCCGCCAGAGAGGAAAAACAAGCACGCACACTTTTCGCCTCGGCATATGCTTCCCTGAGCAGCAGCAGCGGCAGCAGCAGGGGGCTACGCCTCCGTCCCGTTCTCGTCCTCCCCCTGCACCTCTTCCCTCCTCCTCCTCCCCCTCCTCCTCCCCACCATCCTGCCCCTGCTCCTCCTCCCTCCTCCTCCTCCTCCTCCTCCTCCTCCTCCTCCTCCTCCTCCTCCTCCTCCTCCCCCTCCTCCTCAACCTCCCCCTCCTGCCCCCTCCTCCGCTTTCCCCCTCGTCTTCCTCGTGATGCGTTTCCTGCATGTTTTCTCGCCATCCTTTCCGCGACCTCGCCTTCCACCTCCTTTTTCCGTGCCCCTCCCCCTCTCCCTCCCTCCCTCCCTCAACCCCCCTCAGGAGAGGATGACGCTCCCTCTCGAAGCCGGAGCCAGGGCTGTGCACGTAGCTCAGCCCCCGGACCTCGTCGGCGTGCTTCACCACCCCCACCACGTGATTGTCGGGCATCCACTCGACGGGTACCCGCCAGAGCCCCCCCAACGCGGGGCCGCTCTGCGGATGCAGGGGGCAGAAGGGGAGGAAAGCGGCGACAGGAGGCGAGGGAGGGATGGAGGGCGGGAAGGGAGTGGGACGGAGTGAGCAAAGAGGGCGAGGGAGCGACGGGGAGGGATGCTCAGGTAGGGGGGAGGGGGGAGGTACGGAGGGAATGAGAGGAGGGTTGTGGGGTGGGGAGGGCGGGGTGGGGTCCGATTTATCGAGGCCATCATGATTCGCTCCGTCCACAGCCATTTGATTCCAAACCCGAGGAACGGTGGTCTGGCGCGGCGCGGCGCCACAGGAGAGAAGTGTACCACTGCAAAGCGCTGCGCGTTGCAGACGGGCGCTCACAGGAAAGCGGGAGGAGAAGGATTAGCAAGCGAGAAGGAAAATGAGGGAGTAGGGGACGAGGACGGGCTGGGCAAAGAGGGACGGGTGAATACAAGGGTGCAAGAGTGGGGGGGAGGTTACTTCTCCTCCTCCGCCTCCGCCTCCTCGTCTTCGCCCCCCTCCATATCCCTCCTCCTTCCCTCCCCCTCCCTCATCCGTCTCCCCCCCGCTCATTTCCCTTCTTCCCTCTCCTCGTCCCTACCTCGTCCCTCTCCCCTCGCTTCTCCTCACCTGTCCCTACGTCCTCCTCCGCCCTCATGCGTCTTCCACGCAGCACGTCTGGCTCAACGCGGTCTTGCCTGTGCATCAGCCTTTCCGCTGCGCGGGCGGGCAGCTGCCATAGAAGGAGGAGGAGGAGGAGGAGGAGGAGGAGGAGGACGAGGAGGAGGAGGAGGAGGAGGACGAGGAGGAGGAGGAGGACGAGGAGGAGGAGGAGAGGAGAAGGAGGAGGACGAGGAGGAGGTGGTGGAGGAGGAGGAGGAAGAGGATGAGGGGAGGGGAAGAAGAGGAGGAGGAGGATGAGCAGGATGAGGAGGAGGAGCAGGAGGAGGAGGGGGAGGGGGAGGGGGGGAGGAGGAGGAGGAGGAGGAGGAGGAGGAGGAGAGGGAGGAGGAGGAGGAGGAGGAGGAGGAGGAGGAGGAGGAGGAGGAGGAGGAGGAGGACGACGAAGAGGGGGAGGGGGAGGAGGAGGAGGAAGAAGAGGAGGAAGCTCGCGCTCGCAGTGCCGGGCGGCGTGGGCGGAGTTGAGGGGGCACCGAGGCGAGTCGCCGCGACTGCGGTGCGCGTGCCAACTGAGGTGCACGGGGAAGGTGCCTGATGGCTCGGTTTTAAGGCGGTGCCGCCGCGAAAGTCTTTTGATGGCAGTCGGACGGGTATGGGGATGAGCACGCGGTGGCTGACGCTGTGGCACGCCTGGAGCGTGCTAGCCGCAGAAAGGGCCAGCGCAGCCCTAACCCCCTTGACAAGCGCCTGAGCTTCCTCCATCTCCTCCTGATCCTGCTCATCCGCCGCCTCCTCCTCTTCCTCCTCCTCCTCCTCACCATCCTCATCCTCATCCTCATCCTCATCCTCATCCTCATCATCATCATCATCATCATCATCATCAGCATCATCATCAGAATCATCATCATCCTCATCCTCATCCTCATCATCATCATCATCATCACCATCAACAGCATCAGCAGCATCATCCGCAGACACATCAGCAGCAACAGCGTCATGATCGTCATCATCATCACCATAATCATCACCATCATCAACACCAACACCATCACCGTCACAATCACCATCACCATCACCATCACCAACACCATCACCACCACCTTCACCATCACCAGCATCAGCATACTCAGCATCGTCATCAGCATCATCATTACCCTACTCATCATCATCCTCATCATCATCCTCGTCAGAAGCATCATCAGCATCCCCATCTTCCCCCATCAACATCATCATCATCATCATCATCATAATCATCATCATCATCATCATCATCGTCGTCGTCATGATCATTCACATCATTAGCACCGTCCTCGTCATCGTCATCGTCATCATCACCACCACCAGCCTCACCATCATCACCACCACCATCATCACCATTACCACCACCAGCAGCACCATCACCATCACCTTTACCATCATCATCATCATCAGCATCAGCAGCAGCATCATCATCGTCGGTATCAGCATCAGCACCATCACCTTCACTAGCAAAAGCACCAGCACCAGCACCAGCATCACCCTCATCATCACCATCACCACCACCACCATCGTCAGCATCACTATCGCCATCAACATCAGCAGCGGCAGCAGCAGAAACAGCATCACCACCTTCTGTAAGCAGCTCCGACTGTCCGATTGCGCGTGGCCCGGTGGGGTCTGTTTGTGAGCTCCAGGTCCGCTGCGACGCGCGCCCGCGGACAGAGGAGGCGCACAGGTGGGGCAGGGGCAGGATGTTGGCCGTGGCGCGGGCGTGCCTCGCCCTCCCACGCCTCCTCCCCCGAGACCTGACGCCGCGAGACAAGTGCAGCCTCGCGAACCATCACTCCCGGAACCCAAGACACCCCATCGCCGTGTACCATTTTTAGATGAAGGGGCCCCAGGACACACAAATAAATACACACAAATAAAAAGATTCCCCATAGTTTCTGGGTTTTTGTCTTCCCCCCCACTTCCCATATTTTCCTATATTTTCTGGGGGATCGACGATCAATTGTGTCTGTGTGTTTTTTCCTCCTGATTAGAACCGGAGCGATGGCCCGAGGTCCCGAAGCCAGGCGAAAGCGCCCGCTGTGAAAAAAATCGCAGCGCCCAAATCTGAGCCTCCCTCGTGCCGCGTCTTCGGAAGACCTTGTCTGTCGTCTGTCCCGTCGCGCCGCGTTCCACGCGGAGCCCGCGTCGAATCCGTGTCGGGTCCGTGTCGAATCCGCGTCGACATCCGCGTCAACCCCACGTCGGAGTATCGGCAGACTGCCATTCCCAGGACAGGAAAAGTCCTCCGAAGATGCAGAGTAGCCTCCAACTCGGGCCCGAGGTGCCCTCCTGCCCGTGGCGCGAGGCACCGCCGCGCGTCGGGCGCAGGTGCCCGAGGCGCGGCCGCAAGGCCCGTCGCGCCCACGGGGGGCCAGCGCGAGGATCGAGGGGTGGACTTCGGCGGCGGGCGAGGGGGGGAAGTGAGAGAGGGAGAAGGCCCCCTCAGAAGGCGGCGGGACTTCTCAGAAGCCCTGCGCGTGCCACAACGCAGCAAGGGGAGCCGGCGGAGCGGCCGCCAGCCCGCGAGGATCTCGGTCGGCAGCTCCTCCGCGGCTGGCCCAAGATTAGTGGTGCTGGTGTTCGTCTCGTCTTCGTTCTCCCAGGGGGGGGTTCTCCCAGGGGGGGGAGGAGGAGGAGGAGGAGGAGGAGGAGGAGGAGGAGGAGGTAGGGAGGAGGAGGAGGAGGAGGAGGGAGGAGGAGGAGGAGGAGGAGGAGGAGGAGGAGGAGAAGGAGGAGGAGGAGGAGGAGGAGGTGGAGGAGGTGGAGGAGGAGGGAGGAGGAGGAGGAGCAGGAGGAGGAGGAGGACGATCCCTCGCCGTGCTCCCTCCGTCCCGCCCATCCTACGACACGGCGTCGAGACCAAAACGGCCCACGAAATCTGGGGGCGTGCGTGAGCGGGGGCGCAAATCATGGCTGGCGGCACGTACGCGGCCCAACGGGGGGGCGGGACGTATCGAAATAAGAACCGGCGCCATGAAATCAGAGGAGATATCATGGCCCCCGCTATCGCCCCCCTACAGTCGGGCCTAGAACAGGAACATATTCTCCAAACGCATGAGATTCTCCACCGGCCAGAATACACAGCACATCCAAGGACACCATCCCCAGGACGCAAGACGGCGCCCAACAAGCACGAAAAACAGTAGGGTACCCTCCCCGAACCGACCCCGATCGTATACCTCGGCTGGAGAAACCAATAGGCAGCGATACTGCTACTCCCCGGACCTCTCCCGGGGTGCGTTATGACCAGGATTTCGAAGTGAATCCAGCGGTGGCAACGAGGGCCTCCGAGGAGGCCCCAAAGGGGTAAAACGGGCGAAAGATAGAGGTATGGGTACCTTTTCCTCCCCCGATCGGCCTCATCCTATCATGGCCCCAACCATCACCCCCCTAAGTCATCATCCCCCAAATGCAAGGACGGGGCCCTCAAGAAGGCTCCGTCTTCACTCCGTTATCAGTGTTAGGGGCAGTTGTATCCTCGATGGTCCTAGTCATCACAACCCCCTCTTGGCCGGCCCCCGAGACACCGCCCAAACCTGACCAGACAAGAACGGGAAGCGTCGCTTTTGCCCACTAGGTATGTGAAGTATGCTCTCTTCTTGGTCTGCCACGCAGATATGTCATGGCGTGCGTGCGTTTGCGAGTGCGCGTGCGTGCGTAGAATATGTGCATGTGTGTCCGTGCGTGGTCTGCGGCTCTGATGTGTTATGCCATGCTGTTCTGCCGTGCTCCTGCGGTCTGCGTGAACGTATGTTGCCTCTCGGTGTGTGCGCGTGTGTGTGCGTGTGTGTCTGTGTCTGTGTGTGCGTGTGCGTGTGCGTGTGCGCGTGCGTGTGCCTGTGCCTGTGTGCGTGTGCCTGTGTGCGCGTGCCTATGTGCGTGTGCCTGTGGGTGCGGCTGTATGAATAGAAATTATGTGCCATGCCTTGCTTCTGTGTGTTATGCCGTGCTCCTGTGTTGCCGTGCTCCTGTGTATTCTGCCATGGTCCTGCTCTGTCGTGCTCCTGTTTGTTCTGCCGCGCTCCTGCTTTCTCTGCCGTGCTCCTATGTGTTTGTGTGTTCTGCTGTTCTGCTATGCTCCTGCGTTGACTGCCACGCTCCTGCTTATTTTGCCGTGCTCTGCCGTGTTTCTCCTGCTCCTGTGTTCTGCCGTGCTCCTGTGCGTTCTGCCGTGCTCCTGTGTGTTCTGCCGTGCTCCTGCGTGTTCTGTTTGTTAAAGTTAAAGACGGGGCCTTCAAGGCACAGGGAGGGAAAACGGGGACAGGGCCAGGCGGGGCCAAAGTTCCCGAGACGCCGAGTCCCAAGCAAAGCCAGACACGCGAGCCTACCCGCAAGGGAGCAACAGGCGCTGGCGGAAAGACAGGGAAGCCTTCACTCGCCCTCCGAGTCCAGACCGCGGCGCGCCCGACGGGGGCGGACCCTGCGGCTCACCTGGCCGTCGCTCGCCGCTGCGCCCGCGGCAGCGCTCGCCTCCTCGGTGGCCTTGTTCGTGCCGAGGGGATCCGCGCCCGTCGGGCCTGCACGCTGCTGAGGCAGGCTGGCAGCCGCAGCCTCCTCCGCCAGCGCCGCCGCAGGGGCCGCAGGGGCGCTGCCAGAGCTGCTGGCCGCCAACGCGGCCTCGCCTGCAGGCTCCGCTTCCATGCCGAGCCATTCCAGGTAGCGCCCCTGGGCGTGCCCTGGCACCGGCCCTTGCGAGCGCAAGGCAGGGATGCCCTCTCCCTTCACTCTCTGCTTGTCCGCTCGCGGCCTGCCTCCAGGATGGAGCCCTCGCCCCCGCAAGCTGCGCTGATTCCTGCCTGACTTGTTGGTCAGGTAGCTGGGCCCCGGGCGCTGCGCCTTCAGGCGAGACTTGCCTGCCGCGCGGCTGCCCGGCACCTTGTATGCGCCGCGCCTGGAGCAGGCCACGATCTCCCGGGCGCCCTCGCCTTCGCCCGCGCAGGCGTAGCTGAGCACGTGCCCCAGGACGCTGAAGGCGACAGCGGTGGCCGAGAGGGCTGCCGCACTGCTCCCCGTCGAGCGGCTGCTCTCCCGGCGTGGCCGCTTGGCAGGAGCGCCGCCGCCGAGGGCCTCTCCAGCCTGAGGAGGCTCCGCGGCCGCAGCGGCCAGCCCCTGACGGCGCTCGCCAGCTGGAAGGAGCCCTTCGCTCCTCTTGGCCGATCCGTCGAGGTGCAGCCTGCCGTTGAGCCTGCTATCGACAGGCTGCCGAAGCCTCCAGGCCCTCATCGTCCAGTGTGCGTTGGAGATGTGGGCACCTCGCGCATGCCGTCCCTTCACGCACAGCTCGATTCCTGGCCCGCGCAGTTGTCCGATGGCGCCGCCGAACAACAGCCGCAGCAAGAGGGGGTCGCAGCTGAGCTTCTGCCTCTCATGGCGGTTGGGGGCCTGCAGGGCAACCGAGCTTGCCTCAAAGTTCAACGCCCGAGGCCCGAGGAACATGGGATCGAACACTCCGCCGAGGTCCACGACCATGCCCCGCGCCGCCACGAAATACCAGCCGAACCGCACCAGGGGCCGCACCACCACATCGGCGGGCGAGGCACAGCGCACCGCAGTGGCGGTCCTGGCGCGCCTGGCTGTTGCCACCTCCAGCCTCCGAGCGCGCACCCAGAGTGGCAGCGCGGCTGGCTGCTGCAGGTCCGCACTCATTGCCATCGCCTCGGGATGTCCAAGTACGCCTGCTCGGTCAATGAGGCCGCTCCACTCGCTAGTGCCGAACGCGTGGGCCCCAACCTCGTTCTCCTCCGCGCCCTGGGGCATGAGGGCACAGTCGGGCCCTGTGGCGTGCTCCAGGTACCTGGGCGGGCCGCTGGCGCCAATGCCGTGGGACTCCTCCAGGGCGCCCTCGACGTGGCCACCCTCATGCTGGTGCAGGCACGCTGCCCTGGCCTCACTAGGCAGTCGTTGGCCCTGGCTGCGCTCCTCCGCCGCGGCTCCCAGCGGCGCGGCCAGCATGACGAGCAACAAGAGAAGCCAGGCCCACTGCCTCTGCAGCCAGCTCCCGCTTGCATGCATGGGCCACCGTCGGCCACTCGCCACGTGCCTTGCCACACCGCTCGGCTTGGCCTCGCTCTGCGGCTGGCCGTGGCTGCCATGGGGCTACCGCTACCTGCGAGATCACCACCGTCGCTGCTGATCTCCTCCATGGGGCAGGACTCAGCTCACGGCGCACGCTCGGGGGCCACAGGGGCCCCCGCCAGCTGCGCCCGCACAGCCTCCACCTGGGCGCGGATGGCTGCCCAGGCCACCTCGAAGTTGCTGGAGCCCCAGGCCCCGGGCAACTTCTCCAGCTGCATGAGGAGCCCTGGCACCTGGCTGGCCCCTGTCCACTCGGCAGCACGCTGGCGGCGCAACGCCTCGGTCTCCTCGCGGGCTGCCTCCTCGAGCGCCTGGAGCGCACGGCTCGCTTCCTCAACCTCCGCGTCGAGCTCCGCGAGCTCCTCCGGGGCCTTCTGCAGGTGGGCCTCGACGAGGCTACGCGCCGCCTGCTTCTGTTCGAGCTCCTGGCGGGCTGCGCGGAGCCGCCTCTCACCCTTGCTGTTGGCGTTCGCCTCCCTGTGAAACTGCGCCGCCCGTGGCAGGGAGGAGGCCTTCTGCTCTGCTGCGGCCTTCTGGGCCCTGACCAACTCGGCGCGCTTCGCCTCCAGCTGGCTGGCCACGACGTCGGCGAAGCAGTCGTCCACGCCGTCAGGCGGCTCGGCCTGCAGCGCCTCGAGCTGCTCGACTGCCGCCTGGAGCCTCTCGATCGCCGTGGCGCCTCCACCGCTGGGCGCCCCACTCGCTGCCGATGCCGAGGTCTGCGACTTGGCGGAGGTTCCCCGCGAGGCCGCGCTGCGGGCCTGCCTCTGGGCACGGCGCCCACGTGGCTGATCCACCCATCCGTCCTTGTCTGCCTTGGGCCTCGTCTTGGCGGGGGACATTCCCAGCGCCCAGGGCGGGGCCGCAAACCCACCGCCAAGGCACGAGGCGCGCCAATCCCAGTTCCATCCTCCGCAGCTGCACATCCAGTAAGACTTGCCGCGCCTGCTGCTGCCGCCGCCGCGAGGGGGCATCGCCATGGCCACTGCAGAGCTGGTCGAGGAGCCGCGCCTCCGCGCCGCGAAAGCAAGAATCACAAACTCGAAGGACACTGGCCCGAAGCGCGGAGACCCTCGCGCTCAGAGCGCCGCGAACGACTCGCGGTCGTCGGGTTCTCCATGGCCTTGAGCCAAAAATGGCTACGGACGTGTTTGGTTTTTCTGTCCTGCACCTGCGTGTTCTGCCGTGCTCCTGTGTGTTCTGCCGTGCTCCTATGCATTCTGTGTGGTCTGCCGTGCTCTTCGTGCTTCTGTGTGTTAAAGTTAAAGTTAAAGACGGGGCCTTGAAGGCGAAGTGGTGGGGCCAAAAGGCCAGGGACACGCGCGCCCGAGGGGGGCCGCCTAGGGCCGCCTCTCGCGGGGGCCTCGCAGGGCCCCCCCCCCCCCCCCCCCGAGAGGGGCCACCTTGGGCCGCCCCTCGGCGCCGAGCGGGGCCGCCTTGGGCCACCGCTCGCAGCGAACTCGACTGCGACAGAACACAGGAGTCCCAACACACAGGCAAACCGCAGACAGGGCCAGACGGGGCCCGCGCCCCGAAAGAAGCCGAATCCAGGCGGGCACCAGGGGCGGCGGAAGCCTACTCGCAGGGAGCAGCCCGAGAGACGCCGCGTCCCAAAGGCACCGAGAGCGGCGGAAGCCTGCTCCCAGGCGGAGCAGCAGGCGCGAGCCGCAGCGATCCAACCTGTCACTCACTCACTCACGGACAGGCCGCCACGGCGCGCCACTCGGCGGCGTACCCTGCGGCCTTCCAGGGCTCCGTCCTCAGTGCCAGCCGGGGCGGCGAGCCCCTCCTCGACGACCCCGAGCTCACCGAGGTTCCCCACTCTCACCGCAGCTGGGCGCCGCTTGGGCGGGCTGGCGGCGGCCGCGGCATCGGCCGCACCCGAGGGGCCCCCTCATGGGTCCGCAGCCACTCGCGGCTCCGCAGCAGCCGCTGGGGCGCTGCCTGCACTGCTCGCCGTGGCCGAGGGGTCTGCAACTGGCTCCGCTGCCGTGCCAAGCCACTCCAGGTACCGCTCCTGCGCGTGCTCTGGCACTGGACCCTGCGAGCGCAGCGTAGGGATGCCCACTCCTTTCACTCTGTGCCTGGCCGCTCGTGACCCCTCTTGCCTCCTGCCTCCAGGATGGAGTCCACGTAGCCACAGGCAGCGCTGGTTCCTGCCGCCCTTGTCGGTCGCGTCGCCTGGGCACCGCTCCTTGAGGCGAGGCTTAGCCCCCGAGCGGCCGCCCAGCGTCATGTAGGCGCCACACTTGGAGCACGCCACGAGCCCCTGGGTGCCCTCACCTTCTCCAGCACAGGCGTAGGACAGGGCATGTCCCAGGATGCTGAAGGCTACTGCACTGGCCGAAAGGGCTGCCGAGCTGCTGCCTGTCGAGCGGGTGCTCTCCAGCCGTGGCCGCTCGGCCGACGGCCCCTCGCCCTTGCCCCCCCCCCCCCCCCCCCCCCCGCTGCCTGAGACCCCTCGACGTCAGCGAAACGCACCTGACGCCGCTCGGCAGCATGAGGGATCCCTTCGCCGTCCCTGGCCTCGATGCCTTGCCCGAGGATGACGGCGCACCAGATCCAGCGCCCGAGTTCCTGCACGAACCCCGCCTGCGCCTGGTCACGCCAACGGTCAGCTTGTCCACTGCATGCATCTGGGCCCTCTTCAAGGCGAGGCGGTCGGCGTGCCCGACGTCTCGCCTCTGGGCCTCCGCCAGGCGCCCGTCGAGCACTGCGTGCCTAGAACAGTCGATGCTGACCTCCTCCCCTGCTGGCCTAGCGAGGGTGGCGAGCATCCAGGCCTCCACGTCCTCGCCGTCCTTGGCCGTCCGCTGCGGGCAGCGGTCGCGCCCGTCTGCCTCGTAGACCTCTGCTACCAGGTTGCCGTCGCCGTCGCGGTGCGCAATGGCTCCGCCCTCCCAGCGCAAGTCGCCGCACAGCGGCTCGAGCGTCGCGCCGTCGAGGTACAGTTTGCCGCTGGGCTTCTCATCGGACGGCCTGCGGAAACAACGCACCGACATGGCGTCGGTGCGGCGACCCTGCGGTGGCCTGTGCGCAGGCAGCCAGCTGCCTCTGCCGTACTGCTGGGCCTCGTGCATAGGACTGCCGTGCTGGCGGTGCCGCGAGGTGCCTCTCTCCGCTCCGCTGCAGCGTGCCTGCCCGTGTTCCCGTGCATCGAGGGGCCTGGCCTGCGTCCAGCGCGGGTTGGAGATGCAGGTCTCCGCATGTAGGTGCAGTGGCTGAGCTTCCGCGTCTCGTGACGAATGGATGCACTCCGAGCGCCTGGGCCAGCCTCCCAGCCCAGCTCCTGGGGCCCGCGGCGCATGAGGTCGAGCTCGTCGCCGAGGTCCGCGACCATGCACTGCTCAGACTTGAAGTGCCAGTCGATCCACGCACGGGTCAGCTTCTCCGCGTCGGGGGGAGGCGCAATGCTTCCATGGCGCGTCAGTTCTTGCGTGCCTGGTCTCAGCCGCCTCCAGCCCCCGCTCCATCAGCAAAGGCGGCAGCTCTCCTGCCTACAGCAGGCCCGCCATCACCTGGACTGCGTGGCCTGCCCTGAGAGCTGCAGGGTCCAGGTTACGCCTCCGCCTGAGCTCGCCGCAGCGCATGCGCAGCCCTCGCTCTGCGCCCATGGGGAGCGCTCCTGCGCTGCGACAGGCCGCAGGCCTCCAACCATGCAGCTCGCCGTCCGCGTTGTCCGTGACCATGCGCTCGCTCCTGCTGGCCGCGGGCCCAGCCTTGTGGGTCGGGCCCAACCTGCGCGCTCGGCGAAGCGCTCCTGCAGCTCGGACTCTGCCCTCATGTGCTCCCCGCCTCGCTCTGGCGGGGACCGAGCCTAGGTTCCTGGCCAGCATGGTCACGCAGAGGGTCCAGCCTGGCGACTTCCCGCACGCTCCGAGCTGGCGCCCTGGGCTGGGGCTCGGAGCGAGGCAGGGCGCCTTGGCAGCACTGAGGGGCAGGTGCTGACAGCGGAGGCGGCGCACAACTTCCAGCCCCGCTCTGCCGAACCACGCGGCCACCAGCTGCTCCGTGCCCGCGGCCTGCAGCGCGATGTCGCCGTCGACGTAGCAAGCCTCACCCAGCAGCTCGCCGCCCACTGGGGCGGCGCGGAGGGCTGTCAGCCCAGGCGGCTTGGCTACAGTGAGGCTACTCGCACACCCTGCCAGACCCGTCCCGTTAGTGCTGAGCGTCTCGGTGGCCAGGTCCACGACGGAAATGACCCGCGGTCTCTGGTAGAGCAGCTGGCCCTCCTTGTCCGTGGGCGCCGACGCGTGGAGGAACGCCGTAAATCCCACGCGCCGCTCTCCTCTGACCTCCTCCAGGCGGCGTGGAGCCAGGTGGGTCGCCAGGGGCCCTACAAGGCGCGGCGGGGCCCCGCTGCTTGAGCCCGAGGCCTCGGTCTCCTCCAGGATCCACTTCCATGCGTTGCCGTTGACCCCGAACTCCTCCAGCCCGCAGCGGACACCCTGAGCTGCTGTCCCAGCCTGGCCCGGCGCCGGCGGGGCCCGCGCACCCCCGAGGACGAGGGGCCGCGCGCCTCCGAAGCGGGCCGCTTCCGCGCCGCCGCCCTCCAGCTGCCTATGCAAAGCGCCCCTGGCGTGGCTGCGCGCACGACAGCTGCGGCCTCTGGCCCCCGCCGCAACTCCCAGCGGCGCGGCGAGCAGGGCGAGCAGCAAGAGGGGGCAGGTCCTCAGCCTCGGCCGCCAGCTCCCGCTTGCACGCCTGGGCGACCTTCGGCCACTCACCGCGGGCGTCGCCGCGTCGTTCGGCCTGGCCACGCTCCGCGGCACACTGCGGCTGCCAGGGCCTGCAGCTTCCTGCGTGGTCGCCGCCCTCGCTGCTGATCTCGTCCATGGGGCACGACTCCGCCCAGGGCGCTCTCCTCGGGGCGGCAGGGGCCTCGGCAAGCTGCGCGCGCACTGCCTCCGCTTGGGAGCGGATGGCCGCCCACGCCACCTCGAAGTTGCTGGGGCCCCGGGCCTCGGGCAGCTTGTCCAGCTGCATGAGGAGCCCTGGGACCTGGCTGGCCCCTGCCCGCTCGGCTGCGCGCTGGCGCAGCTGCGCCGCGGCCTCCACTCTGGCCCCCTCCTCGAGGGCGTGGAGCGTACGGCTGGCCTCCTCCACCTCCGCATCGAGCTGCGCCAGCTCCCTGGGTGCGCATGGCCGCCCATGCCACCTCGAAGTTGCTGGAGCCCCATGCCTCTGGCAGCATGTAAAGCTGCGTGAGGAGGCCTGGCACATGGCTGGCTCCAGCCCACTCGGCTGCGCGCTGGCGCCGCCGCTCCTCCGCCCCCCCACGGGCTGCTTCTTCGAGGACCTGGAGCGCCCTGCTGGCCTCCTCCACCTCGCCGTCGAGCGCCGCGAGCTCGTCCTGGGCCTTCTGCAGCTGGACCTCAGCGAGGTCCCGCGCCGCTTGCTTCTGCTCGAGGGCCTGGCGGGCTGAGCGGAGCCGCTTCTCTTCCTTGCTGATGGCGCTCGCCTCCTTGTGTAGCAGAGCCGACCGCGGCATTGCGGAGGCCTTCTGCTCCGCTGCCTCCTTCTGGGCGCTGGCCAACTCTGCCCTCTTCGCCTCCAGCTGGTTGGCCACGACGTCCGTGAAGCAGCTGTCGGCGCCGTCGGGTGGCCCAGCCTGCAGCGCCGCGAGCCGCTCGACCGTTGCCTGCAGCCTCTCGATCGCCGTGACTCCTCCGCTGCTGGGCGCCCCACTCGCCGCTGAAGCCGAAATCTGCGACTTGGTGGATGCCGTGCGCGACGCTGCGCTGCGGGCCTGCCGCTGGGCACGGCGCCCCCGAGGCTGGTCCACCCAGCCGTCCTTGTCTGCCTCGGGTTTCGCCTTGCCGCGGGGTGACCCCAGCGCCCAGGGCGGTGCGGCATACCCACAGCTGAGACACGTGGAGCGCCAGCCCCAGTTCCAACTACCGCAGCCGCACACCCAATAGGTCCTGCTGCGCCTGCCACTGCTGCCGCCGCGCTGGGACCTCGCCATGGCGCCCGCTGCGCTGCCCGCTGGGCTACGCCCCCACGCTGCGAGAGCAAGAAGCACGACAAGAATTTGCACTAGCCCAAAGCGCGGACACCCTCGCGCTCAGACCGCCGCGAACGACTCGCGGTCGTCGGGCTCTCCATGGCCTTGAGCCAAAATGGCTACGGATGTGCTCCTGTGTGTTCTGCCGTGCTCCTGGGTGTTCTGCTATGCTGTTGTTTGTTCTGCCGTGCTCCCGTGTGGTTTTTTGGGTTATGCCGTGCGTCTGTGTGTTCTGCCGTGCCCCTGTGTGTTCTGCCGTGCTCTCGCTCGTTCTGCTGTGTTTCTGCGTGTTGGGCTGCCGTGGTTCTGCCCATGTTCTGAAGATGTCTCAGGCGGAAAACTAAGTTCTAACAAGCATTATCTGAAATCAGCTTTTCCAGCATCTCATTTGTTCGAGGATATATCAGGAGATATCCCCATTACCATACGTTTGTTAAACTCGCGGATTTCATGTTCTGGTGGATGCCTCAGGCGATATGCTTGCTTGTGTGAAAGACGGTGTTGCGAACAACTCATGCTGATGAGGATGTATCGAGCGAAATGCTAAAATTGGGGCATCTCAAGGGCGCTCTTGGGGTCATATCGGGCCTTGTTTGGGGCTCGTTTGCTCGATGCCATCAAACGTATGGCAATGCGATGTCACACACATCTGTTGTTTGAGGATGTCCCTCGCGAAATCGTCATTTGTAGAAGCCTGGTTTGGGCCGTCTAGAAGCCTGTGCAAGAGCGATCCCAAAACTATAGTAGAACAGCAGATTTCAAAACGATGCTGCTATACGTGTTCATTGTTCGAGGGTGTCCTAAGCGAAATCGTCATTTTCGGCAGCCATCAGGGCGCTCCTGGAGCCATATTGAGGTCCTTGTTGGGCTCGCATCTCTTCCACTTGTTGTTGAGAACATTTCATCCCCAACCATCCTGTAATGTTGGGTCCTCGTTTTGAAACCGGTTTCCGCGTCTCCTCCTTCCTTCATTCCTTCTTCCTCCTCCCGCCTCCCCCTCCTCCCTCCTCCCTGCGCTTCACCCACCCAGCACGGCGCTTCGTAGCCTCATAGGGAGCCCGGGGCTCCACCGAAGGCCCCAGCGCCACCGCCAGCATGCATCACCCACACGCATTTCGACACAACCGTCATACGCTTCGTGGCCCCATAGGGGGCTCCACTGAAGGCCCCAGTGCCGCCGCCCGCATGCGTCACCCACACCCATTTCGGCACACCACTCACACGTTTCGTAGCCCCATAGGGGGCTCCACTGAAGGCCCCAGTGCCACCGCCCGCATGCGTCACTCACACCCATTCGGCACACCCCTCACACGCTTCGTGGCCCCATAGGGAGCTTCACCGAAGGCCCCAGCGCCACCGCCCGCATGCGTCACCCACACCCATTTCGGCACACCACTCACACAATTCGTGGTCTCACAGGGAGTTCCACCGGAGGCCACAATGCCACCGCCCGCATGTGTCACCCACACCCATTTCGGCTGACCCCTCACACGTTTCGGGGTCCCATAGGGAGCTTCACCGAAGGCCCCAGTGCCACCGCCCGCACGCGTCACCCACACCCGTTTCGGCACACCGCTCACACGCTTCGTGGCCCCATAGGGGGCTCCACCGAAGGCCACAGTGCCACCGCCCACATGCGTCACCCACCCCTCTGTAGAACCCCCCCCAATTCCCAAATCCTCCCGAACTTTTCTTGCTTCATTTGTAGAATCCTCCCCAATTCCCAGATCGTCCCCAACCCTTTTTTTCTTCTTCTGCAGAATCCTCCCCGATCCCCTCATCCTCCCCAACACCTTCTATTTCCTTCAATCGAATCCTCCCCAATTCCCAAATCCTCCCCAACTCTTCTGTTCTTTATGTAGAATTCTCCCCAATTCCCAAATCCTCCCCGACTCTTCCTTTTTCGTTTGTAGCGTCCTCCCCAACTCCTTGTTCTTCCTGTGAAGCATCCTCACAATCCCCACATCATCCCTAACTCCTCTTTTTCCATTATAGAAACCCCCAATCCCCAAATCCTCCTCAACTCCTTTTTTCCAACCATCCTGTGGTGTTGGGTCCTCTTTTGAAATAACGGTCCACGCGTTCTCCTCCTCTCCTCCCCCCCCTCTCCCGCCACCGTCCGCATGCGTCTCGCACTCCCAGCACAGCGTTTCGTGGCCCTCCTCCCCCTCCTCCATGCGATTCACCCACCCAATACGGCATTACGTGGCCCCACAGGGAGCCCCACCGAAGGTCCCAGTGATACCGTCCGCATGCGTCCCGCACGCCCAGCACAGCGCTTCGTGGCTCCATAGGAAGCCCCACCGAAGGTCCCAGTGCTACCGTCCGCATGCGTCCCGCACACCCAGTACAGCGTTACGTGGCCCTCCTCCCCCTCCTCCTTGCGATTCACCCACCCAATACAACGTTCCGTGGCTCCACAGGGAGCCCCACCGAAGGTCCTAGTGCTACCGTCCGCATGCGTCCCGCACACCCAGTACAGCGTTACGTGGCCCCATAGGGAGCTCCACCCAAGGTCACAGTGCTACCGTCCGCATGCGTCCCGCACACCCAGTGCGGCGTTTCGTGGCCCTCCTTCCCCTCCTCCCTGCATTTTACCCACCCAGCACAACGTTTCGTGGCTCCATGGGGAGCCCCACCGAAGGTCCCAGTGATACCGTCCGCATGCGTCCCGCACGCCCAGCACAGCGCTTCGTGGCTCCATAGGGAGCTCCACCGAAGGTCACAGTGCTACCGTCCGCATGCGTCCCGCACACCCAGTACAGCGTTTCGTGGCCCCATAGGGGGCTCCACCGAAAACCCCAGTGCCCCCCGTCCGCATGCGTCCCGGCAGCCCCATTTGGCATTTTCACCCACCCAGTGTAGCGTTTCGTGGCTCCATAGGGGGCTCCACCCAACGCCCCAGTGCCACCGTCCGCATGCGGCCGGGAAATGCAATTTGGCATTTTCACCCTCGCAGTGCAGCGCTTCGTGGCCCCATAGGGGGCTCCCCACCGAAGCCCCCAGGAAGCCCAATTTGGCAATTTCACTCACTCAGTAGAGCGCTTCGTGGCCCCATAACTCTAAAACGAAATCGCTATTTTGAGGAATTGATGAATCCGCGAACGATTAGCCAGATGCAGCGCGCGACCCTCTATTAGTAAGAGGCTGTTGGATATGATGCAGATTCAGCCGCAAAGTCCAGCTCGCTTCTCGTA